>JANAVB010033620.1:13333156-13652254 GCA_029216955.1 Iris pallida | reverse complement strand
GCTGCGTCGTCACCGCACCTTTGACGAGCTCGAGCGCACCATGCAGCAAGTACAGGGGACACAGGAGTCCATTCACGACACCGTTACCAGGATAGCGACTTGCATGGAGCAATGCAGCGCCAGACTCCAGCCCTAGAGGAGACGCGGACGCACCCATCTCCAGCGGTTACACTGCCTCCTTCTCCAGCGGTTGCATTGCCTCCTCCTTCATCGTCGTCGGTGGTTCTTACACCGGAGCAGTATGCTACCTTCTTTCCAGGAGCGGTGTTAGGAGCGGTGATGCTCCTCCTGATCAGTCGGCATATACATTGTTGTGTGATGGCCCATTGTTGGGTCTTTTATGTGGTTTTACATACTTTATTCTTATGTGGACACATTATGTTTGACATTGTTACAAATTTTCATAAATCTGTGTTGATTGTGGACACATTGTGTTTCAAACGTGTTCGTGATTGTGTGTATGTGTTGTTTGATATTGTTTCGTGATACACAACCGTTGTTGTAACAAATGGTGCTGCAAATTCTGCAAATTCTGCAAATGCTGCAATTGCTGTAATTTTTTTTTTAATATTAGCGACGTTCAGCGACTGTCAGCGACGTCTAGCGACGACATAAACGTCGCTACGTACGTCGCTAATATTAATGATTACCGTCGCTAATCGTCACTAAACGTCGCTACAGGGACGTCGCTAAACGTCGCTATATGTCGGTAATATAGTGACGTTAAAAAGTCCAGAACGTCGCCATTTGGCTCTAAAGCCAGGTCAGCATCGATGCATCTCAAGTCGCTCAACGTCGCTAGGTTACGTCGGTAAATTATGACGTTTTATGTCGCTGGCAGTCGCTAAATTTGCGACGTGGCCACGTAGCTAATGAACGTCGCCATAGCGACGTTTGGCGACGTTTTCTTGTTTAACGACTAGCTTAATCGCGACTACTTGAAAACGTCGCTAAATACGTCGCTAATAGAAATTAGCGACGTATTTACCCTTTTTAGCGACGTCTTGGCGCGTCGCTGAATTGACAGATTTAGTAGTGTAAGGTATCTATGATCACTGACATTGTTGCTATGATTGCACAGGTTGATGCGGTAAGGACTGACTCTGACTGGTGGGTAAACACTGGAGCCTCATGCCATGTCTGCTCCAGTAAGGAGTGGTTCACCACCTATACACCTACTTCTGAAGTGGTTATGATGGCGAACCAGGCACAAGCTGAAGTGCTCGGGATCGGGACGGTGGTGTTGAAGCTGACTTCGGAGAAGTCTCTGACGCCTCAAGGCGTGAAGCACGTACCTGCTATCGCCAAGAACCTGATCTCAGGAGGCCTACTTTGCAAAGCAGGCCTCAGGATGGACATCAATGCTGGCCAGATGGTGATGTCTATCAAAGGAACATATTTCGGGAAAGCTTTTTATACCGAAGGAATGTTCAAAATTTAGCTTGTAAATCAGTCCAATGTAATTAATGTGATTAATGAAGTCACTCATTCTGCTTATACTCTTGAGTTGTGGCATAATAGGCTAGGACATGTTCATTGTAAACGAATAAACAGAATGTCTAGTCTAGGACTTATCTCCAAGTGTGGGGGTAAGGTAGAGAAATGTGAAGTTTGTGCTCAAACAAAGATCACAAGGAAACCCTTTCCTCAGGTTAATCGAAGTACAGATCTTCTGGAGTTGGTACACTCTGATATGTGTGATTTCAAACAGTTCTCTACAAAGGCCGAGATAAAGTATTTCATAACCTTCATCGATGACTTCTCAAAGTATGCGTTCGTCTACTTGCTGAAGGCTAAAGACGAAGCATTCAAGAAGTTCAAGGAGTTCAGAGCCGAAGCTGAGTGGCAGACTGGACAACAACTCAAACGGATAAGAAGTGATCGAGGTGGGGAGTACAGGTCTCATAAATTCGCATCGTTCTGCAAAGAACATGGAATCGTCAATGAGACTACGGCTCCGTACTCTCCTCAATCAAACGGAAGTAGCAGAGAGGAAGAACAGAACGTTAACAGAAATGATTAACTCAATGTTGTTGACTGCTGGTCTTTCTAAGTGCTACTGGGGAGAAGCTGCATTGACGGCCACTTTTATTCTAAATAGAGTGCCTCATACAACTTCAGACGTTACTCCTCATGAACTCTGGTTCAAGGTCAGACCTAACTTGAATGTCATTCGAGTGTGGGGGTATCTGGCATATGTCAAGCTTCCAGATCTGAAGATTCAGAAGCTTGGGACAAGGACTACTAAGACGATCTTCTTGGGGTATGCCGAGAAGAGTGATGCTCGGAGATTTCTTGATATTGAATCAAATCATATCATCGAATCTCGCGACGCAAAATATTTTGAAGACAAGTTTGCAAGGCACAAGAATATTATTCTTGCGGATGTTCCTGAGAACAATGAGGGTGCACAGGTCTTCAATGAAGATGTGGTCCAAGAAGATGTTGTTATTGAAACAACGGTTGAACCAGATCTCGCTGAGCCGACAACGAAGCAAGTGAGGAGGCCGAAGGACTTCGGAAGTGACTTTGTCACCTATCATGTGGAAGCAGATCCGCTTACCTATGATGAGGCGATGAAGACCAGAGACGCAGTTTTTTGGAAGGAGACGATTGACAATGAAATTGATTCCATCACCTCAAATAACACTTGGGTGTTGGTTGATCTTCCTGAAGGAGCGAAACCCATCGGATGAAAATGGATCTTCAAGAAGAAGATGAAAGTAGACGAAACTATTGACAAGTTCAAGGCTAGATTGGTAGCCAAGGGGTTTTCTCAGAAGCAGGGGATTGACTATTTTGACACATATGCTCCAGTAGCCCGGATGACCACCATCAGGATGTTGATTGCCCTCGCAGCAATACATAAGATGGTGATACATCAGATGGATGTGAATACAGCTTTTCTAAATGGCGAGCTGACCGAAGAGATTTACATGCAACAGCCAGAGGGATTTATCATCAGGGGTCTTGAAGACAAAGTCTGCAAGTAGGTGAAATCCTTGTACGGTCTTAAACAAGCTCCCAAGATGTGGCATGAGAAATTTGACAAAGTTATAAGGTCAAATGGCTACATGGTCAGCGATACGGACAAGTGTGTTTACACGAAGTTCGCTGATGGAAGAGGTGTGATCGTTTGTCTGTACGTGGACGACATGCTTATCCTGGGTACGGATATTAGCTGTGTCACGGAGACAAAGAAATTCATCTCAAGCAAATTCAGTATGAAGGACTTGGGGGAAGCTGATGTGATCTTAGGGATCAAGATCATCCGGATAGACACTGGACTAGCGCTGTCACAGTCTCATTATATTGAGAAAATGATCACTCGTTATGGGTATCGGGATCTTCCAGGGATCGATACGCCGTACAGGTATGATCTAAAGCTGAAGCCTAATTCAGGGAAAAGCGTCAGGCAGCTGGAGTATGCAAGCGTAATCGGAAGTTTGATGTATGCTACTAATGCCACAAGGCCTGACATAGCTTTCGACGTGGGAATGCTGAGTCGTTTCACGAGCAACCCAGGTGCTGAACACTGGAAAGCTGTGAAACGGATTATGAGATATCTCAAGAAGACTCAGACATATGCACTGTACTACAGTGGAGATCCGCCGATAGTGGAAGGCTTCAGTGATACCAGCTGGTGCTCAGAGGTGGAGAGCGAGAGGTCCACAGGTAGATTCATTTTCACAATGGATGGAGCTGCTATATCGTGGAAGTCGAAGAAGCAGACTATGCTCTCGCGGTCATCCATGGAATCTGAGTTCTTTGCACTTGATACCGCAGCCGAGGAAGCAGAATGGCTTCGGGAGCTCACGTATGATCTTCCAATGGTTGGGGCACAAATACCGACGATACCGATATACTGCGACAACCAGGCGACTGCGGCGGTGGCATCAAATGACCTCTTCAACGGGAAAAAGAGGACTGTGCGGTTGAAGCACAGGGCAGTACACGATCTTATCAAGAGAGGTGTTATTGCAGTTATTGATGTTCGGAGTCAGGAGAACCTGGCGGATCCGTTCACCAAGGGCCTCAAGCGCCAGCTGGTCGATGACACTGCTTGTAAAATGGGCTTGAAGGCATTCTAATATTGTATTATTGTATTCCTACCATAAAGTTTTATGCTATTAGTTCAAAGATTTATCTACTAGGCATCTAGCTTTTGGTTCAAGGGAGGACCACTAATCGGAAGAATATCAGGAACGTTGGGTACATGTTCTATTAGGCATGGAGAGGTTACGGACCTATAACCACTGTTGTCTACTATTGTTTTCTGCGGAAAACGGTTCCTGTGGGAAGGTTGGCTTAATTGCCTTAATGAGTTCTCAAGCAGAGTGAATGCCTGGTGTGCTTTACAGGAGGCACGGTAGAGCAGCACTACAAGGAGAGAAACTCCATGCTATAGTGGGGTGACTCCACAATGAGGTTCCTATATGTGGGGTGCTGCCCAGTAATAAGATAAAGCCTCGGCTTTGCAGGCCAAGTCACAGCGGCATAGCACCGCAAATAGGCAGTTAGACTAATGATGTATGTTAAAAATAAAGAGGAGTGTAGTCAGCACTACAAAGAGGAGGAGTTCCTCATGTTACAGTGGCACGACACCACGATGAGGTACCCGGTTAGGGATAAAGCCTCGGCCTTGCAAGCCATGTCGTTGCGGCTTAACATCGCAAGGGAGCCTAAGGCTTCATGTTGGGTAGTTTGGTACTACAAAGAGGCGGTTGCCTCATGCTACAGTAGTATGACACTACGATGAGGTTCCCGGTACGGGGTAAGGCATCGGCTTTAAGCCATGTTATAGCGGCGTAGCACCGCAAGGGGAGCGCAAAGCGCTTCATGCCATGTCTCTTTATAATGAACTCACCTATAGTGTATGGACAAAGAGATATCAGACCGTCTCTTGAGGGTAAACTTGTAGACGCCCAAAATTATACACTGAAACCAGGCTGGCACAGGGCCTTTAATGTGTAGCCAGAAGCACATGTAACTACATTATGTGAGTGGAAAGAATTTCAGCTATGATGCAGAATTCAAGGCTTAGTCCATTCTTGTATTATAGTCTAATTTTTGACCCATGCGGAAAGATTCAAGTCGTCAGCGACATCTCTCCTAATGCATGATGGACAGTTACTGTGGGGAACATTTATACCCATATATAGAGATATGTGGGGGATTGTTGGAGTTTTGGCCTTTCCTTTAGAAACTTTAGTCCCACATCGGATAGGCCAAAGAGTTTGTATCTCTATATATTAGCTTTGCTATTATTGGAGATGCACATGTGGTGTGGATGTGCACATGGGTTTGCCATGTGGGGTTATTTTTCTAATGGAAAAAATGCTAAAATCAACAATAAAAGCATTCATGCTTTTTGCTCTTGGAAAATTTATTTCCATAGGAGCTAAGCCCCGTAGGGGCTTAGCCACTCGGACTCGGACTTTGCACTTTGCACTTATCTAATGGGCTCATGAGACATAATGTGGCATTTTGTTGGCGCACTTTGCACTTAGCACGTCAGCATCGTCGCTAGGCGCATAAGGCGCTTTAGTTGCGCTCGTTGCGCGAGCCACTTGCGCAGCCCAGTTGCGCTGTCCAGTTGCGCAAGTCCAGTTGCGCTGCCCAGGTGCGCGTCCAGGTTGCGCTCAGGTTGCGCTTGGGTGCGCAGGGTTGCGCTGGATTGCGCAAGATTGTGCTGGGTTGCGCTGGTTGTGCTGGTTGCACAGTGTGTGCAGTATGCGCAGTGTGCGCAGTTCAGTGCGCGCTCTGTCGTGCAAAGTGCAAGGAGCGCTGGGTGTGCGCAGTTGGCAGCAGAATGTGCGTTTGCATGTTCTGGGCGGTTGCTACATGTTCGGGGTGGTTATTACCACGTCCCTAACTTTGTGGCAACCGACCAGTTGCTGCAGGGCCTATATAAGGCATCCTCTCTCTCAAGTCTCATTACATAATAGAAAGAGAAGCCACCAGAAAATTTACGAAGTGTTCTTTAGCACAAGTAAACAGAGAATTCAGACGTGTTCTTTAACACAGTTCTGATCTGCAGCCTTCCAGAGAGAGAGGAAAGGCGCCGCACCAGCATTGCTTTTGCACGGGAGTTCGTGTCAATCCGAGGAGTCAGAAGAGCAGGAGTGTTCCAAGTTCTTCGACGAACTTGCTGGTTCCTGGAAGCTGTTCGTGTAAGGCGAATAAAGCTTTGAGCAACGGTGATCATTCACCCCGGCAGGAGTTCTTCCATCTTTCGCCAGTCATCTTCTTCGTTGCTGCCAGTAACTCTGATTGTATCTTCTTTTTAGAAGTACTACGATCTGATTGCTATGATTACGAAATCTTTTTAGATTCTCGTAATATCATAACGATATCTTTTTAGATCTTCGTTATACTTGCGCAACCTTCCTAGAAGTGTTGCGTTGGAATATTGTTTTTACAATTGTTTTATATTCTCAGTTTTCCATCGAAAAATTGTGCCCCGGCAATAACAAACCTTCCTCTCATCCTCGACAACACCATAGCCACTCCACGCTCGTCACTTCTGGCCAAGGTGCTGCACTTCTTGAGCGTCGATCCAGGAGGCAGTCGCTGTAGTCAGCCGGGTCGTCGGTTGCAACCGCTACAACGTCGACGTTCGTCAACCCAGCATGCGGCCAGGCATCGTTGTGGACTCCATCAACAGCAACATGCGATGCTGTACGGGACCACTGGTCGAACAATGAGTAGAGTTATCCTCGGCCCACGTCTACGCCATTGCCAAAGGAACGTCGATAGTCCAGTCCCCACCCGCGGTCGCAACTCTTGCTATAGGAATGTCGTTGTCTCGACCATGGCCGTGCCAAACTCGATGTCTAAGCCTCACCGCAAGTGCTCAACTCTGTCAGTCGACCGAGCCATGCACTCAACACCTGCACGGCACCATCGCCCGACCGGTTTGCCACGCCACTGTATCGTTCTGGTTACGTCATACGGCCAGAACCGACGATCATCCCCAACGTTCACTGCAGTTCGCCACCTCCTACGCGCGAGTCGACGTCGACCCTCGTTGGCGCTAAACTGCAACCGTGCGCGAACAATCTTCATTGGAAGACCCTTTCCATGAGCTCAACCACTGTAAGCTTCTTCATTAAAATGTATTTCTGTATAGAATAGTAATATAAATAGTTTAGGAGCAGAGATAGGAAAACACGTGTAAGAAAGAATAAGCGCTTAGGCAAACATAGTAGACTCTGACTTTAATTTTTCTAAAGTAAAACCACTCATTGTTACTCTCTCTCTTTAATAAGAGAAATAAACTTTAGAGGTACTATTCTTAATTATTATTATAAAATTTATTACTACATTGACGTAGGAAAACAATTAACAATGGAAGAAGGAGTATATATGCAATAGGAGGGGTGTAGTTTGATGGTGGCGATGGTGATGAGGACGTGCAGACGAGATCGGTGGACTTGGCCGTCGAGATTTTGATAGAGGGTGGTAGAGTCAACCAGTGTTATCCTGGTGCCGACGGAGGTGGTTAAGGCAACCGATGATGGTAGCGACCATGGTTAAGGTGGTGGTGATTTCCCGGGTGGTGGTTGCCGATAGAGTTGGGGAATTTGGTGCCGACGGGGGTCTAATGGGGGTGTGGCTATGAGATGGCCGAGGTCAATGGAAGACAAGGTCCAGTAGCTACTAGACTAGGGCTAGAGTTAGGTTTTGGATGGTCGTGTTGCGTCCGGTGTGTCAAACACGACATGGAAGAAATTTTAGGTCTAGATTTGTGTCTGGTGTGTCGGACATGCAGACGATAATAAATTTGTAAAAATAAAGACTATGGAAAGATGCCCGGAGTCGGTTCTTAGGTCATCACGGCTGACGCGAGGAAGGTGGACATCGATACGGTGCACGGTCACTATTTGGATGGAAATTTGCTTTATGAAATTCCAGGAAAAAAAAAAGGAGTCTTTCCTTATATAGGAGGTGGAGACTCACAATTAGATAAGGATTATAAAGTTTAAACCCCCACTAGATAATTCACAATTTAATTTAAATCAATTTAAAAATTATATCGATAGAATCTAATCCAATTTAAAACTCGATAATTCCATCTTTAATCAATTTAAAATCAAAATCAGTAAAACATAATCCTAATTTAAATTACGACAAATAATATTTAAAATATCATTTTATTAATTAAAATAATAAATAATTTTAAAAATTAAAATATACATGAAATTAATTTTCATGTACCTCGCATGCAACTAGTATATTTATATAAAACATAAATTTCTAAATTATTATACTTGTATAAATAAATAAAATAGAATTTATATATATTAAAAATAAAAATAAAGTTTGGCAAATCTCGTGCGACGCATTTATATAAAAATATTTACCTTATACTATTTTTGAAAAAAAATACTTTTTATATGGAAAAATATATTATAAAATCTTTCTATAAAATAAATATATACTTCGCATATATGTATAATTAGCACTCGACATACGAATACCAAAATAAATTAATTAATAAAAGATATAGTAAAATTTTAGGGGATTTATAGTTCTTGTATCCATTCGGATTATTTGTCGGATATACGCGGATATCCAATGGATTTTTCGCTCCTTCATATATACTTATTTGATTTATAGAAAGGTTTTTTTTTTGTCATCCATGCATAAGTGTTTACAAGATTTCCTAGACACTTACAGACACTTAGAGATCCAGTAGAGCTTCTGATCTTGGATTCTTTTGTTATCATCTTAGGATTCTTTGAGTGCAATTTTTGAGCTATGGTTGCATTGTAAGTGTTGGAAGCATCCTTTCTTCTAGCAGTAAGTGCTTCATATCGTTCCTGCAGAGTAATATAACTAAAATAGTATGCTCGTTAATTGTGGTCAATATATCAAAATCAATGTGCCAATATATAAGTAATATAAGAATTTATTGTATCTATTTCAAGCTTAATCGATTTGCAATAATAAAAAAAGACGAGATTGTTAGCTCAATGATTCAATGAGTTTTTGATTATGGTTAAACGATTAAGTTTAGTTTTATGAAATCACTTATGATCATACATATATTGTTTATACTTAAACTTGCCATAGTCCTAGTGTGCATTAATTTTATCATACTTGCTACTATGATATTAAATTTTTGCACGACATATATCTGTAGAAAATAAATAAGTAAGATAAATCTTAGACATATGAAATAAATAAATCATGATGGGCCAAAGATACTACTAGTTCAAAGATTTGTTTGAACTTCCCACGACATATCTGAGGTAACGCACTCGAGGGTTTCTTTGCCCGGTCAGCGGATGAGGGTCGAGGTGGCAGTTTCCCCTATAGAGGGTTCGATGGCGAAGCCCCCGAAAGCTATTAAATTTTCTAATTTGGTTAGCTTTGGAAAGCGTCCATCAGGATAAAAATCCATCTTCCATAGAAAGGAAGAAGCTAAGTTATCAAGACAACGTACTTAGTATGAGACTCGTCTCACAATACAATATGTGAGTGTTTACTGTTTATTGAGTTATTTTAGATTTTTGTGATTATTATATCTTGAGATACTCATGTTACTTGAATTTCTGATAACTATATTTATTATCAGACCACCTAAAGAATACATTTTGTTCAAGTTAAGCAGGAAGGCTATTCAATAGTCGTTTCCTGGATTTCAAAGAATGGAAAGTGCAAGCGATGGTTTGTCACCGAGGCGGTCCCTCGTTTGGGAGTCTTATGTTTTCGAGCACGTTTTTCTCAAGTGTGGTTTCAATGCACGAAATACAAAGGGTTTGAGTCGTAGCACAAATTAGGCCATACATTTATGTGAGTCTAGATAAAGTCTCGTAGTTGCGTGGTCATGGACAACTTGTCGAAAAGGACGATGTTTCTTCGAACGGCAACCTGGGCCCAGGAGACCGATCTGGCCATAGAGGAAACACGGTATAGCTGATGCTGGGTAGGCAACTAGGGATTCGATGGGCTGTCATTGGGGCTAGCTACCTGCATTGACCGACCCATCCTATTTCTAGCTATGTCCACGATAGCTAGTTAATGTCAGTGACCTTTTATATAGATAAGTTGGCGTGCTGAGCGGCTATCTGCATGCACGGTGTCGGTCGAATCAAAGGAAGTGTAAAAACGTCACAAACTGAGTCAAGGAAAGGTAAGGATGGTTGCAACACTAGTATGAAGCCTATGATTTGGCTATAGCAAAGATACGTGCTTCGGCACGAGTCGTTAACAGTTAAGTCAAAAAGGGCCGTAAGGCGAGTTTGATTAAGTAATGTTGCATTACGAGGCACGACCTTGATATGTTCATGCACGGCCACGCTGTCATGACACAAGTATAGGAAAGACTAAGTGGGGAAGTACTGCCTCAATTATATTGAAGCACGAATAGAGTTTATGGCACGACCAAGTCGCTGTATTCCAAATATAGGTCGAAAGGCAAGCACGAGTCGATAAGTTTACATCATTGACACGAAAAGGGTCTAAAGTCAATGTATAGTTAATTTGTTTGTACAAGGCACGATGATGGTCTGAAGACACTAAATAGGCTAAGAGTTTGTCTTAAAATCGATCCTAAGGAAAGAATACAAAGATAATCATAAAGGGATTTTGTTGCACAAAGTAAATGAACGTGTTGGCTTTGTAGGGGTGGGCGAGGAGCTCACAACACCAGTACAATTGAGTACTGACACCCACACAGTTTTTATGTACAGTCACAGGTAGAAGCTTATTGGCACGGAGCTCGTTTGGATGCGTCGAGGCATGGAGTCCCTTGGCGTTTCGAGGCGTGCAGCCGTATGGAGTCTGGACTTATACGGAACATAATATATGGACATCACCTATCTGAAGCATCGGCTGGCTTATCAATTGTATTGAGAGATGAGAGAGAGCAAAGTGACTTGTATTGTGAGAAGAGTTATTGTAATCTTGGCCTCGTGCCCACCAATGTAATCTTTGTTTTAATATCAATAAAGAGCAATTTGCTTGACTTGTATTTTGTTTCAAGTTTTTGCTTGTATTAATTAATGTTTCTGCATGGGACTTCTGTGCGACGAACTCGTCGCTTAGCCTGAAATCGGCCGTTATGGAACCCGCCTTGCGTGAGCGCAATCTAGGCTCACGCGACATCACGCCTTAGCAAGAATGATCGGTCCTACGGGACCGGCACATGGCATAATGGTATCAGAGCGCGGCTTTACATCTTTGGACTATCAATTGAATTCTTTAACTCTGATGTTGTTTTCGCAAACTCTGATGTTGTTTCTGCGATTGATATCGTTGCTGTGCTCCCTATTAAATGTCCTACAGGATATCCATACAATAAGTCTATATATTTTGCAAATCGTATGAGAATAGTTTTCGATAAAAACAAAAGATGGTTTCACATAAAAGCACGGTTACCTAAGTCGGGCTGCGCATATACACCAAGAATTGCATCGACCTTAGAAAAGTCGGGTGCAAAATTCAAATTGTGTCGAACAAGAATGAGTTAGATTCGATTCATAAGAATGTTGGGTAGTTGCGATAGAGGTGCTATTGGACGACGATGTTATCATCGATGCGATATAGATGAGCGTGCTTAGAATTTTAGGAAGGATTCGAACGGAGATTCGAAGTAATCGATTATGAATCAAATGATAGTTTGAAGGATTTGTCAAATGACTTCATCTCTGAGTGGTGTATCAGATAGTTTTGGGGATATCGATCGATTGAAGATGCGGGATGCCGATGAGTCTATCAGCAAGCGACGAATACGCAAAGCCTAATAAAGAGTATTTCAAAGAAATTATGACTTTAGATGACTAGTACGAGATGATTTAACAAAACGAGAAGATGACGCACATCATCAAGACTGCATCGAGTATGAAATACAAAATGATTGAGTAAGCAATTTAAAATCGAGAAAAAGTTAAGGTGTAGCGAACGGATGACTTAATAGAGGAAATCAATATGAACTGTGTATGAAAAGTTAGCACAATTGGAAGTTAGCGTGCATAAAAAAGTTGATTTTGAAGTTACGAAGGTGACTCTAAGAGATTGGGATAGATGTTGATTGAGGATTTGAGTTAGCATAGAACGATATGAGTTGAGAAAAGATGTTGCTTGATGACTTAATATATAGACGAATGAACATATATGTTATGGATTTGAATGATTGATCATGGAAATATTTCGAGGATAATGATCGAATTTGATCTTGAATATTGAGGATATTATCCAGTTCGGACAATAGCATTAGTCGCACGACTCGAAATTCGTTACAAATGAAGATAGTCAGGTTACGCATATCATCGATGGTATTGAGGCATATCAAAGATCGATATACGATAACTCAGGGGTATACTGAGTCGGGAAATGATAATCGTGTAAAATATTATTGTTTCGATGGATGCTATGCTTAGGGATTTTGATTGAAAGGAACGTTTGGATGAAAAAAAAGTATCTTGATTGCTTCAACGATAGCCACAATGTCGACGTTCTTGTCTTGTACGAGCACAACACCAGCCTCGCACATGCGTTACATCGAATTTGGGACGATCGTTTCGTATGAGCGTTGACATGGTGATTCATGTCACGGGAATGATTGAACTCGAAAAATCAAGACGTGATAATTTGTATGCTTCGACATATGGTTTGACGCGAAGGTGAAATTCGAGGATTGGTCAAACTTATGATTGATGATTGAGTAAACTTGAGGATTGAGTAGATCCAATCTGCGTATCGAGAATGAATTAGTCTAGACTCAAAGCAAGAGTTACTCCCCGATGAGAACGAGTATCTTGTGAGAATGCATGGTGATTTCATGTTCAAGCATGGATAGTCGGACTTGCATGAGATTGGGGTGTGGCATATTGTTAAGCTAGACGACCTTGTGATCGATTACGTGAATTGTGATAAATGACTTAGAGAATATGAAATGAGAATTATGGTTTAATGACATATCGTGTCGTAGCATGCTTGACTTAGAAAGAATGGATATGTGGATTATATCAACCATGTTAGAAGAGATAAGACTACGCAAATCGCTAGTTTGCACATGCGATAAAAGGTATGCAAAAGATTGGGTTGAGGGAACTTATGGTAGGTTGGCTTTGCTGAATGACTCAAACCCCTTGAACTAAGCGTTGTAAGTGCGAATATGAGAAATCTATGCTCGAAGTTTAGAAATCGGAGTGATATGAGCTTGGATAGAAAATCCCCCATACTATCAACTTTGGTTTGACCTTAGGATTGGGATCAGTATTGATATTATTGTTTGGGAACTATGATTCCAATACTGACGATTGACTTTAGCCTAGAGATATGGCCAAACGATTAGGAGAGACGTCCTTGTTTCGAGAGTTAGTATTGTACGATTGATCTAGAGGATTGATATGATTGAATATCGGTATTGGTGGATAGAATGATTAAAATTATGGGGACACCACTCCCGAGTCTAAGCTAAAATGCATATATTTTAGGGATGCTTGAATATGTGCACGATCCAACTCGAGTGGTGATGGCGGATTCTCTATCACGAGGCTTGGCTGAAATGTACGTATTTTGGGGATACCTGGAATATGTGTACGATTCAACTAAGTGATATGTTGTATTCAAGTAAGACTAGAGGAACGACAGAGTATCGAGGATTTTGAAATCATATTTCAAAAAAAATATTGATGGTAGTGTGATCATTAGATTTGAGACGAACTTGAATATTGGTTGATCGGATGGTTTGCCTTGAACTGAGATTGTCCGTGTACGTGACGAGTTTAAGTTACCCAAATCAAGAGATAGTTGTTCGTGTCAAAAAATAACCAAAGCACGAGCATGGCTCGGATTGAAGAAATGCATAGGAGGAATGTATGCGAGAATCGTTGGATGTTGAATCAAGTTATAAGTCGATAAGTGTACTCAGTTAGTTTCGAGGACAAAAAAAAATTCTGAGTGGTGTATAATGTAGTGTCCCATCCTGCTCAATCAATCAGAGGAAATCAAAATTCCAAAGCGTTTGGACTTAGCCATGCAATGGCTTGCTCGAAGATTCGCACGGTCGAGGCGACTACTCACTCAGGTGGGTGGCTTCGGTGAACTTGCCTCAGCTTGGCCTTCACACTAATAAAATAAAAGTTTTCAAATGCACAAGTAGGCTTGATAATAAAAGAGACTCATCCACATAGCTAAAGAAATAATCCCAACTTGTGTCAGACTGAGTTAGAACATGAAAAAAAGATCCCACGGTCGGCTTAGAAGTATGCAAGGCGTGCTTTCAAAATGATACTCGGTCCTTCGTCCCGTAGCTTGGAAGAAGAAAAGTTGGTCTTTGCCACAAAGCTATGAATCAGCCTAAGTCATAGGCGTCGCCTGCATAAATGCTTGATAAAGCATGCACGGTTCCAGCGTCTAAGGCATGGCATAGCCTTTGCTCGCCCCACAGGTTAAGTTGCATCGCACGACTTGTGGCTCAAGTCTAGGCACCCAAGGAACTTGGTTGTTCAGATTTGAACGCGTGCACGGCATATTCCCAAAATGCAAGGCTTAATGCGGCCTTTGCTCGTCAAGTTGTTGCACGATAGAGTTAGGCAACTAGTTATATCGGGCTAGCTAAGTCATTTTAGCATTGTCCCATAATTTCTGCGTTTTTCATAGCCACATAGTCCTACGATCTTAAGGCTCATCATATAGAGTATGACTTGAGCGGTAGCGTCGTATAGAATGCAAGTTAGTTTAAGGCACGAGCCACGTTTTGCTCAAGTGTGGTTTCAATGCACAAAATACAAAAGGTTTGAGTCGTAGCACAAATTAGGCCATGCATTTACGTGAGTCTAGATGAAGTCTCGTAGGTGCGTAGTCATGGACAACTTGTCGACAAGGGTGATGTTTCTTCGGATGGCAACCTGGGCCCAGGAGACCAATCCAGCCATAGAGGAATTATGGTATAGCTGATGCATCTTCTCTTTATTTCTCGAGCCTCTAGTGAGTTACAGACAGAGTTAGAAAAGATTAAATCCTTGATGATTCCATCATACATGGTTGAGTTATGAAAACTGCTGGGTAGGCAACCAGGGATTCGGTGGGCTGTCATTGAGGCTAGCTAATTGCATTGACCGACCCATACTATTCCTAGGTATATTCACGATGGCTAGTTAATGCCAGTGACCTTTCATATAGATAAGTTGGCATGTTGAGCGGCTATCCGCATGGACGGTGTTGGTCGAATCAAAGGAAGTGTAAAAATGTCACAAACTGAGTCAAGGAAAGGTAAGGATGGTTGCAACACTAGTATCATGCCTAAGATTTGGCTATAGCAAAGATACGTGCTTCGGCACGAGTCGTGGCGTCGAGTATTAAGTCGTTGGTATAGAGTTGCGTAAGTCAGACGTGAGTCGTTAAGAGTTAAGTCAAGAAGGGACGTAAGGAGAGTTTGATTAAGTAATATTGAGTTAGGAGGCACGACCTTGATATGTTCATGCACGGCCACGCTATCATGACACAAGTATATGCAAGACTAAGTGGAAAATAAATTTTCTCAATTATATTGAAGCACGAATAGAGTTTATGGCACGACTAAGTTATTGTATTCCAAATATAGGCTGAAAGGCAAGCACGACTCGATCAGTTGACGTCGTTGACACGAGAAGGATCTAAAGGCAAGGTATAGTTAAGTTGTCGGTACAAGGCACGATGATGGTCTGAAAACACTAAATAGGCTAAGAGTTTATGTCTTAAAATCGATCCTAAGGCAAGAATAGAAAGACAATCATAAAGGGATTATGTTGAACAAAGTAAATGAATGTGTTGGTTTTGTATGGGTGGGCGAGGAGCTCACACCACTAGTACAGTTGAGTACTGACACCCACATAGTTTTATGTGCAGACACAGGTAGATGCTCGTTGGTACGGAGCTCGCTTGGATGCATCGAGGCATGGAGTCTCTTAGCATTTCGAGGCATGCGGCTACGTGGAGTCTGGACTTATACGGAGCACAATGTATGGACATCGCCTATCTGAAGCATCTACTGGCTTATCAATTGTATTGAGAGATGAGAGAGAGAGCAGAGTGACTTGTATTACGAGAAGAGTGAGCTTGAGTGGTTGTAATCTTGGCGTCGTGCCCACCTATGTAATCTTTGTTTCAATATCAATAAAGAGCTATTTGCTTGACTTGTGTTTTGTTTCAAGCTTTCGCTGGTATTAGTCAATATTTCTGTATGGGACTTCTGTGCGACGACCCTGTCGCTTAGCCTGAAATCGGTCGTTATGGAACCCGTCTTGCGTGAGCGCAACCTAGGCTCATGCATCATCACGCCTTAGGAAGGACGATCGGTCCTACGGGACCGGGGAATGACATAATGGTATCATGACCATGTCTCAGGATACTGGTGTATTTTGGTATACGTAGCTGGCCTAGCTCTGTCATCGCACTCCAATATTCTGGTTCTAGGGGTTACTAATGTTTAGATGTCTCGATCCTTATATTTACTCCTTGATATCCTTCGTATTATTCTATATACCTCATCTTTTGACTTGATATCTGCTTTAATCATTTATCTTTCATGTTCTCTCGGTTTGATCTTTGTGTCCTTTAACTTTCAGAGGTACTATTCCTACTCCTTTTAATCAGCTTATTTGTACTTAACCAATGATAAGTCAGCATCAGTCTAGTCAGCTAATTCCTATGAATCAGCCTCAACATTTAGGGGCAGAGTCCAGAGTTGATCTGAGGGCCGATCAGCTAGTTCAGCCCGATCAGCTAGCAATGCTAGTTCAGCCAATGTAGCCAAAGGAAGTTGTTCATGCACTTATGGATATTATCAAGGGCTTCATGGTGACGTAGGAGTGCCAGAGTGACGTTCTCACTCATTCAGTACAAACAACTCTTGAGAGAGGTGGCGCTCAGATATGTAACTTTGTAAGCAGCTTCAAACGTCTACATCCCCCGTACTTCTATGTACAAGGATACAATAGCCTCCGATGCTTGGATTTAGGATATTGGGGCTATACTCAAGATAGCAGGGATTCTGACTAGAGAGCATGTAGCAGTGGTTAGGCTACAATTCTTGGATTTAGCCTATGACTGGTAGGCAGCGAAGGAGGTATATCTAAATTTTAGTGAGAGTTTCCAGATACGGTACTTTGATGCAGTATCGCATTATGATCTGCGATAGAGATTAACAACCTTAGGCAAATAGAAAGGATGATCAATAGCTATGCAGTGGAGTTCAGTAAGCTCAGTGAGTTTGCTCTTACTCTAGTGGCGACAAAGTTGGACCGAACAATCAGTTTCTTGTAGGGTCTTCATCTGGAGATTATTCTAAAAATAGAACATCAAGAGTTTTCATCTTTTGATGTCATAATGAGAACAACAAGAAGGCATGAGTACAGTACTCAGAGGATCGTGAATAGAGCTGGGGACCATAAAAGGTCTCATATGCAGAGAGGATCTTCTTTTCAATCTTTAGCACCAACTCCAGCTCCAGCAGTTCGAGCTTTGACGATCGAATCTCTGAAGGGAGCAACTTTGACAGCTTCATTTCAGTAGTCTTCTCAGATGCGCCCTCAGTAGTAGAGGCAGTCTTCTTCATTGGTTGTTTCCATTGTTGAAAGGCAGAGCACGTCTTATCTGAGTGCGGTAGAGCACATGGTTTATTCTAAGCATATGGAGCTTCAGAGCACATGATTAGGTCTTTTCCAAAGTGGAGTTAAATTGGATCATCATCAATCCATCCAGCAGTCCCGCAGTTCATGTCACGACCCGCACCCACTGTGAGGGTACGAGAACGTAACAGCGCCCAGCCTACGCCGCAGTGTCGGCAGTAGAATGCTGTTCTAGGTCATGAACTATAACTAACATAATATGAATACTCTCCATAAGGAGGCCAACATAGAGGTACAACTCAATCACAATCTAAGGTAGAATGTAGCACGATAAAATAGATAAGAATCCTCAACTGAGGTACAACAGAAATGAAATAACATAAGTTAACCACTACCAGTCTCAACATCTCTAGAATATACAACTCTGAAAATAAGGACAACAACTAAACATGAAAAGGAAACAATCTAGACTATCTAAACTATGCAATGGTATCATCCTCAGCAGCTGCCTGAACCTCCCCAGGGGTCCAGGTCGCGAGTGTCACCTAGGCAAGCTCCAAAGTAAGGGGTGCAGGGTTCCTCATCATCCTCTGTAAAATTTTCAACAGGTCCAGTCAGGACGGAGCAGCACAATACATCTCAACAGTTCATAGCAGGTTAGAAAATAATCATGCAGTAAAGTAAGATATAGATACTGAAGGAAATACAGTATATAAACAGAGAGAACTGTAATAGAAATATCTACTATAAGTAGAGAGCTACCAGTGACTAGTGATTTAGAGTACAAAGTCGACATGTGAACGGCTTATTTGCACATGGCTATACTAAAGAGGCGTACATGGCTATTCTACTTTGGAATTGTTCACATGGCTATTATACTCTCCCGTACCCCCAATTAATACACAAGGATCCAACCAGGTTATGTTATGATTCTATGTAACAGCCCCCGAAGGGTGGTAAGCCCCCAAAGGGTGGTAAGCCCCCAAAGGGTGATAAACCTCCAAAGGGTGATAAGCCCCAAAGGGTGGTACATAGTAGTCCCATAAATAGAGATTCTGGAAACCCAATAAATGGGATAAGGATTCAAAGAAGACTCTGTGATCATATAAGTATATGTCACAAGTGATCAAAGAACCAAAGAAGCATAGTGATACGCCATGTAAGTGAAACGCACAGAACATAGAGTACCCCGATGCTCCCTGAAGGGATAACATCTCAGGGAGGGATCCATATTGTACTAATCCGTGTGACCAACGTGACAGTATCAAGTAAAGTAATTTAATGCAGAAAATAATTCTAAGCAGGATATGAAATGATCAGAGAATGTACTCGCCTCGTATCTGAATATCTGAAGTAAATGTACTGTCCGAGATGAGGTACCTGACTCCTAGTTAGAGCAACACAAGTCAAGATATATACAGGAGATGATAAATGTAATCTACTATGCATCTGCATGTTGTCTAGGTCAAACTAGACCAAAATCAACTCTCGGTCAACTCTAGTCAACTAGACTGGTCAAACTAGGTCAAGCCTAACCAAACAAGTCAAATAAGTCTCACTAGGCCTAACCAAGCCTAGGCTAGCACTCTACATCAATCCCAAGGCTATACAAGCCAACTGTACACCTATACTGGCATTCAACCACACACCAAGCAATGAGCCATAGGCTATTCTACCCAGGCCATGCCATATAGACAAGGCCATACACATAAATTTCTATATTAACATACCAATTCCCCACATGCTATTTATAGGCAAAAGTAATATTCATGTCACCTTACATTATCACATTCACACTATTCACACTATGTTAGATATTATATATATCATATATACATATATATACACGTATATGTATATATAACTATAGGAAATCTCTATTTACCACATTAACACATTTAGCCATGTATAGTATATATATAGAGAGAGAGAGAGAGAAAAGCATGTAATGTGATAATGTAATGTGTTTCATGTGTGTTAGTGAAAAAAAAATATAGAGAGAGATAGAGAAAAGCATGTAATGTGTTCATGTGTTAGTGAGAGTGTACAAGAGTGTCCATAGAGTGTGAGAGTGTGTGGGTAAAACAATGTGTCAAGAATGGCAGTTAGCAAACAGGAATACAAAACAGTGTACTAATGTGAACTGTGTGTGTGAGTGTCAATAGAATATGTGTGTGTCATGATATGCTGAAAATAGAACAGTGTAGTGTTAGTGACCTACACTTGTGTGTGTGAGAGTGTCACAAGTGTCAATAGGATATGTAGGTACCTGTGTACAGTGAGATATGAGAGTGTGTGTCATGTGAGGATGTATGATAAAACAGTGTGTGAGTGGACTGATGAAATGTGAATCATAAACAGTGTGTACATTAGAAAAAATCAGTGAGTAGGAATTTCAGGAAACAGTGCTTGTTAGTCAGCCTAGAACTCAGGAAAATGTGTGTGATCATAGAGTTCAGTTGCAAGGGTTAACAGTGAGAAATGTCAGGGTATTGTAGTGTACTGTCACAGGTATTTAATATAGGTAACTCAAACAAAAACAAAAAAACAAGCTACAATATCAGTTATTGGATTAAACAAACTCGGTTTACACATGATCAATTTCAGTCCCATTTCCTCAGGTTCTCAGGCTTGTTTCCAGGTTTTGCACAAAGAAATTCTCAGATTTCATTATCAGTTATAAATGAAATCAGTTCAAGTTTGAGAAAACTGGAAAACAGTATAATGTGTCAAAGTGTGTTCCCAACCCTCAGGAACAAGTGACAGTTAAGATTAATAGGTATTAGTGAACAATGGTGTACCTGTGCAAGCAAGGGCTATAAGTGAATGCAATGTGGAGTGACTTGTGAAGAGTGGTAAATGGTAGGGTGTGTGTGGCATTTGTCAAGTAGGGAAAACTGGAATCAGTTTCAGTTTCCTGGATGTGACAGGAAACCAACCCAACTCCCAAATAAAATCGAATCCCCATTCTCAAACACCAAATCAATACCCATTCTCAGTTAACAGGGAACAACATTCATTCCAACCAGTTAGAAGAAGGGAAAGGAAACCAATGTATCAGTTAACATGAATTTGAAATCCAACTCAATGTTCAAAAACCCCATTCACAACCAAAGGCTAAATTCGAATTGAAATATTTCAATAATATGGATTAACACATATGTGGGGGTGATTTACAGTGAAGAAAACATCAAACAACAGGAAACTAATGTTCAGAAATGGGAAAAACAAGTATCAGGAATAGGTATCAGTGTATTGCCATTAACCAAGTGTTCGAAACCAATTCCTCATTAAAACCTAAATTAACATGTAAACCTATTCTAATATATATTATACATCATAATTAGGATCTATTTAGCAAGTTAAAACACAATTAAAAGCATTTAAAACTGATTTGAATAGAACACGACAGCACACTGAACCAATCCACGTGCACGTGTTCACTGTGGTCATGGACACGACACACGACTCCTCATGACATGTGGTCATGCACACGTGTAGCCCATATATAGGGCTACACAGTGGACCCACGATGTGTCCACGACGTATCCAGAGTGGACACGAACACGTGTTTGTGCGCGTGTCTGTGCGTGTATACAGCTGCCGCGCGCGACAGTGCGTGTCAGTGCGGGCTCGATTTCTCCCAAACCATTCCATAAAACCTCACAAAATTTTATAGGGTCAATGTCAGTCATGTCCTCTATGTGCACGCAAAATTTGGTGTCCTCTCGTGCTGGTCCAGGGAGAACTCGGACACAGGTAGCAGGATACGTGTACGGGGCTGTGCGGGTGTGTGCGTGTCCAATTTATGACACAAAACAATACGAAATCCATATCAGTCTTCACAAACATTAATATACACATATAGGCCTAGGTATCTATGTAATTAGTTTTTCAAAAATCAAAATAAAATCCTTTGTGACATTTCATCAAACACATATACACACATCATGACACGTGTCCGATACGGACACCAAACGGACACGAAACGACACAAATCCAATACCTACTGCTAGGGGACACCTAGGGCTTCCTATCCATGCAAAGAAAACTAAATTTGGTGGAGGGAATAGGGATTTACCTATATGTTGAAATTCCAATAAAAAGCTCCAAAAAGGGGGTTTCTCCTTGTTAGCCAAACTCTCCAAATTGCCCCAAGGCTGGGATTATCCTCCATGAACAGCAAGAGGGAGACAATTAGAATCTAATGCAAGTGGTTTGAGCCAAAAAGGAGTTAAAATGGAAAAGTTATGGATTGGGGAAGATGGCTATACCTCTTTCTCCAAGCTTGAGAAGAAGAACAATAAAAGATGCAAGAACAAATGGAAGAGGCATTAAATAGGGTGCGAACCCTAGGTTGGCTACCATGGGTGGGCTTGTTGGAGTTTGGGCTTAAGTCATGGGCCTATGGTTCAATTCACAAGTCATTAAATCACAAGTCATTGCATTAAACCATAAGTCATGACTTAATTTCACTAAACCAAATCCCTCATTCTAAAACCAATCTCTAATGACTAAAATGGGTTAATTCAAGTTAGGCTAGGGTTACCATAGCTAGGGTTAGGTTCTAGGCTAGTCTACAAGTCTCAAACTAGTCAAGACTAACATAACACATAGCAATATTTAATTAATATTAAATTCACAGAAATTCCCATAAATAATAATAAATTCAAATAAATCCTAAAATGACCAAAAACCCTCTAGGCTAAAATGTACCAATTAAACATCCTAATCACATGGCTAGGCTCTAGGACAGACAGTCTCTACGGTTACACTAGCCAAACCCAAAATCATAAGTCATGATTTAAATAGTTTTAAAATGATTAAAAATCACTAAAAATTATATTAAAATTTTAAATACCATAATTAAATAAATTAAAATACAAAATTTCAAAATTACCTCATTTAGAAACTGGGTGTTACAATCCTACCCACCTTAGAAAAATTTCGTCCTCAAAATTAAAATGGTAGTAGTCCTTCTAGGTCAAACACCCCACAATCAAAGTCTCAAACATACCGTCAGATAATCATATGCGTCTGTCCAAAATCATGATACTCAGAACCTTCGTCATGCTAGTGAGCAAGGCTACGATAATCACAGAGTCCTCGACTAAGGCACATACCTCTAGAATTATGGTGTTTATAATTTTCGTATTGCGCATGCTTGGCGAAAATCTTAAATTCTACACCCGAGAAATACGTCCTAAATCTGACTATATGTCCTCACTATGCAGCTAACACGACTATCAAATTCTAGATTCCATAACTGGGTGACCTAGCCCATATGATTCATCTCAGAAGAAAATCAAACATAACACAAGAACAACAGGACAAAATTGATAAATCAACAAGGAACAGGGAGAATCGAATTCTTAAGGCAGTTATAAGAGGCAATTGCGGAATAGAATCAAAAGAACGAAACCTGCAACTAGATCTCCAACTGCCTGAGCATCCTCGACTGTCCTGGCGAAAGCTCGCTCCTGCTGGCCTCCCCTGGCCTGCTGCTGATGCTGCATGTACCTCTGCTGTTGAGTCGGTAAGGGTAATCCCCTCTGCTGGCCTACCGGAGCCCTAGCTCCTGCTCCCCGAACCGTCTGTCCCGATGACTCGGGACACTCTCTCAGACGATGATCGGATCCTCCGCAAAGTAAACATCTGCCCAGCCTCTTCCGGCATTCGCCCCAATCGTGCCCTGGTCTCTTACAAAAGGGCAAATGATAAAGCTGCTGTCCCGGGGCCTGCTGCTGCCTCTGTGGCTACTGCTTCTGCTGAAAGGGTACGCGGTCCTGAAACTGCCGCTGCTGAAGGTAGACCCTCGGCTGCTGGTACTGCTGCTGAAACTGTAGAGGTAGCATCTGCTGCGGATACTGCTGCTGAAACTGTAGAGGTAGCATCTGCTGCGATGATGCTGCTGAAACTGTAGAGGTAGCATCTGCTACGGATACTGCTGCTGAAACTGTAGGGGTGGCATCTGCTGTGGATATTGTGGCTGAATCTGCAAGCGGGCATCTGATGCGGATACTGCTGCTGGATCTGCAGGTGGGGCCTCTTGGCCGGGCCTGCACTGCCACTAGCTCCCTGAGTGTCTCGCATCCTCTTCTCCTTCCCCAGATCGTCCTCCACTGTCATGGCTCCTACCAGAATCTGCTCGAAAGTGGCATCGCGGCCGCTCTTGGTGTAGACTTGATCTCCTTGATCAAACCCCTGCGGAACCTCCTCGCCTTCCCGACCTCGGTGAGGTCCTCGATGAATCTGCTCGAATGGCTGAACTCTCCAGCGTACTCCTCAACGGTCTGGTTCCCCTGAACCAAACTCTCGAACTGCGCCTCCAAAGCACGGAGTGCAGTATCGGGAAAGAATTTCTCCTTAACAGTTTCTTGAACGCTGCCCAAGTCTACCGGCTGTACCAACCCTCGGGTCCATCTGGTACCAGGTACGGGCTAAGTCCTACATCTGACTGGCGGCTGCCTCGATCTGTAATCTGCTGGTATCTGTGCCAATCGGAATATCTCCTCAATGTGCTCTATCCAATCGTCAGCGTATATGATGCCCTATGTACCCTTGAAGTCTCGGGGTCCCATCTTCTTGAAGGAATGGATGTCTGGAGTCCTCGGCTGATACGGCTGCATCTGGCCTCCTCCCTGTGGCTGAGCAGCCACCAGCTCCACTGTCGTCCTGACCAACTGGTGAGTATCTTGTATGCTCTGTCGGATATCAGCAGACTGGCTCTGCTGTATCTGCTGCTGAAACTCCAAGAATCGCTGGAAGAGGGTAAACGTCTGAACCGCATCTACTGTCCCTGAAGGTAACTGCTGCTGGTACATATCTGGAATGACAGGGAAAGACCTCCGGACAGGTGGAGGTGTACTCCAAAAGCTACAGAAGCTCCTATGTGAGCAGAAATAGGAGGTGCTGTGGTCCCAGCATCCACAATCAGGCGAGGGGTGGTAGGCCTCTCACCAGCGTCTGCTGAGCCAGAGCGATGCGATCGTGTCTCGATCACCATCCTGGAGACAGATCAAACAAGGAATCAATACTGAGATAGAAACGGTAATTCAAGGAGGACAGTTATTCAAGGAAGCAATCTTCAACAGGAATTTAGATGGCATGAATCCAGTTAAGAGTTTTTCCTAATGTGATTGAGTACCTCAAAATAATCATAATCCTACTGCAGGCTGTAGTGGTACTCTCTAGTTCGAATACCACTACACAAACTCGACCTGCATGGGCCACCACTAAAAACGTGTCACGACACGCACCCACTGTGAGGGTACGAGAACGTAACAGTGCCTAGCCTACGCCGCAGTGTCGGAGGTAGAACGCTGTTCTAGGTCATGAACTATAACTAACATAATATGAATACTCTCTATAAGGAGGCCAACACAGAGGTACAACTCAATCACAATCTAAGGTAGAATGTAGCACGATAAAATAGATAAGAATCCTCAACTGAGGTACAAGAAAATGAAATAACATAAGTTAACCACTACCAGTCTCAACATCTCTAGAATATACAACTCTGAAAATAAGGACAACAACTAAACATGAAAAGAAACAATCTAGACTATCTAAACTATGCAATGGTATCATCCTCAGCAGCTGCCTGAACCTCCCCCAGGGGTCCAGGTCGCGAGTGTCACCTAGGCAAGCTCCAAAGTAAGGGGTGTAGGGTTCCTCATCATCCTCTGTAAAATTTTCAACAGGTCCAGTCAGGACGGGAGCGAGCACAATACATCTCAACAGTTCATAGCAGGTTAGAAAATATAAACATGCAGTAAATAAGATATAGATATTGAAGGAAATGCAGTATGTAAACAGAGAGAGAACTGAAATAGAAATCTACTATAAGTAGAGAGCTACCAGTGACTAGTGATTTAGAGTACAAAGTCGACATGTGAACGGCTTGATTTGCACATGCTATACTAAAGAGACGTACATGGCTATTCTACTTTGGAATTGTTCACATGGCTATTTATACTCCTCCGTACCCCCAATTAATTATGTTATGATTCTATGTAACAGCTCCCGAAGGGTGGTAAGCCCCCAAAGGGTGATAAGCCCCCGAAGGGTAGTACATAGTAGTCCCATAAATGGGGATTCTGGAAAACCTAATAAATGCGATAAGGATTCAAAGAAGACTCTATCATATGTATATGTCACAAGTGATCAAAGAACCAAAAAGTAGTGATACGCCATGTAAGTGAAACGCACAGAACATAGAGTACCCCGATGATCCCTGAAGGGATAACATCTCAGGGAGGGATCCATATTGTACTAATCCATATGACCAACGTGACAGTATCAAGTAAAGTAATTTAATACAGAAAAATAATTCTAAGCAGGATATGAAATGATCAGAGAATGTACTCGCCTCGTATCTGAATGTCTGAAGTAAATGTATTGTCCGAGATGAGGTACCTGACTCCTAGTTAGAGCAACACAAGTCAAGATGTATACAGGGATGATAAATGTAATCTACTATGCATCTGCATCTAGGTCAAACTAGACCAAAATCAACTCTCGGTCAACTCTAGTCAACTAGACTGGTCAAACTAGGTCAAGCATAAGCCAAACAAGTCTAATAAGTCTCACTAGGCCTAACCAAGCCTAGGCTAACACTCTACATCAATCCCAAGGCTACAAGCCAACTGTACACCTATACTAGCATTCAACCACACACACCAATGAGCCATAGGCTATTCTACCCAGGCCATGCCATACAGACAAGGCCATACACATAACAATTTCTATATTAACATATCAATTCCCCACATGCTATTTATAGGCAAAATAATTTCACGTCACCTTACATTATCACATTCACACTATGTTAGATATTATATATATATCATATATATACATATATAATACATATAGTATATATAACTATAGGAAATCTCTATTTACACATTAACACATTTAGCCATGTAGTAATATATATATATATATATATATATATATATATATATATATATATATATATATAGATAGAGAGAGAGAGAGAGAGATAGAGAAAAGCATGTAATGTGTTCATGTGTGTTAGTGAGAGTGTACAAGAGTGTCCATAGGAGAGTGTGTGGATAAAACAATGTGTCAAGAATGGCAGTTAGCAAAACAGGAATACAAAACAGTGTACTAATGTGAACTGTGTGTGAGTGTCAATAGAATATGTGTGTGTCATGATATGCTGAAAATAGAACAGTGTAGTGTTAGTGACCTACACTTGTGTGTGAGAGTGTCACAAGAGTCAATAGGATATGTGTAGGTACCTGTGTACAGTGAGATATGAGAGTGTGTGTCATGTGAGGATGTATGATAAGTGTGTGAGTGGACTGATGAAATGTGAATCATAAACAGTGTGTACATTAGGAAAAATCAGTGAGTAGGAATTTCAGAAACAGTGCTTGTTAGTCAGCCTAGAACTCAGAAAAATGTGTGTGATCACAGAGTTCAGTTGCAAGTTAACAGTGAGAAATGTCAGGGTATTGTAGTGTACTGTCACAGGTATTTAATATAGGTAACTCAAACAAAAGAAACAAAAAAAACAAGCTACAATATCAGTTATTGGATTAAACAAAACTTGGTTTACACATGATCAATTTCAGTCCCATTTCCTCAGGTTCTCAGGCTTGTTTCCAGGTTTTGCACAAAGAAATTCTCAGATTTCATTATCAGTTATAAATGAAATCAGTTCAAGTTTGAGAAAACTGGAAAACAGTGCAATGTGTCAAAGTGTGTTCCCAACCCTTATGAACAAGTGACAGTTAAGATTAATAGGTATTAGTGAACAATGGTGTACCTGTGCAAGCAAGGGCTATAAGTGAATGCAATGTGGAGTGACTTGTGAAGAGTGTGCAGTAAATGGCAGGGTGTGTGTGGCATTTTTCAAGTGAGGGAAAACTGGAATCAGTTTCAGTTTCCTAGATGTGACAGGAAACCAACCCAACTCCCAAACAAAATCGAATCCCCATTCTCAAACACCAAATCAATACCCATTCTCAGTTAACAGGGAACAACATTCATTCCAACCAGTTAGAAGAAGGGAAAGGAAACCAATGTATCAGTTAACATGAATTTGAAATCCAACTCAATGTTCAAAAACCCCATTCACAACCAAAGGCTAAATTCGAATTGAAATATTTCAATAATATGGATTAACACATATGTGGGGGTGATTTACAGTGAAGAAAACATCAAACAACAGGAAACTAATGTTCAGAAATGGGAAAAACAAGTATCAGGAATAGGTATCAGTATATTGCCATTAACCAAGTGTTCGAAACCAATTCCTCATTAAAACCTAAATTAACATGTAAACCTATTCTAATATATATTATACATCATAATTAGGATCTATTTAGCAAGTTAAAACACAATTAAAAGCATTTAAAACTGATTTGAACCGAGAACACGACAGCACACTGAACCAATCCTCGTGCACGTGTTCACTGTGGTCGTGGACACGACACACGACTCCTCATGACACGTGGTCATGCACACGTGTAGCCCACGTGTAGGGCTATACAGTGGACCCACCACGATGTGTCCAGAGTGGACACGAACACGTGTTTGTCGCGTGTCTGTGCGTGTATACAGCTGCCCGCGCGCGACAGTGCGTGTCAGTGCGGGCTCGATTTCTCCCAAACCATTCCATAAAACCTCACAAATTTTATAGGGTCAATGTCAGTCATGTCCTCTATGTGCACGCAAAATTTGGTGTCCTCTCGTGCTGTGTCCAGGGAGAACTCGGACACAGGTAGCAGGATACGTGCACGGGGCTGTGCGGGTGTGTGCGTGTCCAATTTATGACACGAAAACGACACAAATCCATATCAGTCTTCACAAACATTAACATACATATAGGCCTAGGTATCTATGTAATTAGTTTTTCAAAAATCGAAAATAAAATCCTTTGTGACATTTCATCAAACACCTATACACACATCATGACACGTGTCCGATACGGACACCAAACGGACACGAAGACACAAATCCAATACCTACTGCTAGGGGACACCTAGGGCTTCCTATCCATGCAAAGAAAACTAAATTTGGTGGAGGGAATAGGGATTTACCTATATGTTGAAATTCCAATAAAAAGCTCCAAAAAGGGGTTTCTCCTTGTTAGCCAAACTCTCAAATTGCCCCAAGGCTGGGATTATCCTCCATGAACAGCAAGAGGGAGACAATTAGAATCTAATGCAAGTGTTTGAGCCAAAAAGGAGTTAAAATGGAAAAGTTATGGATTAGGAAAGATGGCTATACCTCTTTCTCCAAGCTTGAGAAGAAGAACAATAAAAGATGCAAGAACAAATAGAAGAGGCATTAAATAGGGTGTGGAACCCTAGGTTGGCTGCCATGGGTGGGCTTGTTGGAGTTTGGGCTTAAGTCATGGGCCTATGGTTCAATTCACAAGTCATTAAATCACAAGTCATTGCATTAAACCATAAGTCATGACTTAATTTCACTAAACCAAATCCCCTCATTCTAAAACCAATCTCTAATGACTAAAATGGGTTAATTCAAGTTAGGCTAGGGTTACCATAGCTAGGGTTAGGTTCTAGGCTAGTCTACAAGTCTCAAACTAGTCAAGACTAACATAACACATCGCAATATTTAATTAATATTAAATTCACAGAAATTCCCATAAATCATAATAAATTCAAATAAATCCTAAAATGACCAAATACCCTATAGGCTAAAATGTACCAATTAAACATCCTAATCACATGGCTAGGCTCTAGGACAGACAGTCTCTACGGTTACACTAGCCAAACACCAAAATCATAAGTCATGATTTAAATAGTTTTAAAATGATTAAAAATCACTAAAAATTATATTAAAATTTAAATACCATAATTAAATAAATTAAAATACAAAATTTCAAAATTATCCTCATTTTAGAAACTGGGTGTTACAGTTCAGGGTACCAGTGCCGGTTCAGCAGCAGCATTCGTAGAGGCCTTTACCGATGTAGTCCAGACATTCCAACACCAGAGGCCACATCAATATGCTCAGGTCCAGGCTCAGGCTCATAGAAAAGAGATCAACAGCAGAGAATGCCCACATTTAGAAGCCAAGGTCATGTTTTCACGCTTATTATGGAGGAGGCATTAGCAGCTAGAGAGGTAGTCATAGGTATAATTCTTATTCATTCACATTCAACTTTAGATTTTTTTTTGGGTGCATAGTATTTGTTTATATGTGCACAATTTGTGATATTAGTTGGTTTGAAGCCCGAGTAATTTTCTGTAAGGTTGAATATACATATTAGTAATGGTCTCATGGGAGTAGATCAAGTTTATGACTTGTAGCGAGTCGTAGAGTGCGAAAGGGAGTTTTTCGCGAGATTGATAGAATTTTCTAGGCAATTATGATATGTCATAGGTATGGATGGTTCGGCTGAGTGCTCGATATGCGATGATAGATTTCCATGCTGGCAAGATTATCTTTCATATTCCTTATGAGAAAGAGTTCTCATTCTCTAGAGGAAAGGTGAAGTCATAGTAAGTAATCATGTGGATGACAGTAACCAAGGAGGTGCAGTTTCACATGATAGTTTGTGAGTTTTCCAATGTATTTCCTGAGGGCTTCCGGTATGCCACCAGTTTGGGAGATAAAGTACTACATCGACATGATTTTAGGAGCATAACCAATATTAAAGAGAATCTACATGATGTCTCCTTCAGAGTTGATTGTTTATTCCAGTTAATTAGGAGCTTAGGACTAAGGAATTCATTCATCCTAGTGGATGACCTTGGGCAGCTTCGACCCTTCTTGTAAAGAAGAAGGATGGCACCTCCCGTTTAGTTATTGACTATCGTCAACTCAACGTGATGGCTATTAGGAACAAGCACCCCTTGCCCAAGATAGATGACTTGTTTGGTTAGCTCAATGGAGCAGCTACATTTTTGAAGATCGATTTATGGGCCAGGTACCATCAGATTATAGTCAGAGATGAACATATACCTAAGACTGTATTGAGATCTAAATATGGCCATTGAACGTTTCTTATTATGCCTTTTGGAGCGACTAATCGCTAGCGATATTCATGGATCTCGAGGATTGCATCTTCATGTCTCACTTAAACCAGTTAGTGATAATATTTATTGATGATATCTTGGTCTACAGTCAAACTGAGGCCAATCATGAGCAGCATCTTCGTAGGTTATTCAGAGTATCCGGGTGCACCAGTTAAACATGAAGTTCAGCAAGTACAATTTCTGGCTCGATCGTATCTCTTTCTTGAGGTATATTTTATAGGAGGTGGTGTAGAGGTAGACCCCAAGAAGGTTGAGGCTATCGAGAGTTGGCCAGTACCTCATACAGTTTTAGATGTATGTATTTTTTTGGGATTAGAAGGCTAAGACAGACGGTTTATGGCATACTTTGTTAAGATCTCTACACCATTGACACGATTGACATGTACGGATGTGCACTTTGAGTGGTTGGATGCTTGTCAGGCTTCTTTTGAGAAGCTCAAACAAAGTTTATTTTGGCTCCTATTCTGACACTTTTTATTGGACAAGGTGGGTTCACGGTTTATTGTGGTGCATTGGCAAAGGACCGCTTTGTATCCTTATGCAGTATGATAGAGTTATAACCTATGCATCTCGATAGCTTCGAGACTATGTGAGGAACTATCCACATACGATCTTTAGTTACCAGCAGTTATGTTCGCACTCAAAATTTGAAGTAATTATTTGTATAGGGATCGAATGGAGATTTTTACTGATTACAAGATCTTGAGGTATGAGTTCACCAAAAGGGACCTCAACTTGTGATAGAGGAGATGACTAGAGTTACTAAAGGATTATGATGTTTACCTTCAGTATCATCTGAGAAAGGCCAATATTGTTATAAATTCTAGAGTAGGAGACCCAAGTTACTTCTTGATGGAGTAGCATCGTATTCTGGAGGACCTTCAAGAGATGGGCACTGAGGTAGTGCTACCTCGTGATGCAGCATTGATATCACGTCTGCAGGTTTAGTCCACCCATGTTGAGAGAATCAGGGCAGTGAAGTATGGTGATGCTAGGCTTCAATGTAACATTACAGAGTGGGAGGTTGGGCGCATAGTAATCATCTATGAGGATTGGACTCCCCGGTTTGGGAGTCATATTCAGTATTGAATGGAGATATTTGGCACAAGCCCGTGCTATGACCCGTGCGTAAAACAAAATCTTGGATTTTTCCCGAATTATGGAATTCGCTTCCTAACTGTCATATCGACATATACTGTCCGAGAATATTTTTTTAAAATATTTTTGTGAATAGTATTTGATTCACTATATTCCAGTGCTTTCTAAGTTCTCTAAATCTATTGTCCATTGGTTTTTTTTTTTTATATACAGATGAGATTAAATTGATCGAGTTGTGGATCGCTGACGTGGCAGATTCGATGGTCACGGTTAATACCATTTTTTATACACCCTTTAGGTTTTATTTTTCATCTCTTTTCTTTTCTTTTCGTTTCTCTCTCTCTCTTCTCTCTGTCTCTCTTTATCTCCACTCCATATTCCTTGTAAGCTTAGAGATTGGTCCTGAGGCCTAAGAGTGTGGTTTCTGAACCCCTCTTGCTGGAGTAGAATGCTTAGGCTGGGAGCTCCTTTTAGGCAAGTACATCTTGCTAAACTTTTGAATAATAATGTCTTATTGCTTTTTTTTTTTTTGCTTTCTTTGGTTTTAAATGCTTACTATTTGTTAAATATGTTTCCCTCAGGATTTTCACCTATGTACATATTTCTAAATTTGGTTTAAGCTATATTTTAATTTCTTGTAAAGTCTTGATATTTACTTAGTTGGAAAACTCGGTAATTTAAGTGTTACTTGAGCTACCACCCTTAAACCGAGTCTATATGCTATATGAGATTTACCACCACTATTGATTTCATGTTAGATTTATTTTTGTGGATTTTAGGACGTAATTTTGGCACAAAAATTCTATTTCTAGGTTTACGAGGAATTCTTCCAAAAAATGACATACCGTCGAAATACTATATTGTACCGCTGGCAAACCAATTTAACTTTGATATATAAATGACATACCGTCGGTACACTGGTAGGTATCACCGGCATACCGATTTTGATGCATTTATCAACATAGAGTTTTTGTTGTCTCGAATTGACATACCGCTGGCGTACTAGTCTGTACCGATGGTATATATACCAATTTTAATAATTTTGTTGCCACAGATTTGCTATAGTCTCAAACTGGCATGCTACCGGTATACTAAAATATACCAACGATATACCGATGAAGCATCCAAGTTCTGTGTTTCTTGATTTTATTTGAGTTTCTTTAATTCTTTTTGTACCTAGCTTGCCTATATATGCCATGACATGTTCCATTATGTGGATTTCCTGCATGTCTTAATTTGTTACAGAAAAACCCATATCCTACCCTACCCGAACCCGGTAACTCAAATCCAATTAACTCAAACTACCCGGTAACCCACTCCCCTATTCCAACTCCACGATCCCCCTTCCCCTCACGTAATATTTTTCAGAAACATTAGAAACCCTTTCACAGAAAGTTTCACATTCCTCTTCCACACAAAAAATCCATAACTCTCTCCCTACTCCACCAAATTCAAATCCGCGACCACCGCCGCCTTCGTCTCGCCGCCCCCGTCCATTTTAGACCACTTTCCATGCTATTTCGCACGTGCCCCGTACTGTGCCCGCAGCCATGCCGCCCGCCGGCGATCCCGTGCGTCCCCATCGTGCCTGCACCCCGCGCGGCCTTCCGCCATGCATCAGCAGCCCGGCGCCACCGAATCCCGCCTGCGTCAGCGCTGCGCCAGCAGCGGAAGCACCCCCCGTGCGGTCCCCCGGCCTAGCAGCGCCTTCCCGTGCGACCCCGCCGGTCCAATGCGTGTCTGTGTCGTTTCCCATGTACGCGTGTCCGTGCTCGCGCATTTCGAGCCCGAGGCCTTCCCCCGGTGCTCTATCACAACATGTGGTAACTTTCCTACCTTCTGTGGTTTTCACATAACCTATTTCTGTTCCTAGGAATAGTTAGTTTGGTTATAATTAGTTTCCTAATTAGATAGTATTATTGTTAGAATTATTAATTGTTTAGCGTTAGCTGTAGATTAATATATTTTAGATCCGTCAACTACGTAATTATGATTAATGCCATAGCTACCTTAACCAATAACTTTGCATTTTTCATTAATTAATATTTTGGCTGTGAAATACTATTAGTAATTTAATTGTTACTAAAAAACGTATATGTATATATAACTTTCTAAATAGTTTTATCTAAAAGGCTTTCATAATAGAATAAGTATTTGTTTATAGTTAAATAAAATTATTTATATTTTTTTGTCTCGAAAATGTATTAATTTTGTAGTAGTTTAGCTACTTAATAATTAGTGAGAAATAGAGTTTATCGCTGAAAAAGGTATTTTTATACTTATTAATTATCTATGAACTTTTGCAATAAAAGAATTCTATTAAAATATTATATATATAATACTTTTCTTATTAAATAATTAATCTTGTAAATAAAAGAGTATAACTTTTCTTGAATGATAAACCTGGTTATTTAAATTATTTTGGGTAAAATCATTTCTATTTAATTAAATATTAAAAACATTATTTTTGGGAAATCTTAATTTGATAAAATAATAAATTGTTTGTACGACTCAATAGTTAAATTTTTTATCTTTATTTATTACGGCAAAACATGTATTTTACTAAAAATGGTTATTTTGTCACTTAATGTTAGTTTATAAAATCTATTCCTAATATATAAATTATTTTTGTCCTAAATTTTTAGGTTGTTTCAACCGATCAGACTTAGCACTTTTAGCGTTGCTTTTAAGGGTTAGAGTATAGTTATTCTAGTTTCTAAGCCTGGTGTTATGAATCTGTAGGTTCGGTACCCTAAAATCCTAGCGGTTACCTGCTACTCGTCGCTTTCCACGCCAAAGAGATATCCAAGGCAAGTTTCATATCTATTCCAAGTTTGTATTTTTATTTTAATAATTAAATGTATGCATCAGTTGGTTTCATATAGTATAGTGACACTGATTCACCGTGGATCCATCTTGGACTCTACATTGATTGACAGATTACTGGATTGATATGATTATTGACTCATTGACTCGGAAATTGCTTGGGGGAGAAGTATAACGTCTGTGACCAAAGACAAAATCTCGTTTGTTCTTGTTCGCGCTAATCCCTACCACACAGGGGGTTGAGCCGTACCGTATACTATTCGTTTCGGCTGAAACGTTAGTATACATATTGCCTCTATCCCAGCCGGTCACAGGTCCTGTTATATACTCAAAACACTAAAATATCATAGCATTGCATCATATTTGATATTGAAACCATATTGCTTGTTGTCTTTTACTATTATTTACAAAAACATATAAAGTTTCTTAAACTGTCTCGCATTTTATTTATTATTAATTTAGAAATGCTAGACGTGGAAGAAATATGTTTCTTGTTCACTCCTGACTGGAGACCCAACATTTTAGGTGATTGCGATAAGGAGGAGCTAGCTTACTGTTTTTTCTACGGGCCTGAATTGGGTCCCATAAATTTGGCTGAACCAGAACCAGGAACCCCAGAACCATAGATTGGCATAGTTTCATTTTCATTTCCTTGTTTTTGAACAATTGTAATAAATGAATTGTGTGTTGTTTTATTTCCATTTCAGACCAGTTTTCAGTTTAATAAAAATATTTTATTTCTGTTAGATATTTTGTCTGTTGTGTTTTACTGCTTGATACAGCTTACTGTCGCTGTCTACAACGGTGCAAGCTGGGCATGATCCGACTAGACCCATTATATTGGGATCAGGTCGTGACATGTTTTTAGTGGTGGCCCATGCAGGTCCAGTTCTATAAATTGGTCTAGTCAACTTAGTCTAGACCAGTATGCAGTTCTGCTGCCTGACCTAGATCTAGATATGACTCTAGGAAAATAGACTCTAGAAACAAAATTAGAACACTTAGATTATTTTCACCATGTCACAACATAGGATCAAATTTATCTTATTTATAAAATCTATTTTTGCTTGCTTATAGTTTCATAGGTTACCTTAGTTATGTTGTACCCAAACCTTACCCAGATTAGGCCGATTTTATGATGGTATTTTATTCCCTATTATTTTCTAGATTTTATATATCTTTTAGTGTCTCATGACTTTTGGGATTATTTTCCTCCATATCTTTATCAGATTCTACCATCCCTTAGGATCTATACTCTTTCGCTATTTATGGATTAATACTAGATTTTTTAATCTCCTTATTCAGCAAACCTATTTCCAATTTATTTATTAGTTTAATCAAATCTTACTTCTCTATCTTATTTAGAATCTAGATCCATTCACTATTTAGAATTTTAAATTCTCCTTTAGCAAACATAATAAACTCTTATCTACCAAAGTATTTTACGACTAGTGTATCCAACCATTTGTCTTGACCTTATTTCCAATTGACTTTCTCGGAACTAATCCCGAACCAAATTCTTCTAGAACCATAAAGTCCAAGGTTAATTGCTACTAAAAGAATTGGTTCAACTTAGCTAGTTCACGAACTTTCCAAAGGAATTATTTTCTTGAAATAATTCCAATATTGATTGATATTTCCTAAGTTATTCGAATGACCGAGAATATTTTCATTTGTTGACTTCCTCCACTCAACTTGAAATCTTACTCTCTCTAGGCAACTTCTCGATCAATTCAAGGCCTAGAAAGTTCTAAACTCAATGCTTGGGTATCATGAAGCAGGAACGGTCAGAGAATTGATTTCATTATATTGTTGAATTTTCTTTAGTCATTGAAAAGCATTTGATTTGTTGAGCTATCCCTTTGAAATTATCATGGACAAAGTTGAGAAAATATTCAGTGACCTAATATGGCTTAACACATATGCGTTGCAGTCATTTATCTGAATTATGAAATTGCGAATTTACTGCAGCCAGATGCACACTGGCGAGCATAGGCTCTAAGTTGAAGTGATTTAAGGTGTTCATAGATTTTCGAATATTATTGAGACTATGTCCTAAATGCATATTGTTTGTCTCCTATGTTGTTCAGCCAGAAATGGATAAAGTTGATAGACTACTCGGTAACATATCATTATTCAAGTTATGGAGCCAAAAATTTATTGCAGTCAGGTGCACTCTGGCGAGGCATAAATTTGAGGCAAAGTGACTTCGGATATATTTGGTTTCTGAATATTATTAAGACTATATCCATACCATGGTTGTATCTTTATCACCATCAAATTATTCTAACATTTGCCCGATTAGAGGATATACATTTTAGCGGTTGTCTCCATTTTCAGAAATCTCTTATCACAGCCAGAAAGAATGGATTTCCTATGGTATTCTACTTGATTTTCCTAGAACTTATTATGACCATGTCAATATCTATTGGCTCAATCTCTTTCAAGGTCCAATTTTAGTGTATTGCATATGTTTTGTGGATATATAATATATTATATATAATATATATATATATATATATAATATATATATATAGTCGATAGTTATATGCAGGAAAACCTAGATAGTTACCTAGCAACCTTATTATATTATTCCGGTAAGAGCACCTTAGAGGATCGATATTTTTCCTAATGAGATTAGATCACTAAGGGTAGAATGACAAGGCACATTGTAAGCAAGTTAGTCTGGAGAGAATTATAAATTGTGGTTCATTTAGGATAGAATCATTACTAGTGCTTGGGTATTGGATTTGAACAAATGGATATAATTGACGATTTTAAATTTTATGATTAAATTAAGAGTTATGGAAGATAGAGGAAAACATAGGTAGAGTTAGCAAAAAAGTCTAGAATTTGGTAAGGTTTTTCCAAAGAGGAAGTGAATTTGGATAATATATAAACATGAGAATATGATGATCAAGTAAATGAACACTTGACGAGGATGAACTTTTATGATCAGATGACTACTGTACTCAGAAGGGACGGCTATAACCATGGAAGAAATATCACGAGCAATGAAATGATAGTGAATAAGCAGTGAGGAATTGAGATAAGACCATTGGCATGTAACTTTGGAAAGGGACAATTGGGTTTAAAATTTCTGCCAAATATTGGAGACTCATATTAGTTATGGTAAGAATGATTGAATTTTGTGATATTTTGCTAATGTGTTTGGATGAGAACGATTGTTAGGTGCATGGTTAAATATTAAAATTTGATTAGTGGTTATAATTTGGTCAATTGATTTCAAGAATTAGAAATTCTCGAATATAGATCGTGGATCGACTTTCTAAGGATTTGCTCTGACAAGTGAAGATTGTGACTTTGATGTAGTCAGTTTTGGAAGAATGACTGACAATAGAAAATTGATGTCTGTAAAATAATTTTATCGAGAGAAATACTTGAAATTGAAATATTTGGCATACGAGTTACATACAACGACGGATGGAAATTTGATTTAGATGATATATGATTCCAAATAGAGTTAGTTTTAATACCTTAGCAACTAGCTGCCTTAGTTTTCTGTAGATACTGGAAGTTTAGCCAGTTTAGCGAGTTAGAGATTGATTTTTGTATGGGTGTTAATAAGTTGGTTATCTTGTAAGTTATTTTTTTCCTTCATATCCTATCTTGAAATGCCTTTTTGACCCTTGAAATAGTGTTTTGATATCCTTTCTACCACCATTTGGTCATCACGCAGTCCTCAATGGAAATATCTTATCCGATTATATTCCTATCATAGAACTTGTTGATTTTCTCTGAGTCAAAACCCTTATACCCCATTCCAATTTGATTTGGAATTTTTAGTCCCTCATCTCAGAAGATTCTATTACTTTCTGCCTTCTCAATAAACTGTTGATATTGTTTCCTTCTTTCATTTTCTGTTTCATGAGACCTCATTCAATTTTCTCCTATTTTATGATCATATTCTAAACATACCTAGATTTTACTCGTGCCTAAAAATGATTTTTGATCACAACAATATTCCAACCCTATCTCATATCATATCTAGATAATTTGACCGTGCCTATATTTTATCATTGTACCTAGTGATCATGCCTCAAATCCTTTTGTGCCTGATATTTAAATCTGAAACGATCTATAGCATGGATTTATAAGTACATGAGTTTTGGGATAAAAATGAGATAAATATGAACACTTGTGATTTTAATTTGAATCAAGGATGGGACAATTAATGATGTGAATACCAAGCAAATTGACATTGTAGATTAGAGGTTGTTAAATGATAAGCATGGAGATGCACTATAGGAAGATGCATGATGAATCAAAAATATACAAAGGATGACTGAAACAAAAAAAATGGACTTAAGGTGTAACTAATTAAGGATGACAATCGTATGAATTGAAGGATGCAAAAGATTTTAAATCATAAACCAGAGATAGAAGGATTGTAAATAATACAAGGTTGGGAGATGAAATAAGATATATTTTAACAGAGAAAAGTTTGGTCAAAATGATACAGTAAAATCAAGATGAAGGGTTCGAGCTTAAACAGGATAAATAAATTTTGTTGAGATTTCGGGATCAAATATGTAAAATGAGGATTTAGAATCAAGATATATACATGTTGGTGAAAATGAACGTCTAAATAAATTACAGAGCGATCACATATGAGTAAGGAATGATAAATTTTTACTAATCATGACAATTGGAGCATTGAAATGTGGTATTGGATTTTAAATATGATATTGGGTTACCGAGGCTTGATACTGAAGTATTAAGACAAGACGAAGTGTATCAAATCATAGAGTTAAATTTTGTATATATTAGCAAGCTGAAGGAAGTATAGTATATATTGCAGGAAATATTATATGTGTTTAGTATGAAATGTGGAAAGACAATTTTCTAAGGTGATGATGGCAATTAACAATTCAGGGATGAAAATAGAAACCCATAATTATGGATAGTGACTGTGTTTCTAAGGAGGGAAGAATGTAAATTGAGAATAGTGGATAAGATTGATGAAGATATTGTACTAGATGGATTGTTATGGGACAGTAAGCCTAATTGGGCATAAGAATGTTGAGAAAGAATACCCAGACTGCTTTGAGACATGATTGCATGATTGTATCCCTGCTCTTATCTTTGAAATTTCGAGGACACAATTTTTTAAGGAGGGAAGGTTGTAAAACCCATATCCTACCCTACCCGAACCCGGTAACTCAAATCCAATTAACTCAAACTACCCGGTAACCCACTCCCTTATTCCAACTCCATATCCCCTTTCTTAGCCGCACACCTCCACCTCACCCCCCTTTCTCTCACGTAATATTTCTCAGAAACATTAGAAACCCTTTCACAAAAAGTTTCACCTTCCTCTTCCACAAAAAAAATCTATAACTCTCTCCCTACTCCACCAAAACCAAATCCGCGACCACCGCCGCCTTTGTCTTGCCGCCCCCGTCCATTTAGACCACTTTCCATACCGTTCCGTATCGTGCCCCGTACCATGCCCGCAGCCACGCCGGCTGCCACGTCGCCCACCGGCGATCCCGTGTGTCCCCTGCCGCGCCTGCACCCCGTACGACCTTCCGCCACGCACCAGTAGCCCAGCGCCCCCACGTCCCGCCTATGTCAGCACTGCGCCAGCAGCGGAAGCACCCCCCGCGCGATCCCCAGGCCTAGCAGCGCCTTCCCGTGCGACCCTGCCGGTCCAATGCGTGTCCGTGTCCTTTCCCGTGTACGCGTGTCCGTGCTCGCGTGCATTCCGAGCCCGAGGTCTCCCCTCGGTGCTCTATCACAACCTGTTGTAACTTTCCTACCTTCTGTGGTTTTTACAGATCCTATTTCTGTTCCTAGGAATAGTTAGTTTGGTTATAATTAGTTTCCTAATTAGATAGTATTATTGTTAGAATTATTAATTGTTTAGCGTTAGCTGTAGATTAATATATTTTAGATCCTTCAACTACGTAATTATGATTAATGCCATAGCTACCTTAACCAATAACTTTGCATTTTTCATTAATTAATATTTTGGCTGTGAAATACTATTAGTAATTTAATTGTTACTAAAAAATGTATATGTATATATATAACTTTCTAAACAGTTTTATATCTAAAAGCCTTTCGTAATAGAATAAGTATTCGTTTATAGTTAAATAAAATGATTATTTATACTTTTGTCCCGAAAACTTCTTAATTTTGTAGTAGTTTACCTACTTAATAATTAGTGAGAAATAGAGTTTATCGCTGAAAAAGGTATTTTTATACTTATTAATTATCTTGGAACTTTTGCAAAAAAAGAATTCTATTAAAATATTATATTATAATTACTTTTCTTATTAGATAATTAATCTTGTAAATAAAAGAGTATAACTTTTCTTGAATGATAAACCTGGTTATTTAAATTATTTTTGGGTAAAATAATTTCTATTTAATTATAAATATTAAAAACATTAGTTTTGAAAAATCTTAATTTGATAAAATAATAAATTGTTTGTACGACTCAATAGTTAAATTTTCTTATCTTTATTTATTACGACAAACCATGTATTTTACTAAAAATGGTTATTTTGTCACTTAATGTTAGTTTATAAAATATATTCTTAATATATAAATATTATTTTTGTCCTAAACTTTTAGGTTATTTCAACCGATCAGACTTAGCACTTTAGCGTTGCTTTTAAGGGTTTGAGTGTAGTTATTCTAGTTTCTAAGCCTGGTGTTACGAATCTGTAGGTTCGGGACCCTAAAACCCTAGCAGTTACTCGTCGTTTTCCACGCCAAGGAGATATCCAAGACAAGTTTCATATCTATTCTATGTCTGTGTTTTTATTTTAATAATTAAATGTACGCATCAGTTGGTTTCATATAGTATAGTGATACTGATTCAACGTGGATCCCTCTCGGACTCCACATCGATTGACGGATTGCTATATTGACTTATTGACTCATTGACTCAGGGATTGCTTGGGGGAGTAGTATAACGTCTGTGACCAAAGCCAAAATCTCGCTTGTTCTTGCTCGCGCTAACCCCAACCACACAGGGGGTTGAGCCGTACCGTATACTATTCGTTTCGGCCGAAACGTTAGTATACATATTGCCTCTATCCCAGTCGGTCACAGGCCCTGTTATATACTCAAAATACTGGAGTATCATAGCATTGCATCATATTTTATATTGAAACCATATTGCTTGTTGTCTTTTACTATTATTTACAAAAACATATAAAGTTTCTTAAACTGTCTCGCATTTTCATTTATTGTTAATTTAGAAATGCTAGATGTGGAAGAAATATGCTTCTTGTTCACTCCCGACTGGAGACCCAACATTTTAGGTGATTGCAATGAGGAGGAGCTAGCTTACTGTTCTTTCTACGGGCCTGACTTGGGTCCTGCAGATTTGGCTGAAGCAGAACCCGGAACCCCAGAATCATAAATGTTGGCATAGTTTCTTTTTCCTTTCCTTGTTTTTGAACAATTGTAATAAATGAATTATGTTGTTGTTTTATTTCTATTTCAGACCAGTTTTCAGTTTAATATATAAAAATGTTTTATTTTTGTTAGATATTTTGTCTGTTGTATTTTACTGCTTGATACAGCTTACTACTACTGCCGTCTCACAACAGTACAGGCTGGACATGATCCGACTAGACCTATTATATTGGGATCGGGTCATGACAGTTACACTGTCTTGTACATGCCATGCCTTGTCCTGTTCCAGGCTAGCTATATCCTGTAGCTGTTATCCTGACTTGTCTTGTACTTGCTCTTGTCCTGATTCCTGATAGTGGCTCATCGTAGCGTACTCATAATTCTTGTTTCTTGTATTCATGCTTCTTGTATTTCCTGTTGTGGCTTGTTATTGGGCATCATGTCTTACCTAGAATAATGTAGTTGTTCTCCTATCTTGTACTTGTATACGTAATTGTAAATCTTGTCATGTCTTGTATATCCCCGAAGAGAGTATCATGTCTAGGATGGATTCTGCATAATGGCACACCCAGAATCCTAAATTTAAATATTAAGGATTAAACAACTAGCTTGATTACCTAGATTCATTGGGAGGAAATTTTTCCTGGTTACTTGCAGTCTCTTTATTTTGGCCCCAGCCTGGATGGATTTGGAGCTTTCCGTCGTGAGGGGCACATTTCTAGCACACCGTTGATTGGGGCGTATCATGTACTTGTTATTATTATTAGCTCAATATTGCATGAGCAAACATGGCTCATCGTTGTGTGTTGCATACCGAGCTCACCGTTGTGTGATACCTTCCTTCTTTAGGATGCACATATCTTGGGTGGTGCACATGTTATATATCTATCTTGTATTTCGGCTTGGGTAATTCGGAAAGACTGCAAGATAGGTAGCTGATAGGAAAACTCAAAAATTATATATGTTAGTAATTAGTATTTATAATAACCCTATTTAGCTAATGTATCAAGTCATACTCATTGCTTGGCTGTAATTGATGGATTATAACCTCTTGTTCCAGAATTTCCTGAATTCCTGATTTTATTTTATTCAGAAAATTATTATTTTGGTGACTACGAAAAGGGAGTAGCAAAATCATAATTATTAAAGTGGTGTGGCATCATTGGTAATTATTTAGAAGTCTATAGTTAAGGGGAGTTACGTGATTAGTAATTAGTAACAAGAATTATAGTAGAAACCTTCTATATTTTCCTTAATTAATTACGGATTAGTGCTAATTAATCCCAAGAAATATTCCCTATAATCTAGCATATTCCTAGAAATATTCTTGGAATATTTTTGGAATATTCTTCTTTCAGCCATGTGCTAATGGTTCTAGATTAGTCTTAACACCTATAAATACCCCCTAAGTATGGTTAACACTAATCACTCCAATTTTTCTACCTATCCATAATGTTTGTGTCTAGCCTTGTCGGTGTATCTATCACATTTCCTTAATTCTTATAGTTATTAAATTTACAAGCCCATGTCCGACACGACACGATCCAAAAATCCCAGATTACAACTATCTCCTTCTTGTCCCCTGGTCCGACCCCGAGGACACGGAACAACTTGACACATTTATAACCCTGTCCCAAACCCTTTCATGTCCGACACAGGACACACCTCACTTCTCTATCCCTATCGGCCTAACCCTATTCTAGACACGGTGTCCGAGTCTACTGCTTCCACTCTCCATGGCCGGAAGCCTCTCTCCGGTTGCCATCTTCGTCAGGAGCAACACCACTACCGCTTACTTCATTATTGACCCACCACCTTACTGCCTCCTTCCACTACTAGAGTTTACCGTTGTGGTCCTTACCGCTGCAGTCCTCCCAATTGCTTTGAGTTTGTCGTGCCTTTAGATCAGCATCGGTGAGTCCACTTCTTCATCAACCTCTGACCATCACCGACCTCCTCAAACCCTGGCCACCCTGTGCTCCTTCAGTGCTGCCTCCGCACCTCAAGCACCGTGGCTGGTCGATTTCGTATCGTCGCTTGGTCTCGAAGTGCTGCCACCAGCACGGATCAACTCCGACCGTCTCCTTCCTCTATGTAAGCACCTTAATTTTAGGGGATTTTTGTTTTATTTATTTTATATATTATTTTTATATATCAAATTAATTTTATTTTTAATTATGGCTATATAGGTACTTTGTCGTAGCTTTGATTTTTGAAGTACAATATTGACCAATTCCTCGAAACAAGTTCCATATTAGTGTTCTAGACGAGTCCACCTTCATTTTGTTATATCATGTCCCACTCAAATATTTTCTCTTGTACTACATATTTTCTTGCCACAACTTTGTGGTCAAAATAGTCATTTTATCCTTCGCGTAATTTCGATGTATTTTTTGAACTCCAATTTGAGGCCCAATCTGATCCAAACTTTTTTGACCTATTTTAAGCCTACTATACACATGCCAATAGTGTCCCACTTAATTGAGTTTCCATGTGCTATTTATTTTCAAATGGCACACAAGATCTAATTAATAGACTTTCGGAGTCTATTTCGGTTCAATAAACCATACTAACTCCAAACTAGGTTAATGAGCCTTGATAAAGCCTATGCTAAGGTGCCATGACCTAGTAGAATTATTCTGAGTTTATTTTTATGGGATTTTGTACAGCTAAATAAATTTAGATGTAAATATTTCATTTCCATTTTTTAAACCAACTTGAATCTCTCTAAGTGTATCTTTGAATATCTTTTGATTAGCATAGCAAATCCCAATCAAACCCAATCCTAATATCTATGTAATTTATATATCACTTATATTACTAAATATTTTGGTAAATATTTATATTTATTTAAGTTAAATATAGTATATGTTATCTTTCCTTCTTTTCATATATATATATATATATATATATATATATATATATATATATATATATATATATATATATAGAGAGAGAGAGAGAGAGAGGTGGTTATATATATATATATATATATATATATATATATATATATATATATATATATATATACACATACATACATATGTGATTTATCTCTATGGAAAGCATCTTATGATCTCCCTCTGTTTCCTCTCGATACTACAAGAAAAAAAAAGGACATTCTTAACGGTTAATCCCCTGGGTTATCTTGACGGTTGTGGATCAGTCAAGTAGGCCAGTCAAGAAAGTCTCCCACTTTTCTTGACGGTCTATGACAGGACTTTTTTGACATTTTTTAACCTTTATCTAAAATATTTTTCTTGACTGTTTTTAGCCGTCAAGAAATCAGACCGTCAATGTAGTTGAAAACTTTTCTCGACTCCGGCCTAGATGACGATTATTAACCATCAAGAAAATCATTTATTCACGGCTAAAAACTGTCAATGAAAAGCACTTCTGCAGTAGGATTGAGTTAAATATTGTTGACATTTTATAACCGTCAAGAGAAGCTAGCCAAAATTTTATTTAAAATTATATATTATTAATCGAACACACAAACATAATATCAATAATCCAGAATATATATATACATCAAATTACTATAAAACCCAATATTTATATTAACAAACTGTATATTGTTCATACACTACAAACTTCTAAGAGCATCATTAGTAAGGCCCATCCCATTTTCTAGATTCTAGATTTAGAATGTAGGAGCTGTAGAATAATAAGTCTCATCCCTAGTCCCAATTTCTACAATTTCGGTTCCAACCCATCCATGGGTGCTAAGGGTTGGGCCTCCCAATTTCTGGATTCTAGATTGTAGAAACTCGTTTGTAGAATAGTAAGTTCCAATTTGGAGCCCAACTTTCTAGATTCTAAATTTTATATTATTTTTTTTCCTACATTAAATTTTGACCACACAATTTTTGGGATCGGAGCTCACTTTATCATTTCTTACTATTCTCATACAAACTCAACCCATTCTACATTTACCTTTTTTTTGAAATTTTGGGCTCCAAATTGCATTGGAGAGTCCCAACTACTAATGATGCTCTAATACATCCAATACACATCCAACCACAAACATCTAACACTTGTCCAACCACAAACATATCTAAACAAAGTCTATAGTTTCCATACATCTTAAACATCCAAAACTAATAATTACACAAATAAAACCAAAATAAGTAGCAAACCTAGCCAAACCACATCCCTCCCATATTCACAACACCTTCATTTTTTCATGTAGTTCCTAAGACAACAAGAGCACAAATTATCAATTTATGTTAATGAGCTTCTTGACCCCAACAAAAAAGACAACAATATCCTGAAGAAAATAAGAAGAGTGTAATATTAGTATACCAGTGTATATGTGTAACTAGGAAGAAAAAAAAGGAGAGTTGGACTCAATTTGTGCAGTTCCTGTGTTCAGGTTGGAATGTGTAACTTGTGTCTCAATGACACTAGTCACCAATGCTTAATATCAGTATACTAGTGTATATGTGTGTTTTAGCCTGTGTACTACTGGGGGCATACAGGTGAGTGTGCATCTGCACTACAACAAGGGCAGAACATCGGATGGTTATGCACCTTGTGTGAGAATTATTGGAGTGTCTGGGTTTTGTGGAGTAGTGTCCAGGTTTGAGAACAAGCTTGTTACCTATGTGTAACTGTATACGTGTCTAGTAGAGTATCAAGTTAGGAAAGTAAAAGGGTTATTTACAACACAAGTTGGTTGTAAAACATACCTGGTAGCTATTTTGTTGGTAACTCAAATGATATGGCATTGTTCCTATAAGTCTCGGTAAAAACGAGTCTGGGATAACTATTTTGTTCTTGAAAAGTTAACATAAGATGGTATCTATATTGGAACTAGAAAAATTGACACAAATTAACTATAAGCAGATCAAGAGCATGATCATGAAATGACCTTTTTCCTTCTCTTGCATGGAGCTGACGCTGCACCATGTTGAACATCTCTACCTTTCTCCTTTAAGTTTCCCCTAGTTGAATAAGTATTAAAAAGTATAGGACGGGGCCAAACTGTATACAACGTCTGGAAAATAAATTGGAAAATTACTTGGGGTAATATTTTCCTAAAAATCTAGTAGGGGCTTAAACCCCCATTCCTTCTAATCTCGGGAAAACAATGAAAGACATTCTCCAGCAAGAAATTATATGCATTGGCACTTTTGATTATCATTTGGACATAAATTCACTCAATTTTAAGGACAATTAAGATATCAAGTGGATAGTAGATTGAGGCAGCAACCAAAACCAAAGAAATTGTCAACCAAGTATTACTTCATATGTGACTTGAACCCTACCTTGTTTAAGACAAATTCAGGGACTCCTAAATATTTACTAAATGGTGCAGATTATTCCTTAGTTAACAATACTAGCAGAGAGTGCTATTTACTCCCAGAGGAAGTTATTCACTAATAAGAACTCAAAACAGCTTACTACAAAATGAAAGAATGTTTGATTGAAACCCAGACTGATATTCTTGCTAAAGAGCGTTAGGATCAAGAAAGAGGAGAACAACATTGATGTCTCTTAAGCAAACATCACATCTCCCCTGTAAAAACTAAATCAAAGGGAAAATAAGAGGCACAATCTATTAAAAAATATGTCACAAGTAAAGTGCAAATAATCAAGAAGATATTAAATTGACTATGATTACCTATCTATAAGTTCAATTGGAGACCTAGAGACTAGTATAGTATAGTATAGTATAGTATTAGACAGATGTGTGGTTTAGGTTCTCAGTAGTTACTTATGGTCCCAGTAGCTAGGACCCATATATTGTAACCCTGTATATCGTCAAAACAATTCTATATTGGTGAGTATGGTCACTGCACAAAAAAAGTCCACAAGAACCAGTCTTGAAGCATAAAAAGCTACTTGGCAGCTTGAAAGAAACATCGTATTCTTCATGCAATATCTTGGACTAGGTAAGATATTGTGAGGTGCTCCTGGAAACTAAAATCTCTCCATATGGTGCTTGCTCAACTCCATCTGCCCATCTTTAGGATCAAAAAATAAATCTAGAGCAGAACATATTTGTACCTTTAAAGTTGATATCTACTCATCTACTAAAAAATGTTTCTTATTTTATTGATGGCACCATTGCAATCTTGTTGGTTGGCTCCAAAACAAGGGCACACCTAAAATTTGCAGAATCAACCATCAGTAAATGAAATGTTATATGGAGGCACAAAGTTTAAGTAAGTAGAGAGAAAGACAAACCTCGCATTGCCTCTTGGTAATATCCTAGCATCTCTCTGCCAGATCTTCTCAAGTAACATCCCATTATCTCCCTATCAGACCCTCTTCTCAAGTAATTGAGATGTTGAATTATAGTCATGATAACGTGCCAACTCTTTTCAAACTCTTGGAATGCAATCTCCGTGTGTTTTAAATGCTCAATTAATTCAAATTATTGTGAATAGAACCCACAATTATAACAAACCCAAATAGTAGCATGTCCCCAATATATTGCAAATTAGAAATCATGATTTCCCATCTAAAGGATAAGGAGAACTTCCCTAAGCAACAATATATTATGAAACTGTATACTTTTCTTAAAAAATGTGAAATTTAAAAACAAGGAGCCTGACCTTTTTATCAAGCTTTATGGAAGCATTGTAATCAACTTCAGATTCTAAAAAACTATGTCAAAACAAAACTTGGAACAACTAAACATGCAGATACCAATAGATAAGTGAAAATAAACTGAAAATGCAACCTTCTTATCTCCAAATTGGCAGCAGCTTTGTTAAAGTAGCAGGTGCCATTATAGACATATAGTTTAACTTCTTCAGTATAAAAATTAATTTCTTTCTGCCATTGCTATTATATGTAGCAACATCAAGATAACACACAGATATTTATCAAACATATCACATAAATAGGAATCAGTGGCTATCCAGCTTTCTTTGAACATCTACTTACGTATAGAAGCATTGCCAAGTGACCTCTCTTACAATTTCTACATACTCTTTAATGCTGATGATACTGCTAGCAATTCTCAACTTCATGGCTAAATCAACTTGTTCTTGAAGAGACTCGTAAAGTACACGGACAATATCTAATAGAAAGGGATCATATCCTTGCGTTGCCATAAAGGAAACTGATACGAGATTGTTTTGTGGATACCTAATGGTTATTGCTACGGTCATATGTATAAAGGAACACAATAGTTATGTGAGATGATAACAAAATGTTAAAAGATCATTTACAAAGTCTAAAGATAGCTAGTAGCTGGTTACCAGCTAAGCAGGGTAAAATACCATATGTTTCTCTATCATATGAAAGAATTATACCTGACAGCACCCTGCCATGCTCGCAACAACTTTCAGACATAACATTTGAGTATGGTACTCCTCAGATGAAACTTCCATTGCATTCAGTTTAGGAGGCGGTTTTCACAATGGGAAGAAGACTAGTATTGTTTGATATTTATCATGTAATTAGTTAACTAGTACTTTGTATCAAAAGATTCAAGATGGAAAACATCAAGACTCTCACATAAACACATTAGAGTGCATATATGGAATGGAAGGATACTAGCATGTTAAACCACTACCATATCCAAATATAACTCATATTACATTTACATTTATATATATATATATATATATATATATATATATATTAGAACACCATCCATATATTCATATCAAAGGCGCAAAATGCCGTAGCCTTTATAAGTAAGCTCTAAGGCAAAAAAACCGAAAAGAAAGGAGCAGGGAGGAGAGCTCTCGCTCAAAGAACAAAAACTATTACGAAACGAATAGGTAAGTTGGTCAGGGAGTGCCAAAATCCCTCCCGGACGTGCTTGCATATTCTGCTAACCTTGTGAATCTGTCTAGTCACCTCGCGGCTCAGTTGATTAGAGTTATATTGGTGGCCTTCGTATTTGAATTTGTTGTGGTTCTTCCAAATGACCCATATGATGGCGGCTACTATGACCTGGTGGCCGTGCGAGGCTCTACCCCAAGTGGCAAGGAGATCGTTGAAGCTCCCAACATCTTGGTCCTGAAAACCATAGATAGAGAACCTAAGCCACACCTTTACAGCTAGATCTCCAGATGATAGGGTGTGCTCGATGGTTTCTTGCTGGCGATTCGCGTAGCAATGACATACCGACGCTAAGCTGATGCCGATGGTAGCAAGGATGTCGTCAGAGAGAAGTTTCTTACGGAATGCTCTCTAGATCAGGAAGGACCACTTCTTAGGGATATAGGTTTGCCAGAACGGCCCGGTAATGACGGATGGCATGCCGGGGCCTTGAACCACTCTCCGTGCCAATGTGAGGGAGAAGGAGCCGTTAGCCGATAGAGACCACCTCAGCGAGTCTGGATCTGTCCCAACCTTTAAACCGGAGGCGGCTAATTTTGCTGCCGCCTCGACAACTATCCAAGCCTGAGCCCTCTTCCAATTCCACTCCCCTTTGTTGTTCTATATCTCTCTGATAGCACTATTGGGGGGCGCCCGGACAAGGGGTCCTGAGGCGTCCCCAGTCCACTTTTCTTAGAAGAGTGACGAGTCTCCCGAGCCCAGCTGAAGACTAATCAACGGCTCGGCGAGTCGCCGACCGTCCAGAATTCGTCACCAAGAAACCGAGGATCTGCTGTTGGAGGAGACCGCAGAGGGATGAATGTGCTTGAAGTATCTGACCTTCATAAAGCGAGCCCAAATAGACCGGCTCTCTCGGAGATTCCACCATATCTTCATCGAGCAAGCGTCAACAATGTGAGCCAACCTGCAGAATCTAAGGCCACCCTCCACTGCGGGTCTCGCCATCGAATCCCAACTTACCTAATGATGCTTGTCTTTGCCATCGTTGTGCCCCCAGAAGAAGTTGGAGAAAAGGTTTTCTATGGTGGTTCGGACCTTCTTAGGAGGGAAGCGTGCGGCTAGAGGGTAAATCGAGATAGACGCAAGCACGTGCTGGATGAGGACCATCTTCCCTTCGGGCGATAATGTCGCGTTGTGCCATCTCTCAATCTTTTTTCTGATTTTGTCCACCAACCCGTCAAAAATGCTACATTGGATCTGCCGTAGACCAGGGGCATCCCAAATAGGAGAAAGGGGGTACTCAACCGAGAAGGAAGTAATATTAGTGAGCGTGGAAGTGTAGTCTCTATCTGCGGTGTGGTGAGCATAAATGACACTCTTGTGGGGGTTGATGCAATGACCAGAGCATCTGGGGTATCTTTGAAGCATTTTGTTCACCACCTCAACAGACCCGATGTCACCAGAGGAGAAGATGAGAATGTCGTCTGCATAAGCCATGTGGGCAATGATCGGGCAACCACTAGCGGTATAAAAATGCTGGAAGCGGGGGGTGCCAACCATTTGGTTTAGATTTCTGCTCAAGGCCTCAGCGACGATGATGAAGATGGAGGATGAAAGAGGGTCCCCTTGACGGACACCGCGACTCGATTTGAAAAAACCCTCAGCCTAGCAGTTAATGACAGTGGAGAACCACGAGTTGTTGATCAATATCTAGACGATGTCAATCCAAGTCTTCGAGAACCCGAAGGCCCTGAACACCTATATCATGAATTGCCAATCCAGTCTGTCATACGCCTTCTCTATGTCCAGCTTAATAGCAACGTTACCTCCTCTAGACAAAAATTTCATGCAGTTGATCATCTCTTGAGCCAACAGGATATTGTCTAAGATATTGTGTCCTCGAATGAAACAATTTTGCTCTTCCAAAATGATCTTGGGAAGAAGGCTGGACATGCGATTAGCTATAATATTATAGTTGATTTTGTTAGTGAAGGTGCACAAGCTTAGAGGGCAAAAATCTTTGAAGGTCTCCAGGTTATCCTTCTTTGGGATGAGGATCAAGTTGGCACTGGATATCAATTTGGGATATCTAGCTCCTTGAAAGAAGAAAACTACCGCATCGAGGATATCCGACTTGATGATGTCCCAGCATAATCTGAAGAAGACACCGGTGAATCCGTCCGAGCCAGGGGCACAATGCTTATCCAGCCCCTAAATCGCATCTTTGACTTCTAGCTCAGAAGGAGGGAGATGTAGCTGAGTGTTATCTCTGTTTTCTATGAGGAATTGTCGCGAGAATAGTCTCGTATTTGAAGATGACGTCTTTGGTGAATAACTTGGTGTAGAAAGTCATCGTGGCCGACTGGATATCTCGATGATCTTTGAGGATACGACCGCTCTCATCAGCGATCTGGTGGAGGTTGAGTTGTTGATGACGCCCCTTCACGCAGGAGTAGAAGTAGCTCGAGTTCTTGTCGCCTTCGATGTCCCAGTTCAGCCTGGCTTTCTGTTTCCAGAAGTCTTCCTCGATTTTGAGTTGGAATTTCAAGAGCGCTCTGGTCAGGTTGAGGGTAGCATGAGCTGAAGGGTAACCGTCGTGGGCGAACAATATTTTAGCTTGGGAGACATCATCTTTCGCAGTGCGGACAACTTACAAGATATCACCGTATGCTTTATTGCTCCAAATAATGAAAGCTTTCATGGTGGCTTTGAGTTTAGTGGCCACACGTTCAAGAGGATCGAGTGGGTCGGGGCCTCTCCATGTTGTCGTCACAATGTTCCTGAACTGTGGGTGATGGCTCCACAAGTCTAGAAAGTGAAAGCATTTCTTGGGTTGATTGGAAATTCTGCTAACCTCGATGAGGAGCGGTGAGTGGTCCGATTCGGTAGCATTGAGGTGAGTAAGTCTGAAATTGAGATTAAGGTTAGACCACTTAGAGTTAATGAGAGCACAGTCAAGACGGGAGTATTGCCGCCGGGCCCCTTCTTGCATGTTACACCACGTGAAGGCGTTACCGAAAAATTGGAGCAGACACAGATGGGTATTGAAGATGAAGTTGGCAAAGTCGAACATCGCTGACATGGGAGGGGGCCTTCCTTCCGACTTTTCCTCCTTGTAGGTGACAGCGTTGAAATCTCCAACGCAGAGCCAAGGGAGGTTGATATACGGATGGTAGATGTCATCAGCGAGTTCCAAAGCTGGTTGCGCTCGGTGATATCGCAGCTACCATGGACAGCGGATATGAGCGACTGAGACTTAAGAGTGGGGTGTTCTATCCTACACGATAGTTCTTGCCTCGATTCTTGGACGATGTCGTACTTTACGTCTGTCGTAAAGAGGATCCATATGTCCTAACAACCAGCGATAGCAGAGGAGAAGCCTAACTGCAACTAATGGACTTGAGACTTTTTGGTTCAGTAATCATAAGGATATCAATTCTGTAGTCTCTTGAGACTTTTTAATCTTCTCAAGGTGGGTTTGTTCGCTAGGCCCCGAACGTTCCATGAAAGGATGTTAATCATTGAGGTGGTTGGGGAGGGGGGAGCTGTTGAGTTTTGCGGCCGATCGAGTGATTATAGCCGTGGTCTCTTTCGCACTTCTTTTGTTAGATTTTTTTGTGTTGGCCACGACCTTTTCGGTTTCCTTGGCACATATGTCCTTGTTGGTGACTACTGGATCTGGAGCATTGTACAGGTAAATCTCTCCTTCTATTTTAGCCAAATCTCTACATAAATTGTTCGGGGTAGTGAAACCGGCATCCGTAGCTTGTTTTATCCTGGCTACTGATTCTGGCCCTATGTTGGCTAGAAGCTCAGCATGAGTGTCAGCTTCATTGTGGGGTTTGTAGAGGGCATCCGGTTCTGTAGGTAGAGATGTGTCTACCCTGTTATGGCTCTCGTCAGACGGTTTCTGGTGAGCCTCCTCCCAGAGGTGATCTTCCCGAAGCTGCTACCTTCCGAAGGGTGTTCCAGTTCCTCAGTGTTGGCCTCATTCTCGATGGCCTCGGTAGAATTCGCCTCCTGGGTATCACCGGAGTGTTCTAGGAGAAGGATTCCAAATTTGTTAGTGAGGTTTATGCCAGGGTTGGTGATGATGGTGTTGAGTCTTCCATGAGGTAGGCTTTTTTGGGATTGATCTGGGCTGCTGGGTTTATCAGCGCTAGCTTCAAGTTTAAGGTAGGAGTTAGGTAATGGAAGAAGGGGTGGCTTGTGGCTGTTATGTCTCGGTTTTGTGGGGCTGCCCTCTTGGGCACGGTCTTCTTTAATTCTGGGTAAGCTTTAAAATAATGCTCGGTGGAGTAGCCTCTCGTGTGGCAATGTTTGCAGAAAATGATGTTATTGTCATACATCATTTGTTGTGTGTGCAACTTGTTCCCTAGAGAGATTTGGGTGAAGTTGGGGAGATCTTTGGACAGGTCGAGTCCCATGCAGATTTTGGCGTAGTTGGCTTTGGAAAGGTTGCAGGTTTCTTCAGCCATAGCTACGTAGGTGCTGAAAGAGTTGGCGATCCTCCTCAGCGCCACAGGGACGAAGCAAATCAGTAGAAGGTTAGGGAGGGTGACCCAGTCTGACACAATGGGTGAATCTTCCTTGGGGTTAAAGTTCGGGAACCATTTGATGATTTTCATGATATGGGAGTCGATCTTTCCGTTGCCTCTGGTCCACACCTTCTTGTGATCTATATCTGACGATAAGTGAAGGAGGATGTGCTTGGGGTCCAAAAGGGAAACCGTGTAGTCGGAGGTGAGACCCCAGGAGGCGATGACTTCTTGAACGCGAGACAGCTTCGGGCATCCTGAAGAGAATTTGAGGATGAGGGTATGGACAAATAGTGCTGAAAGGTCAAAAATTTCCTTGAGCGAGAAAGGGACAATAATATCTTGTGCCTCCGAGTATGGTGGGAGGATGGCCACATCGAGGATAATAGGGGAGTTAATGGTGAGGCATCAGGCCTCACAGTGTCAGCATATGACCGGATGCCCGAAGCCTGGCCCGGCTGAATCTGGCACCCGGGGGAGGGGAAGAGTGCAGGGGGGGGGGGGCGGGGGGGGGGGGGGGGGGGGGGGAGGGGAGTCTGCGAAGGAATATAGAGAGGAGGGGGGTAGCGCCTAGCACGGAGGAAGAGTGTGCTGACAAAGAGTGCACGAGGGAGGTGGAGATCTCCCGGGTGGATGAGCCCGATAGGCCGACTGCGGGATGAGGGGGCACCGGCGCGCCATAAGGAGGGAGGGCGCCGACTGGAAGCGTTGCAAGAGAGCCACATTGTAATCCCTCTTCCCAGATTTTGATAATATATTTTCTTTTATTTATTTATTTGAATTAAATGGTGATTTTTAAATTTTTTATAAATAATTATTTAGTTAATTATTACGATAAATAATTTTAGCCATGGTTGAGTTTTGGAATACAAGGTGACTGGAAATCATGGCACGGATAGTGCAATGGCGTGCTTTGACTAGTGTATTAGCCCTGGTAGGGAAGGCCAAGCCATAGTGATGACCTAACTAGGAAAACCAGGCCAAGTTGCGACTTAACCCTTATCGAAGATTTATTTATTTATTAATTATATTATTGAGTTTTAGGGAAACCGGTTATACCATTTTAGTCCGGACTGGACCCGAACTGAGCCCAAGCCCATGTAGTCATGCGGCACGTCCAATGACATTCGTGTTGATATAATTTGGTATGAGTGTGTTGTATTCCGTTTTAATAATCTAATGAATATTCCTAAGTATTCGTAATTTAAATATTATAAAATATCATTATTATTTGAGATTCAATGATATTGGTATAAAATACGTCCTTGTACATTTTGGGATTATTAGACTGCACATAATGGTATATATATACACCATTATTGATTTATTGAATTTCGTTATTATTATTATTATTATTATTATTATTATTATTATTATTATTTATATCATTGAGGTTATTATTATATAATAATATTTTATTATTATTGATTATATTATTTTGTCAAATAAACGTTATAATATAGGTGTTCATATTTATATAGGTAGGCCCTACACTATCGAGATTTATTCGGGTTTATGGTGATTATATATAAGTATATATATGTATAGATATATATATATGTATATAGTTTAATAAAAAAGAAAAAAAAAAAGGAAATCAACACTGTTCCCTTGCGGGAACAGTGGACCAAAGCCCACATAACTACATAAGCTGCAAACATTCCCCCCCCCCCCCCCCCCGTGAACCCGAGAGAGAAAATCCCAGCCGAAACCAAGCTGCCCAAACCAAACAAACACCCCGCTCGGCCTAACCCAAACCGCTCCCTTCAGTACACACATACATATATATATATATATATATATATATATATATATATGTGGAGAAACAGAGGAAGAGAGCGAGGTCCTCATAAAAACCCTAGCGCTCCCCTTCTTTCCTGAAACCACGTGCGTGCCCCTCCCCTACACGCACGCGCGCGCGCCGCTGCAACCACCACGGGACGGCCGGCCGGTCGTCGGGCAAGATCGCGCGCGCAGAACAGACAGTGCAGCCACAGCAAGGTACCCTTCTTGCAACCCCTTTTCTCCTCATATAATCAGTCGTTTGCGGTTCTATTTGATCCGATAGAAAGCCCATATGAACCTCTTGAAACCTCTGTAAAGGGAATTGCACAGAGATAACAGATTCTTCCAGGAAATTGATACAAATATTGAGGAAAATCCGTTTATAAGCATACGTAGAACTGTTCTTAGACCCCGACTTTGAAGACTAAACCTGGTCGAGACAACGTGAAACCTAGCAATCTAATTGAACAACCTAGGAGTCAACCTATAGGGCTGCCAAACCCTTTTTACGGAAGTTGATTTCATCGACCGAGCATCGAAAAATCCTTTTCCTAATTTTGACGAAAAAACTGATTTCAAAATTTTAGAAAATTAGAAATTCCTTCGATACGACGTGCGTCCCGCCAATCCGGACGACGTGGTCGCGAACCGAAAGGATCAAAAGGTGTGTAATGGCTTCATGGACGTATGGGCTTTGACGGAATTCAAATTGGTCGCGTATGCGCGACGAATTTGATGTGCATCCGTCAAAATTCACCGTATCGGCCTCTGTGCAAATTTCCCAATTACTTTGTGCACGTTCGTCAGATCGAGACGAAACTTGCGCCAACAGGACTGTATCGTTTTTCTGGTCCTGTATGTCAAGTTTGGTCTGATTCTGAGATAGTTGACCGGATCGCCGTTTTGCGGACCCTACGGTCCGATTCAACAGGCGATTTTATGCACGGCCTGCCAGAATCCAAAATTGGATATACCGTTGGGTTCATATCATCAAAACGAATTTGTAGACATGTAGTTTGACGACTTTAGAGACCATTGACTCTGGCACGCTTTTCGGTACAAAGCGGGTTCAATGGCAGACACCGTTTTGACACAAAATTATCGTTTTGCCCCTGTGTCCAGAATTAGACTTAAGGACAGACAATTCTAGCTAATTTGACTATTCTGAGAACGTTGGTAATGCTATTTCAGTATCTGGAGACTGTTGTATGAGTTTGACTATTGTGGCACACTGAGTGGTTGGATTATCGGTTTTACCAGCAAAGGACCACAGGCGAGTACAGTTTATTGTCTGTATTTCGATATTGATCTTCACTATATTTCATTGATTGGCCATTGGTTATGTGATTTTATATTCTATTATAAATTGTTGAGTCGGAAATAAGAAGTACCAAGGATGTCTGATTCGACCGTAGACATTGTTTTTCGTGCAAGTAGACCTCGTGGGCATTGTTTATTTTTTGCAAGTAGACCTCGTAGACATTGTTTATTTTCAGCAAGTAGACCTCGTAGATATTATTTATTTTTTGCAAGTAGACCTCGTAGATATTGTTTATTTTCTGCAAGTAGACCTCGTAGACATTGTTTATATTTTATGCAAGTAGACCTCGTAGACCTCGCGGTGTAGTCCCAGACTGATCACATATCAAAGGTACTTCTACAGTTGGGAAGGTATTTTGTTTATTTATTTGCTACTGATTTTCCGTCTTTTCTGTTTATTTTCAAAACATGTAATTAATGTCTAACCTATGTTGTATAGTCATTTTCATTTATTGAAACTGCATTCAGTGAATTGTACTCGTTCCATTCCTGACTGAAAACCAATATTTTTCAGGTTAGCTGTGGATTCACTTATCATTGGGAGTTGCGGGTGTACTTGCAGACGAAAACCTAGAGATTAGCTAGATAGATGAGTTGTGCACAATTCAATATTTGTGAGAGTTTATATTTTCTGCAAATGTAAAACTTGTGAATATTGTAAATTAAATTAATTTTGTGAATGAGCATTATTTGTGATTTTGAGCATTGTGGATATACAGCGTTCTACCGCCGATACTGCGACGTAGGCTGGCTTAGACACGTCTTGTATCCGAAATAGCGGGTGCGGGTCGTGACACACATGGATGGCACGCCGCACCAAATAGCGCACGGGCCAGAGAACCAGCAGATGGCGTAGGGGCCGTGAAGGCCAGATGGGTCGCACCAGGTGACGGGGATTCTGATGCCGGGAGGATAGGCGCAGCGCTGGGGGCCGAGGAGGTCAAAGCACCCGAAGAAGGAGAAGGCGCGCCTGCCAAAGAAGCAGCGGATGGCACGAGGAGCCGCTCAGCCCCGGATGGCGCCAGAGCCAAGACACCAGAGAATGGCATAGGAGGCCACACCTCACTAAATGGTACGTGGGCTAGAGCACCAGTAGATGGCGCTGGGGCTGCGAAGGCCGGATGGGTCGCGCCAGATGCAAGAAACGAGGCAGATTGCAAATTTGAATTCGAAAATGAATACGGATTTGAATCAAAGGGAGACGGGCGATAAACTCCAGGCTCGGTGCATGAGGGCGGGGAAGCAGGAGAGGGCCGGACGAGACCGCTAGGGGGGTAGTCGCCAAGGCACCGGGTTCGACGCTGCAAAGAACCAATCCAGCGCGGCTGGTGAAGAATGAAGGAGGGGGGAAGCGGAGATGGAGGAGGTAGAAGGGGGGAGGAGAGGGGTAGGGAAGAGAGGTCGGCAGAGCCGGCAGACCCAGCAGAAGGAGCAAGTCTGCTGGCCAGGGAGCTGAAGAACGAGGCGGGGGGGGCTAACCAAAGGGAACAACGCCGGGGGGGGGGGGGGGGGGGGGGGGGGCGCTTACCACCAATTGGAAACAATAACATCATAAACAATCCATGTTAATTGTAACCACAAATTGCTAGAACAGCAAGAGCTAATTGATGTAGCTAATTAATATAGAATGATTTAGCATCATGCTGATTTGTCTATCTATAGTCATAAAAGTAGAACATGCTCATGCAGGCTTTCACAAGTAGGGATTTTGTTGGGACCTTCAATTTCTTTGATTACATCGATCTGCCAGGCTATCACAAGTATGGTCTTTTTGAAAGTAAGAAACTTATAGTTCCCACTAGTTCCAAAAAAAATTGAGTTATAATTGTATTGCAGTAGTTTTCATGATTTTGTACCATTTTGTACAGAAATTAGAATATTCACTACTTCCTATTTCTTGTTGAATCTTACAGACTTAAGAAACCATAAATTGAATGAATCTAAAGAAATATATAATTTTCTTTACAAAAAACCGTTAATGCATCCGTCTTTGTTGGTGATAGCCTTTTTACAATAAAACTCGATCCTATCTTTGTTGGTGATAGTCTTTCTACAATAACAAGCAAGCATATCTAACTCTAGGCAAGTATATATGTATATACCAAAATGTGTTACTAGGTAGTACTTACAGCTTGTAAACATACTAATTAAAGTATAGCAGAAAGATATTCTATAGTTAGCCGCATCAATATCCATTTTGGTATGACATCCAAAGCAGAACCTACATGAATATACAAGAAAAGGTCGAACCTACAATCTTCCAACATTGTCTACTATGACCGCATCAATATATTTTCAGGGAATAAGTGACAAACTAGAAATTAGGAAATTTTGGGCATCTTAAATTAGAAATATTGTACTTTCCTACTATTAGAACATTTGATCAAGCACCTTGTGGGTGATTGAAAAGTACAGTAATATAAAATTGTACTTTCCTACTATTAGAGCATTGAAAAGAACAGGAATATAAAATTGTCCTTATCTTTTCAAGAACAATTTGAGTATGAGTGAACAATACTGCAACAACATGATGCGAAGTCAGCCTCGTAGTTTGGTTAAGCAATTTGTGTTGACCTCGATGACGGCATGGAGGACAGGGTTGAGGGTTCGAATTTGGCCTCGGTACTAACTACAAAACCTCTGCAGCGATAATTCTTGCTACTTCATAACATAACAATAAAGGAGAAGTAGAGTTGTGATCGAGACCTTGGGGATGATGAGCCGGATTGAGATGGATAGTCCTCTTTGTCTCAGCCCTAAAAATTAAGAAAATCCAAGGAAACCCTAATCGAAAGAGAAGAAACCCTAGCCAAAAGAGGAATAATACCAGCTCAAAGACGTTCTCCTTGTACTCGAATGAAGAGTAGTACTTCTTTCCCCCCTCCCCTTCCCCAAAACCCTAATTTTGGATGGAGAAGAAGAAAGAAATTTTGGAATGTATTTATAGAGAAAGATAGAGGAGGAGGAGGAGGAGGAGGAGAGAGGGGAGAAGCAAAGGGTTCTCCGGAAAGATCTTCCACCGGCACATGCTCGTAGGATCAATTGAGTGGGTTTGACGAAATAGAGCAGGAGGGGAGAAGTAAAAGGATCAGGATAAATGTAAACAAAGGTTATCACCAAACCGTCATCAATTATAAAAGGTTTAAAAAATTACTACAATGGCAACCAAAAAAATTGCGGTAATTTTCCTGCGTATACATTATTTGACGGTTATCACCAAACCGTCAATAAATTAAATGATATTTCTTGACAGATCCTCTAAAACCGTCAACTATTATGGTACAAATTTTCTAAATTGACATAAAATAGGTGTTTTCTTGACGTATAGCTAAAACCATCAAGATAACCCCTTTCTTTGACGGTTTTTCACAACCGTTATGAAATAAACCATCAAGAAATGTCATTTTTTTTGTAGTATAATATCCATAACCCATGCCGCCAACCCCTGGCTATAGAAACCTAGTCGTGAGAATGATAGCCTCTGGTTGTAATATTTTTTTTAAACAGCCATGAATTTTTTACCCCAAAAAATTACTGACTAACGACGCACGAGCCTGTGCACCACCATCTTCGGCATTCTAAATCAGCCGTGCTCATCGAGCCGTCAAACCCAAACCAGCATACTTCTTGTACTGACAACGGTAGTACCACAACAAACCCTCGCTCATACATGTCGTGCCCATGAAGTCGAACCTGACCTCCTCCTCGTCAAAGACGTACGGAGCGACTACTAAAGCTTGTCGGCCTTGCAAGCAGTCCATGTACCAACTCCTTGTTCTTGTCCCCTTTACGAACCAAGTGGCAGTTCCATGCTGCCCCTGGTCGTGTACCACCCTTGATGGTTAGTACCACTCGTCGTCGACTGGCCGTATCATGGCAACGGCCACAACAGCAGTAACGACAACATCACACAAATAATGTGCAATAGCGACGATGGCGACTGCTGCAATCTTGTCGTGACCATGCCTGTACGACCCAACAACCCAATCCTTTCCTCCATCCCTGGGCGACTTTGCCTTCGATTGCGTACCACCGTAGCAGTCGTTGAAGTCGCCTGAATTACGTCGGACATACGCACAGCAGGCAAACAGCAACAGCAACAATGTTTTATGAAGGCAACTTCGTAGTGAGTTTTCTCGACGCATGGTTAATCGTTTGTCGATCTACCTCTTCAGTTATGAACACAACATATACAACTTCTATCCCTGTTAATTAGTTTCTAAGCGAAGGCCTTAGATTGACCAAAAAATTGATACCAACTTTGGCAAAAAAACTATTTCGAATTAAACAAAATTTTGATTCCAGGAACCTATTTTGGAAGGCAAATTTCTGTCAATCCAAAAAGAATTTTAGAAATTCATTTAAACAGTTTTAAAGACAACTTAATCATGATTAAAATCATAATTGGTTTAAATTCTAGTTAATTATGCAGTGAAAGAAATCAGTTTGAAAATCACAAAAAAACAATAAATTTATTTTAAAAACTTTAAAATTTCTCAAGATGGGGTCCGTCCTGACAAACCAGATGACTTCGTCGCAACCCGAAGGCATTGAAAGGTGCGTACGGATGTTGCAGACGTGTGGGCTTTGACAGAACTCAAATTTCTTGCGTGTACGCAACGAATTCGAGACGTATCGGTCGAAGAATGTCGTATCGACCACTTTGTAAAAATCCTAATTAATTTTTGCACGTACATCACATTGAGACAAAGCTTGTACCATTGAACTCGTATCATTTTTCTGGTCTTGTGAGCCAACTTTGGTCATATTCTGAGACGGTTGACCGGATCACCGTTTTGGCAGGCCCACGATCCGACTCAACGGATGATTTTGTGCACGGTCCATCAGAATCTAAAATTGGACATACCGTTGAGTTTGTATCAAAAAATTGGACTCGTAGGTATATAGTTTGTCGACTTTAGAGACCATAGGTTCTGGCACACTTTTTGGTGCAAAGCGAGTCCAACGACGGACACCTTTTTGATCCAAAATTACCATTTTGTTCGTGTCCAGAATTTGACTTATGTAGTCAATCTTAGAAAAAATTTTATGCCGAAAATGTTGGTGATGTTTGTTTCAGTATCCGGAGACGTTTGCTGGAGTTCAAGTTTCGTAGCTCTTTGATTTGACAAGTTGTTTGCAGGACATTGTCGCTTCTACACACTACCTCCAGGCAAGTGTACCTTGCTAATGTTTCAGTTTATTGTCTTTTTCTTTTTATTGTTGTATTATTCTCATTAATTATTGTCATGACGTTGAAATGGTCGGTATTTAGCGTATTCGAGTGCCGAGGTTATTTTATTGACATTGTATATCGACATTAGGTATTGCATGCATTATGTCGTGTTTATTGACACGATAGACCACATGACACAGACACGATGGATAATGATGATATAATACGGAGTCTGACATAAGATATTCATGGCTAGGGACTCTGTGATAGCATGTAATACTAGCTCATATGACTTGTTACTGGTACATAATTTAAACGTGACTTGAATGGATAGTTTTAGAGCATGGAGAGGGGAGGACTCAACCAAAATATCTAGCCATTTAGACTTGTGATCATGTTTTCATATTTGGGACTTGGTTATTTTACTCATGGTTATGGTCTCTATAGCAGAGCTATGGTATTGTTTACTTGTTCACAAATCGGTATCACAACACGATGTCATGGATGATTGCCAGTTCGGCTGGGCCTGATATTAGAATTTTTTTTCAACTGCACTTTGCACTTATATGGTTATGGTAGTTACACTTCATTATATAGATATTCTTTTAACTGTTACTTTGCATACTTTTTTGTACCTTGCTATGTCCATTGAGGACTTGGTGATCTCTCCAGCTAGTTGGTCATGTAGAGATAGTCCGCTGATCATGAAAGTATTGTTGTATCTGGCTCAGGTAATTTATCATGATTTTACATTTATTTATTATCTCTAGTCTGCTATTTAGTCTTGTTTTATAGACCCATATCGTTCTTCTGGTCTAATCGAAGATATATGTTATTGGGATACAGACCATGACATGTATTGTTCATTCTTAATGTTATTTATTATGTGGATTGAGATCAATATAATTATAGTTGATTGATAGATAGAATTAGAAAACCAAAACAACTTATACATATTCGAACTGGACTGGAGTCCACTCGATACGTAGCTGGCATGTACACGATCTCCTAGTCCTACGTATTTTAGGACTGAGTGTTACATGTTTTTATGGTGGCCCATGCAGGTCAGAGCATATAGTTTCGAATACGTTACTGTGTCGAGCGAGCTTGCAATAGGATATTATATTAGGATCTCAATCCACAATTGCTTTAAAAATCCATTAATTTTTTTTTCCATCGCCTTTGGAACTCATAATTGAAGTTGATCATCCTTCTTGAACTCCTTATTTTGTACTCTCGCCTTTTTCTATTTCGGAAGGACGAATACTCGTGCTTGATGAACCATTTGGATTATATTCCATCGTTTGATAGAATGTAGTTGATAGAAGTGTACTAAAAAGGAGTTAGTTATCTAAGTAAGTATGGGTTTGGATAGACATCTCAACCAGATAGACCGAGTATACTCACCAATATGACTTATTTTGGTAGTGGTAGATCATATTGGCAAAATAGAATTCTTATAAGAGACCTAACCCTAATGAGAGATTCTAGTATCAATAGGCTACACCCATTCTACCATTCACCTATAATATAGAGATGATAGATAGTAGGGGTGCAACTTGGGCGGGCAAAACCCGAGCCCGGTCAGGTAAACCCGTTAATGGGTTGGGTTAGGGTTGAAGATACTCGGGTTCGGGCTTGGGTTCGGGTTAAGATATTTGAATCCGATCAAAAATCGGGTTGGGCTCGGGTTCATGTGTCGGGTTACCTGAAGAACCCGAAACCCGATATATATATATATATATATATATATATATATATATATATATATATATATATATATATATATATATATATATATATTAAATCCCAAATTTTTTCACCCAAACTATTGAACTCATTGTCTAAATCTTCTTTCAGTTTTTTTTAATGATCAAGGCTTGACTATTTTATTATATATTTAATATTATTTATGTTAAAATTGTCTCAAATATTATATTAGAGTCCGATAAACCTGCTGGACCCGACCCAACCCGAGCCCAACCCGATCCTCCGGGCTTGGTCTTGGAGTTCATATGTTGAACCCGAGGTCGGGTTGGGCTTGGGCTCGGGTTTGGGTTATGATTCATCGGGTTGGGCTCGGGTTGACCTCAAGCCTGACCCAACCCGCCCGAGTTGCACCCCTAATAGATAGAGGCTGTAGAACCCTAGAGGGGAGGGGGGTGAATAGGGAATTAAAAAATAAACTATAACAAATGATGCAATAAAGAGTAAGGAGTAGAAAGATCAAACGCAAACGCAAGGATGTATCCTGGTATCCTCTTTTGAGGCAATCCAGTCCCGGAACTCTCTTCGGCTTTAATCTACTATTATGCAAATAGTACACACGAGTTTGGATCCGAAGAACTCGCCAACTTCAACACGAGTTTGGATCCGAAGAACTCGCCAACTTCTACACACGAGTTTTCTTACGAAGGCTCGCCAACTTCAAAGAAAAGGAAAGGATGCTTTGATCTTCTAAACACTTGAAGATCGAAAGTAAAAGCTCTTGAGACACTCTAGCACTTTGGGTTGGATGACAATTGAAGATTAGGTAGAGTAGTAATGGTGAAGCTCTTTTGGTTGTTGAGAAAAATTAAAGCTTGGAAGAGATAGCCTTTAAGAGGAGAGACAAAGCCTCTTTTATACAAATCCAACATCATAAAGGCAATACAGCCGTCGAGCGGATTATCCGCCGGATTTCCGCGGAAATCCGTCGGATTATCCGTTCAACAGTAACGGTCACAAAAAGAGCCGTTGGATGCATTAAATGCATCTGTCAGATGCCGTTGGATTTGAATTTCAAGTTGCAAAAAGGTCAGGCGGATTATCCGTCGGATTTCAGCGGAAGTCCGGCGGATGATCCGAACTGTGGTCTCACAAACTTGCTGTGAGGGGTTCGGATGATCCGCCGGATTTCCGCGGATTTCTGTCGGATTATCCGAACTTCTCCTCACATACTTGCTGTGAGGGTTTCGGATGATCCGTCGGATTTCCGCAGATTTCCGTCGGATTATCCGAACTTCTCCTCACATACTTGCTGTGAGGGTTTCGGATGATCCGTCGGATTTCCGCGGATTTCCGTCGGATTATCCGAACTTCTCCTCACAAACTTGCTGTGAGGGGTTCGGATAATCCGGCGGATTTATCCGAAAATCCGTCGGATTTTCCGTCTCCTCTGAATGACTTCTTCACCATTTCTATCTTTATAAATGTCATCTTAGCAAAGTACGTACATGGATTCCTAGTAGAATACAAACTCTAAGGGAGCAGGAAGCGCCATCTTCTATGTAGACTTTAAGCAGGCTTCATAGTCTTTGGCAAAGCTGATAAAGGAGATATCCAGAGCTCCATGGTCTTTGATTAACTTCATTGAAAGGAGAGACATTCTATTGTTTCCTGAGAGAAAAACAAACTAACGACGTACAAGGGTTATTGTGAACAATAATCAAAATCGATGTGCCAACAAACTCCCCCATTTTGATAATTGACAAATAATAAGAATGTAAATGGCTCCCCCGTAATAAAGGAATCTCCCCCTCAATAACTCAATATGATTTCTCCCCCTTTGTCAGTTAATCAAAGATGGAGAGAAGAACAGAATAAAATATGTAATAGAACAGAAAAACATACGAAAACTTTATTTCATAAGAGAAGAACCAGGGGTACAACCGAGGCTTTAAAAGCCCAAACTAGCACATAACTAAAAGACAGATTTCCAAAAGCCCCGTAGGACCACACAAAACACAAATTAAAAGTCCCCGAAGGACCACACAAGACAACACTAAAAAGCAAGGCATCATCAACTGTCAGGCGCCTGAGACGGGCCGGCCTCCTGATCCTCATCATCCCCGGTAGCAGAGGTGAAGGCGCCATAAGGATCGACGCCATCCGGGTACATGAAGCCATACACGTACGGATCAGTGAAGCGAGGCCCCGGAAAGTCTGGATGAGGAGTATTAGGGTTGAGAAAGGGAGTGTGTTCCTCAAACATACGTTGTATGTAGTAAGCCTGGTCCATGAAGCCATGGTGGATAAGAGTGCCAAGTCCCCTAGTGTTGGCCTGAAGACGCTCATGGGTAGAGAGAGAGAGATCGGCAAACTTGCGATCAATGTAGCGGCGCACGTCAGGAGTGAGGATAGTCGCCGGAGGAGATATAGGGCCGCCAGCAACAGCAGCAGGAGCAGGAGTAGGGGCAACAGCAGGAGCCGCACGACCACGTCCCTTGGATTTTGCAAGAGGGGTGGGACGAGGATCGCCAACCGGACAATGAGTCAAGTCGATACCATTTGCTTCAAGGATCATGGTGATGTACATACCGAAGAGTAGGGAACGATGAGGGGATTCCCTAATAAGCATCATGGTATAGATGATGGACTTGGATAGTGAAAAGGGTTGGCGTGCTACCAGATAATACATGCAAATAAGCTCCTCAGCCGTCAGGCTGTCCATATTCCCAGATTTCGGGGTAAGCGTATGGCACAGGATACGATGCATGTCATGGAAAAAGGGACTCAGATCCTTGTCCTCCGGTCGTTGAATGAGGGATCCGCCACAGATGTTAAAAAGGAACTCTTCATAACTCATGTCGGGAGAGAAGGAGATGTGGTCGATGGTGCCGGGAAGGGAGCGATGGACCTTGCGTTCTTCGAGACCAAGGATGGTGGCCAAGGAGGCGGCTGTGACAGTGATCTTTACGCCACCAACCTTCGTCTCGAACTCCGGACCTTCCTTGGCGGGAACGAGATTGCAGTAGAACATGCGGATAGCATGTGGATATAAGTCGACCTGACGCTCAAGGAGGGCGTCGATGCGGGAGAAGCGGAAGTAGTCACGGTGGTCCTTGAAGTTGAGCCAGGAAATAGGTTTCCCGGAGCAAACATGAGCTTTGTGGTAGAACGAAAACCATTCCCGGGAGTGGGAAGCAGATTTGAAGATGAGAGGGTTGTGGCCTTGCGTGGGAGGAGGCACAAACATAGCAAGGGTAGGAGGCTGAGTGGAGGAGGAGCTCCCGTCATGGCGTTGTCGTTTGGTGTGAGAAGCCATTGAGGAAGAGAGAGTGAGTTAGAGATGTTTGGAGAAGAATGGAGGAAAGGAAGGTGAGGGGATGAAGTTTATAATGGGTGGAGAGGTGTAAATGAAGGGGTGTAATGGTTGGGAACGGATAGAGAGGAATGGGATCGGATAAAGAGGAAGGGAGGTGAAGAGAAAGCAGCCGACGCTTCGTTTTCTGCGCCTGTACCATGCAACCGAAAAATCCGACGGATTTATACGGAAATCCGGCGGAAAATCCGGATGAAGATAAGAACGAATTCAATGCGGGTAGGTGAAGGGTCATGTCTAATTAATGCCATAGCCGTTCGCGGCCGGGTTTGGCGGAGAACAATAAATGCGGAAAATCCGCCGGATTTCCGCTGAAATCCGTCGGATTTTCCGAACTCGTTCAAGAAAAGCTGCTGGAAATGAACAGAAAATCCGGCGGATTTGATCGGAAATCCTCCGGAAAATCCGAGAAGGTCAGAACAGTTTCAAATAGAGAAATCGAGGAGTCCGATTTCTCGACAAATAAAAGTGAAACGATCTTCAGAGAGAGGTTTGGTAAAAATATCAGCAAGTTGATGAGTGGTGTCAATGAATTCAAGACAAATGTCACCCTTCAGTTGATGATCCCGTAGAAAGTGATGTCTTATCTCAATGTGTTTAGTGCGAGAGTGGCAAATAGGATTCTTCGTGAGATTAATGGAGCTAGTATTATCACATTTAATAGGAATGCAATGAGAAGAAATACCATAATCTACTAGTGTTTGTGTCATCCAAAGAATTTGTGCACAACAACACCCTGCCGCTATGTACTCAGCTTCAGTGGTTGAAAGAGCGACAGAGTTTTGCTTCTTACTAAACCACGATACCAAGGACTTCCCGAGGAATTGACATGTGCCACTAGTGCTTTTTCGGTCAAGCTTGCATCCGGCAAAATCCGCATCCGAAAAGCCGTGAAGCTCAAAGGATGAGGATTTCGGATACCAAAGATCCATGTTAATGGTGCCTTTGAGATAACGAAAAATGCGCTTAACGGCAGTCAAATGTGATTCCTTTGGATTAGCTTGATATCGTGCACACAAGCAAACACTAAACATGATATCCGGACGGCTAGCAGTTAAATAAAATAAGCTACCGATCATACCTCTATACTTACGAATGTCGACCGATGTCCCATCTTCATCATTGTCAAGCTTGGTCGTTGTAGCCATAGGGGTTCTCATTGATTTGGATGAGTCAAGGTCGAAACGCTTGAGGAGGTCCCTTGTATATTTTGCTTGATTGATGAAGGTTCCTTTAGGTCCTTGCTTGATTTGTAACCCCAAGAAGAAGGAGAGTTCACCCATCATACTCATTTCAAACTCTTCCTGCATAACTTTGGCAAATTCTACACAAAGTGTGTTGTTAGTAGAACCAAAAATAATATCATCAACATAAGTTTGAACCAATAAGAGAGTCCCATCATGGGATTTAATAAAAAGTGTGGTGTCAACTTTTCCCTTTGAAAAATTGTGAGAAACAAGAAAAGAGCTAAGACGCTCATACCAAGCACGTGGAGCTTGTTTGAGGCCATAAAGGGCTTTATGAAGTTTGAAAACGTGGTTAGGAAATTGAAAATCTTCAAAACCGGGAGGTTGTTTAACATAAACTTTCTCCTTAATAATACCATTAAGAAAAGCACTCTTAACATCCATTTGAAATAGCTTAAAGTCATTAAAACAAGCAAAGGCACAAAGCATACGAATGGATTCAAGACGTGCAACCGGAGCATAGGTTTCGTCGTAGTCAATGCCTTCCTCTTGGTTATAGCCTTGGGCAACCAATCGGGCTTTGTTACGAGTCACTAACCCATCTTCATTTAGCTTGTTGCGAAACACCCATTTAGTTCCAATAATGGGATGATTGCTAGGTTTTGGGACAAGTTCCCAAACCTTGCTTCGCTCAAATTGATTAAGCTCCTCTTGCATAGCTATCATCCAAAATTCATCGAAAAAAGCATCATTAACATTTTTAGGCTCTACTTGAGAGATAAAAGCCACATTGGCACAAAGATCACGAGTGGCGGATCTTGTGCTAACACTTGAGGAAGGATCCCCAATGATGAGCTCCTTAGGATGATTGGTGACAAATCTCCATTCTCTTGGGAGATCCTTTGGAGGAGGCTCGAGAGGAGGAGACTCTTTTGATGGGGTCACAACTTCATTGTTAGATGAAGAAGCACGATCCTCAATAGAGGAGTTCTCCAATCCAAACGAGATGTCATCAATATCCTCGGAGGAGGAGAATGTAGAAGAGTTGAGTTCATTAAAAGAGACATTGATTGACTCTTCGACAACAAGACTTCTTTTATTAAAAACACGAAAACCTTTGCTATGAGTAGAGTATCCAAGGAATATTCCTTCATAGGCTTTTTCTTCAAACTTGCCTAGGTTATCCTTGGTATTCAAAATAAAGCAATTGCAACCAAAAACCTTGAAATATTCAATAGAAGGAATTTTGTTAAACCAAAGCTCATAAGGAGTCTTCTTAGTAATAGGTCTAATTAAGACCCTATTAATTACATGACATGCCGTATTGACGGCTTCCGCCCAAAAATATTGAGGGAGCTTATATTGGTTTAACATGACCCGGGCCATATCGCCAAGGGTTCTATTCTTTCTCTCCACAACACCATTTTGTTGAGGAGTACGGGGACAAGCAAAATCATGTCCAAAACCATTCTTTTCACAAAATCTTTTGAAATCAACATTATCAAATTCACCTCCATGATCACTCCTAATTTTGTTAATAGAAAAGCCTTTCTCATTTTGAACACGTTTACAAAAAGCAACAAATTCACGAAAAGTATCACTTTTGCAAGCAAGAAAAATAACCCAAGTAAATCTTGAAAAATCATCAACTAAAACAAAGGCATAGAGTTTGCCACCAAGGCTAGCTACTCTACTAGGCCCGAAAAGATCCATATGAATAAGCTGAAGGGGTCTTGTGGTACTCACAGAGTTGATGGATTTGAAAGATGACTTGGTCAACTTACTTTTCTCGCATTCTTCACAAACCATATCCTTCTTGAAGGGGATACTAGGAAGTCCTCGTACAAGCTTCTTGGAAGCGAGGCGAGAGATAGTATCCATGTTGGCGTGTCCAAGCCTCATGTGCCAAAGCCAACTCTCATCGTTCTTTGCGACTAGGCACCTATCATTGTTAGTACCTTCAACAAGATAAAGAACATAAATATTGTTTTCTCTAATGCCTTCATACACAATAGTTCCATTGGAGCTATCGGTAATGTAGCATTTGAGTTTAACAAACTTGATATCATAGCCATTATCGGTAAGATGGCTAATACTAAGGAGGTTATGCTTGAGATTTGTAACAAGACATACATTATTAATACAAGGATAAGGAGGAGAACCGATATTACCATTTCCAATAATATAACCTTTTAGATTGTTACCGAAGGAGACGTGTCCTTCCTTCTTCATCGATAGCGTTGTAAAAAGTGAAGCATCACCGGTCATGTGCCGTGAACAACCGCTATCGAGAATCCACTTGCTTCTAGCATGAGAAGGATTCGTCACCTACAACATAAGTTGAAGATGAACAATTTGGTACCCATGATCTTGTGGGTCCTTGAGTGTTAGTCTTAGGAACCCATTTAAGAACTCTCATGTCAACTTGTTTTCTTGTATAACAAAAATTAGACGTATGACCAATCAAACCACAATAGTTGCACAATAAAGAAGATCTAGAAGAAGAAGTGTGAGTGTTGTGCATATGTGAGTCTCTAGTGTGAGATGTTCTACCATGAGTGTTATGATGATAGTAAAATGCATGATGAGATGTTTTCTTTTTAACAAAGGGTCCTTTTCTCGTGTTAGAAAAGGAGTTGTGTGTAGTGTTCATGTAATGGTTATGCATAGCATTGTGATGAGTGTGGGGGTGTCTTGGAGCATGCATGTGAGTGGTATTCTTATTACTTAAAGTCTTACTCCGTGTAAGAAGATCATTATACTTTATAGAAGTGGAATATTCTCTTCTATTAGCATCTTGACATTTGCGCATAGCAAATTCATAAGAGCTTCTCATGGATTGAATCTCATCATCCTTTTTCTTGATGGTGTCAAGAGATTCTTGAAATTTTAGTCTCAAAGACTCCATTTCATCCGTGTCGGAAATAGGAGATTTTCCCTTCACATCACTAATGATGCTTGAGAGCCTCTCTACTTCAAGTTGAAGAGCCTCAACCTCCTTAAAAGATTTCTTGTATTTATTCCGAACACCTTTGTGTTCTTCATGTAACTCAAGAATGGCTTTCTCCAAATCATCATAGGTAAGAGTATTTAAGGAAAAATCATCAAGTACCTCATCGGTTGCCATGAGACAAACGTTAGCATTGTGTTTGCACTCCTTGTCGTTGTCGGAGTCGCTCGCGTCGCTTTCACACCAAATGCTAGTGTTGGCGAACTTTCTGGAGGACGAGCTTCCCTTGCTTGGCTTATCGTACTTGCTTGAGTCTTTTCGTACCATCGGACAATCCCTCTTGATGTGTCCGGGTCTTCTGCATTGATAGCATGTCGGATCTTCTTCATTGTCCCGTCTAGAGCGGTTGGCCTTGTTGAACTTTAAGAACTTCCTGAAGTGCTTAGCTGTGAGAGCTATTTCTTCATCGTCGTCCGACTCATTGTCGTCGGAGCTATCCTTAGAGTAGGACCTTGATGCTTTGAGAGCAAGAGTCTTCTCCTTTTCTTTGGTCTTCTCCTTCTCCTTCTCTTGAATGGAGGATTCCTCTTGATCCTTCATGTCAAGCTCGTGAGTCATCAGCTTACCCATGAGGGTCTCTAGGTTCATGACGGTTAGATCGTTCCCCTCAATGATTGCGGTAGCTTTAGGACTCCAAGCTTTCGTTAATCCTCTAAGAATCTTCCTTATCTTTTCATGAGCGGGATATTCCTTTCCAAGAGAAGAGAGAGGGTTAATAATATCACCAAAGCGAGTAAACATGCTAGCAATAGATTCATCATGCTTCATTTTAAAAGACTCATATTCTTGCGTGAGTCTACTGATCTTAGATTCCTTCACTTGTGAAGTCCCTTCGTGTGTGACTTCAAGTAACTTCCAGATCTCATTGGAAGTCTTGCAAGTAGAGATTCGATTGAATTCACTACTGTCGAGAGCACAATAAAGAGCGTTCATTGCCTTGGCATCTCGACAAGCAAGCTTCTTGATATTTTCAGTGAGTGTTTCCCGAAGGGTGTCAGAAGCAATATCCTCAATAGCTCTGGAAGGAGTAGGGAGGCCATTTATCACGCAATCCCATAAATCGAAATCTATGGACTTGAGATAAATGCCCATCCTAATCTTCCAATAGTTATAGTTGGTACCATCAAATAGGGGAGGCCTATTTGTGGAGTGTCCCTCATTGTGAAACGTGTTGATGCTAGGGTTAGAGGCCATGGATCACTCAAGGGTGTAAATCCAAAACAAGAGAACGAAGCTCTGATACCAATTGTAGAACCCTAGAGGGGGGGGTGAATAGGGAATTAAAAAATAAACTATAACAAATGATGCAATAAAGAGTAAGGAGTAGAAAGATCAAACGCAAACGCAAGGATGTATCCTGGTATCCTCTTTTGAGGCAATCCAGTCCCGGAACTCTCTCCGACTTTAATCTACTATTATGCAAATAGTACACACGAGTTTGGATCCGAAGAACTCGCCAACTTCAACACGAGTTTGGATCCGAAGAACTCGCCAACTTCTACACACGAGTTTTCTTACGAAGGCTCGCCAACTTTAAAGAAAAGGAAAGGATGCTTTGATCTTCTAAACACTTGAAGATCGAAAGTAAAAGCTCTTGAGACACTCTAGCACTTTGGGTTGGATGACAATTGAAGATTAGGTAGAGTAGTAATGGTGAAGCTCTTTTGGTTGTTGAGAAAAATTAAAGCTTGGAAGAGATAGCCTTTAAGAGGAGAGACAAAGCCTCTTTTATACAAATCCAACATCATAAAGGCAATACAGCCGTCGAGCGGATTATCCGCCGGATTTCTGCGGAAATCCGTCGGATTATCCGTTCAACAGTAACGGTCACAAAAAGAGCCGTTGGATGCATTAAATGCATCTGTCAGATGCCGTTGGATTTGAATTTCAAGTTGCAAAAAGGTCAGGCGGATTATCCGTCGGATTTCAGCGGAAGTCCAGCGGATGATCCGAACTGTGGTCTCACAAACTTGCTGTGAGGGGTTCGGATGATCCGCCGGATTTCCGCAGATTTCCGTCGGATTATCCGAACTTCTCCTCACATACTTGCTGTGAGGGTTTCGGATGATCCGTCGGATTTCCGCGGATTTCCGTCGGATTATCCGAACTTCTCCTCACATACTTGCTGTGAGGGTTTCGGATGATCCGTCGGATTTCCGCGAATTTCCGTCGGATTATCCGAACTTCTCCTCACAAACTTGCTGTGAGGGGTTCGGATAATCCGGCGGATTTATCCGGAAATCCGTCGGATTTTCCGTCTCCTCTGAATGACTTCTTCACCATTTCTATCTTTATAAATGTCATCTTAGCAAAGTACGTACATGGATTCCTAGTAGAATACAAACTCTAAGGGAGCAGGAAGCGCCATCTTCTATGTAGACTTTAAGCAGGCTTCATAGTCTTTGGCAAAGCTGATAAAGGAGATATCCAGAGCTCCATGGTCTTTGATTAACTTCATTGAAAGGAGAGACATTCTATTGTTTCCTGAGAGAAAAACAAACTAACGATGTACAAGGGTTATTGTGAACAATAATCAAAATCGATGTGCCAACAGAGGCGAGATAGAGAAATAACAAGGTTTAATTTGGTTTAGTAAGAAAGATAAGATAGGGTTCTCAATCGATATAAATGGAGTAACTTGGAAGAATATCTAGAATAATTTTAGGATTACATATAGTTTGTTAGTTAGAGTGTGATCACCCATATAAAAGACTATAGTTAAAAAATTTGAAAGTCTTGTTCTGAATAGAATGAGTCCATAAGCACTGTACTTAAGATAGATACAGTTCCTCATAGAAATTCTATGGTTGCATCGTGGCGGAGGAAGTTTTGCTTGAACAATGTAGAAATCATGATTGCAGACATAGGTCAAGAAATGGAGTTACAGTGGATAGTGGCCCAAAAACCTTACTTTGGAGAATCATATTAATGGGATATGTGATGATAGGTTATACCATAGGGTCAATCTTGCGAGTGTAGAGTGGATAGGACTAAGTTAGACTACACATACCTATATATTAGAAGGAGAATAACTTAGAAAGAACCTATTGGCAACCATGACTAGAAGATTAGTCAATAGTAAGTGGTTGCCAAGGGGGGCATATGTAAACATGGTTTAGCAGTAACATACTGTAAGTCCCCTGATTTTTAGAATTTTTTTTAATTTTTTTTTATTTATTTCATATGGATACTTAAATATTAAACTATATTTTTAAGTCAATAATGACAATAGTAGTACTTCACCGTATCTTTGATTTTTGAAGCACAACAAATATTGATTTGACAAATCCAATTCCATATTTGAATTCTAGGCACGTCCACCTTCAAATTGATATATCATGTCTCATCCAAATTTGTTCTCCAACATTCTTTTGACTTTGCACAACTTTAGGTCAACTTCGGCCATTTGGATCATTTATCATTATTTTAGACGCAGCTTCCAACTTGAGTTCGGGACTTGTCACGACCCGCTCTCGAATAATCAGATACGAGTCAGACACACCCAGCCTACATTGTAGACACAATGTACTAAGCTGTATATAAACCTTATAAATCATCAAGTAAAATCAAATCAATTATACTCATCACAGCTTCTAGAACTCGCGCCCAGAACGCAAATCACCACAACCATCACAGATATCACTATACTTTGTTGCACACCTTTACAATAAATGTTCGGAAACAAATCCGATAAAAGTAAGACAACCCTAAGCATTTATTAATACAGTCATCCAGCAACATCAATAGGTACATCATCAAAATATAAATCTACACAAAGGATTCCTATGTCCAAATCCAAGTCTCTCATGAACAGCATCTACTCCAACATCTGCTATCCTCTACAGTGTTACATAGTAGCTAGGGTAGAAGTCCTCATCAGTCTCACCTGCAACGTATCTAGTCAGAAAATGAGCAAACTACAACCCCGACAAGAAACACTATACAGAGTAACCTGAAATGCACAAGTAATGATATGTAGTAACCTGCAATATAAAATAATAGTATAAGAACTGAAACAATGAACAAGACAACCAATGCAATAGTGAATTTGAAAAATTAATCCAGTGTGTGACCGACTGGAAACCACAATATCACAATAAGGTGCGGCTTAATCATACATGAGGTGTACGATTAGACTATCCACAATAACCTAGCTAAGGGGGTGTGGTCGCACACTAGACAATATTTCCCCAAATCCTCACAAGACAATCAATGAGACACAATATGAGCAATGAGGCACCATAGAATCGTGTCAATCTCATGTCCAACATGAGAATAGGAAACAAGACAAATACAAAGTAAAAAGTTCAAGTTGGTGTACTTGCCTGGTGTTGTTGAAGGTGTCAAGTCCAATGTCCAGAGAATTTGTGCCAAATAAGACACAATATTCCTAGCAAATATTCTACTATAGTTATTATATAAAATATATCTATTCAAAACCCCTAAATTAAACTATTTATTACCAAGCCTCTTTCTAACTAATTATCCACTTAACCTTATTCACAATCATATTGTTGGTGCCAATCAAATAATAAGTGGTATTAGAACGGACATCCCGAGGGGCCGGCAAGGTTCGAGCCCCCCAATTGTGTGTGTGCGTGTGATTTAAAAAAAAAAAAGGTTTGGCCTCAAAGGCTCGGCCCAAGGTCAGTCTACTATAGGACAATACGGTCCATACTCTCATCTTCAAAAGCCAACCAGATCCAATGTCTATAATTAATGTTTATTATCCAACCCAAAACCTATAACTTGTTTGCCAATCTAAAGCTCACAATACGAACTCACTGTTCAACCTTAACACTTTAACCCAGACCCTGGGGTCGGCCCAATAGTAAGGTCCATTCATACGTGGAATTAAGAATATCAGGGCCAATACCCTTCCCCAATAAGCCTGCTACTACTTAAACCAAGCTTTAAGTCAATAGTGACTAATTGAATTAGTCTTGACCTCTCTACTATATACTGGTACCAACATTCAAACTCAACAGTCACAAAGATCAAATCCTACTTATTCATCAGTTCTTAGCCATACTATAAGTTCTTCCATATTCCACTGGATACGAGTACAGAACCTGATACATACTGGACACATCAACTGCACACCAACCCCGTGTCACAAGCAGATGATGCTAACCCATATCATAAAGAATGAATGGAGGAAGCAAGGAATTATACCTGTGCTACGTAGGATCGTGTCAGCGTCGGATACGAAGGTATTCTATGTCCGATCTGAACAATTTGCTCTTCATGAATTCCTCAGGAAAAAGTGTCGAACAACTGGTGGTCGATAAACAGAGAAGAATTTCTATGTTCAGTCTAAATTTATTATGGAATTTCCTCAAAGAAAAGCAATACCAGAATCAACCACTCTATAATTCAAATTGAACCAAGGATTTGAAGGATCTATCGATCATTAATTCGATCGATTGGTTGATCCGCTCGAGATCAATCAAGTCGACGCAGAGCCGAATCAATTCCAAAGAGAATAACAACTTACCAATATCGATCCACCAGTTCGTCGATGCTTGTAGGCGCCTCTGATTACTGTCATCAAATTGTCTTGGTCCACTGAAGAAATCGACGTGGATCACGGATCTATCTTGAGATTCAATCACGAATTGATCATCAATATGGATCAAGAACCATAAAAAGGGAACATAATAAAAGAATTGGATCAATTCTCACAGTTTGCTCGGCAGAAGAAGAACCAGAGAAGTTTCCAGTGGAGGTGAGTCCTGGCGCTCGTTAATGGCGGTTCGCTAACATGGGAGGACATCCAGTCGGTTAGTGCTTGTAGTCACCGTCTGCCGAGTTCGTTGATGTGTGGCCTACGTTTGGTGGAGATCAGCCACTGGACAGCAGAGCTCGATGGAGAGGGTGTTCGGTCACCATGGCTAGAGCTTGATGGAGAGTTTGTCAATCCAGCAGGGCTTTGCTGGGGTGAGGGAATGGATGAAAAGAACATAGGTGGAGTACTATTTATAGGCCGTGAAGTTGGTGGCGGCCGTTGGCGAGGAACGGCGGAGATACGCCGGTGGAAGGTCGGTGGATCAGATGGTGGAGGTGAGATAAACTAGGTCGGTGGGAGGAACTTCTAGAGATCTCTGGAATGTCGTGGCCGTTGGCCGACGCTCCACCGACGATGGACGACTCTGCGCGGAGTTGGGAGGAAGAAGAACAGACATATGCTCGTTCGACCGATCTATTGGTTAGAAGTAGGGGTGAGCATTATTCGGTTTTGGACCGAAAACCGAACCGAACCGAATCGAATAAGAGATTTGGTTCGGTTTTAAAAAAATTCGGTTCGCTTTCGGTTTTGAAAATACTAAATTTTCTTATTCGGTTTCGGTTTCGGTTTTGGGTTTCGGTTTCGGTCCAAAACCGAAAACCGAATAAGAAAAATTAGTTACTATATATATATATGTATATACTATATATACACACACATGTATTAATATATATAGGTATATACCGAATATACATATGTATATACTATAGGTATATACTAAATAAATTTAGGTATATTTAATTATTATATATATTAACAAAAAAAGTGCAAATAAACCGAAAAATTGAATAAACCGAATAAACCGAAAACCGAACCGATTTAATTCGGTTCGGTTTGATTCGGTTATGGATCAATTCGGTTCGGTTTCGGTTTCGGTTTTGCTTATTCGGTTTTCGGTCCAATTCGGTTTTCGGTTATTCGGTTCGGTTTGAACCGAATAAACCGAATGCTCACCCCTAGTTAGAAGAAGAAAAGAATTTCTAATGGTGGCGGTTACTTACTTAATTCGGGTTTGGGCCTCTATGTATGGGCTTACATAAAATTGGATTGGTCTGGCTGGTTTTGAAGCTATTTCTTAAAATGATTGCTATATGCAAACAAATTTGTTGGTCGCTCTTGGGTTTGAGTCCTGTTTTGGTAGGCTCGGCCCAATAAACTCTGCATTATAAACCCGAGCTTAATCCAATTCCAAGCTTACAGGATCCAAAATATTTAAGAAAATATAATAGTTAAATAAATAACATTTAATATTAATCAATAAAAATGTAGGAATCAATTATAAAATAATAGCTAAATGAATTAACGGCCAACAATTATTCAGAAAAATTATTTCAATATAATAGATAATTAGGAGAGTGATTAAATATACATAATTAATAGACAGTAAAATAGTTTTAAAGAGGAACTTTTATTAAAATTGAAAATTGGGGGATACAAATCTTCCCCTAGAAAAATGCCGTCCTCAAAATTTCAGATGGCACGACTATACACGACCAAGAATAATCAGATACAGAAAATGAAAATGGCACGATAGATAAAGATTAAAATTAGTTAGGCACAATTTTAGGATAAAATCAAAAGTATAATCACGACCAAAATCATCTTAGGCACAAAAATATATGCACGATCGAGAATGAATCGAACGATCACAAAATAGAGAAGAATCAAATAATGTTCCGAGAATAGAATAAGGCAAGAAGGAAAAGAACGTCAACAGTTTATTGAGAAGACGTAAAATATTAGAGTCTACTGAATGAGGGATTAGGAAAAATACCACTTCAAATTAGAATGGGAGTACAAGGAATTATGACTCGGGTAAAATCAATAACCGTATGATAATAGGATTTAGTGTGTATAGTATCCAAAAATCATATATATATATATATATATATATATATATATATATATATATATATATATATATATATATATATATATATATATATATATATATATATATATATATATATATTGGAAAAAGGTAATTGTATTAATGATAAAGGAAATAACTTACACCCAGCCCACCATTTAGGTGGTGGTAAACTTTTTGGCTAATAGTACACCGACATCATACTCAATGTTGTGTATAATTCCGATACTAGACGTCTCCAGCCCCTCAAAAATTCGTTGATTCCTTTCCCTCCAGATATGCCAGACTGCTGCCACTCGCCATACGAAGCTCATTGAGGACTCGAGCCATATCCCAGTTCCCATCAAATACCAAGTCCATCATCCTTCCATGTTCTTTGAGTAATAGTAATGTAACTGGATAGTTGAAATATAAATGTCCTGTTGTTTCATCAACATTCTTACATAGCACACACCTCTGATCATCTATGCATACACCGAACCTTGTCAGTCTATTCCGGGTCATTAATCTACCCTTCAACAGTTTAAACATACACAACTGCATTTTTCTTGCCGCGCCTCTTACCCAAATGAAATTGGCCTCGGGATTAACTTTATCCCGAGATTCATGCCCCGCCAGTATACATCGGGCTGTAGTAGAACTCTTGGTTCTGTGACTCAAATAGTAATAGGTCACCCAATATTCTATCCACTTTATCCACTACAAACAATGTTGATGGGCAACTCAAGGGACCAGACAAAGTCTCAATAATATCCGAAAACCTATGAATACCTAAAATCACTTCAACTTAGAGGCCATACCTCGCCAGTACGCAGCTGGCTGCAGTGAACTTGCAGTCTCTACAATCCAGATAAATGGCTGTAGTGCGCAACTACCCCACCAAAGTTGGTCATCGAATAGTCTATCAACCTTATCCATAGGAATTTCAAAGGAGTTTCAGAGAATTCAAACAAGTTCCAAATTAATCATTATAGAAAGGGATGTAGGTATTCGTTCTATCTATATCAACTCTTGAGAATCATTGATTGATTACTGGTATAAGAAAAGGTTTAAGTGGCCTGAAGAACTAAATAATGCTCTCAAAAGTATCTTAGGAAAATATATACTGACTTGTACTAGAATTATTTTGGAAAAAATAATTTCTTATGGCCAATAGAAAACTAGTCTACAACTTTATGGTTCTAAAAGAGAATACCTTGAATTGGTCCAAAGAAAGTCAATTTGGAATAACAAAGAAATTCAAAATGGTTTATTTAAGAAGGCTAAAAATATTAGTCGTTGATGATAGGTACCCTAAGCAAGGAGTTATTAGGGTATAAGAAACACACATTAATTTAAAGAGACTACAGAAACAAATCTCAAACATGAAACAAACAAGTTTTAGAAAAGTCTAGATGCTAAGAGAAAGTCTAAAGGAAGGATTGGAGTGCGAGTTGCGATCTATGGTCTTCTCCAACCATGCAAGAAATGCCTTCGGTCTTCAATATTCATCCAGAACTTGAATCGTCTCAACTTCTTCAGCTGTCATGAGGTGGGCCCATCCTTGCAGCTGTTGAGTCTGAAGAGGTGGTCCCTCTATTGAGGTCCTAGTGCTGGTCCCTCCAAGTAAAGGCTGTAGGACAATCCTTCACTTGGTGGGTAGTAGATCCATAAGCTAAGCAGTATCACAATCTCTTACGGCACTCGTGAACATGGTGTCCCGTCCTCTTTCAGAACACACAAAGAAGGTGGGTCTGATTTTGCCTCTACTATTTTGGTGATGCCGAAGCTCAGATAGGATGATGATGTTGCAGCTGAAATGCTGGATACTGAGGTACCATCGCCTGAGTGTTGGTCTTCTTTGGTGGACCTTGGTAGTTACTGGTGCCAACATCTATGTCCCTCTTGATCCTCGGGTCCATGTCCTTCTCGACTCCCTGGGCAGATTTGAGAATGTCTGCATAAGTCGTCGCCTTGCTAGTGGTAACCGCCTGGCGAATCTCTCGACCAAGTCCTTTCTTGAAGCTTGGGGATCTCTCCCGTGGGGTGCACACCAAGTTCTCTACAAAGCGGCTGAGTCTGCTGAACTCTGAAGTGTACTCATCCACGGTCATCCGGCCCTGCTACAGTGACTCGAACTGGCTGTCTAGCTCGTCTTTGACGACCTCCGGGGAAAACTTCTTCTTGAACAGGCTCTTAAAGTCTGTCCAGAGAAGTCGTGAAGCGGCTAGCTGTGGCTCCTCTTTAAACCATGCTCAGGCAACGTCGTAGAATTGCATGCTGGCTGGCTCAACCTGAAGGTCCTCAGGAATGTTGGCGATCTAAAGTAGCCTCTCGACATTCTCTAGCTACTCGTCAGCGTAGATAATCTCCTTTGTCCCATAGAAGTCCAAGGGCTTGAGATTCTTGAACGCAGTCTCCTACCTCGCTGGTGGTCCTGGTGGAGCCTTCCGGGATTAGAGTGCATCTGCAACTATGGTTCTCAACAGAGCGGCCTAATCACTCTGAGCATCGATGAACTCCTAGAAAATCCCCTTCAGCCGAGTGCTATTGATAGTGATCGTCTGAGGAAACGGGGAAGGCGGTGGAATATCTAGAGTCTCGGGAGCAGAGGGCTCAGTAGTCCCGGTGTTCCGTGTATGAACCATCCCGAATAAAAATATATAGTCAATCATCCAAATTTTTTGTTGCCTAGGATTATTACTAAGTGATGAGTGAATAACACTAGTTATTGCAATAACACCATCGGCCTATGCTGTGATGAGATTTCCTAAGTCTAACAGGTTCCCCAATAATACTCTAAGGCCTAAGTACTATTAGGATGAAACCCGCATGAGCCACCACTAAAAATATGTCACGACCTACTCATGAATATTCGAATACGAGTCGGATACACCCAACCTACATTGTAGACACAACGTAGTAAGCTGTATGTAAATCTCATAAGTCATCAAGTTAAATCACATCAATCATACTCATCACAGCTTCTAGAACTCGTACCCAGAACACAAATCACCACAACCATCACAGATATCACTATGCCTTATTGTACATCTTTATAATAGATGTCTAATAACAAATCTGGTAAAAGTAAGACAACTGTAAACATTTATTAATACAGTCATCCAACTACATCAACAGGTACTACATCATCAAAATATAAATCTATATAAAGGATTTCTATGTCCAAATCCAAGTCTCTCCTGAACAGCATCTACTCCAGCATCTGCTATCCCCTACAGTGGTCCATAGTAGCTAGGGTAGAAGTCCTCAACAGTCTCACCTGCAACGTATCTTGTCAGGAAATGAGCAAACTGTAACCCCGACAAGAAATACTATACATAGTAATCTTAAAAGCACAAGTAATGATATGGACTAACCTGCAATATGAAATAATGTTACAAGAGCTGAAATAATGAACAAGACAATCAATACAATAGTTTATTTGAAATATTAATCCAATGTGTGACCGACTGGAAACCACAATATTATAACAAGGTGCGGCTTAATCGTACGTGAGGTATACAATTAGGATATCCACAATAACCTAGCTAAGGGGGTGTGGTTGCACACTAGATAATATTTCCCCACATCCTCGTAAGACAATCAATGAGACACAATACGACCAATGAGGCAACATACGATCGTGTCAATCTCATGCCCAACATGTGAACAGGAAACAAGACTGAAATACAAAGTAAAGATTTCAAGTCAGTGTACTTGCTTGGTGTTGTTTTAGGTGTCAAGTCCAATGTCCAAAGAATCTGTGCCAAATAAGACATAATATTCTTAGCAAATATTCTACTACAGTTATTCTATAAAATCTATCTATTCAAAAATCCTAAATTGAAATATTTACTACCAAGCCTCTTTCTAACTAATTGTCCACTTAACCTTATTCCTCTTACCCTTAATTACAATCATATTGTTGGGGCCAATCAAATTATAAAGAGGTTGGCCTCAAAGGCTCAGTCCAAGGTTAGTCCACTATAAGACAATATAGTCCATACTCTCATCTTCAAAAGCCAGCAAGATCTAATGTCTATAATTAATGTTTATTATCCAACCCAAAACCTATAACTTGTTTGCCAATCTAAAGCTCACATTATGAACTCTCTGTTCAACCTGAATACCCGGACCTAATAGTACTATTTTGGGGTCGGCCCAATAGTAAGGTCCATTTATACCTAGAATTTAAGAATATCAGGGCCAATACCCCTTCCTAACAAGCCTGCTACTACTTAAACCAACCTTTAAGTCAATAATGACTAATTGTATTAGTATTGACCTGCCTACTGTATGCTGGTACCAACATTCAAACTCAACTGTCACAGAGATCAAATCCTACTTATTCATCAGTTCTTAGCCACACTATAAGTTCTTCCATATTCTATTATACACGAGTACAGAATTGATACATACTGGACACACCAACTGCACACCAATCTCGTGTCACACATAGATGCTTCTAACCCATATCATAAAGAATGAATCGAGGAAGCAGGGAATCATACCTGTGCTACATATGATCGTGTCAACGTCGGATACAAAGGTATTCTGTAAGGGCCGTGATTTATGGGAATTATTTTTTCGTTTATTTTATATGGTTTTATATTTATTAAATTATATTTTAGTATTAATTATGATATAGATATATTTTTCGTAGCATTGATTTTTGGAGCAAAAGAAGTGTCAATCTTTAGAAACAACCTTCGTGAGTTTGAAGTAGACAAGCCCACCTTCAACTTGATATATTATGTCCCATCCAAACTTGTCTCCTAACATTTTTTTGACTTCATGCAACTTAGGATCAAATTAGGCCATTTGACTGTTTACTATAATTCTAGATCTGTCTTCCAACTTAAGCTCAGAACTCAACATCGATCAAAACCAGTTGACCCAATATATGATTTTGACCTATTTTGTGCCTGCGACACATGCCAAGAGTGTGCCACTCAATCAAGTTCCCATGTGCTATTTATTTGTGGATGGCACAAAAGACTCATGGGTTGATTTTTCGAGTTCGATTTAATTAGAAAATATATTTGGACCCTAACCTAGCCAACCCCACTTGGAAGAGCCATGTTAGGTTTCCATGACTTAGTAGAATTATTTTGAATTTATTTTGGACCAATTGGTTTAAATACAATTTTGTATATATATGATTATATCTATAATAGCCTAATAGTATATATATATATATATATATATATATATATATATATATATATATATAAATATATATATATATAAAAAAAAATATAAATATATATATATATATATATATATATATATATATATATATATATATATATATATATATATATATATATATATATATATTTTATATATATATATATATATATATATATATATATATATATATATATATATATATATATATATATGGCCTTAGTCATGGTTAAGTTTGAGATGCATATAGACTAGAAATTTTGGTACAGCTAGTGTGGTTGTGTGCTTTGACTAGTGTAATAGACATGCTAGGGAAGGCCTAGTCATAGCGGTGTCCCAACTAGGAAAACTAGTCATAGTTGCAACATAATCCCTATATACGATTTAATTATTTATTAATTAGATTATTGACTTCTTAGGAGATCCGATTGTGCTAAATTAGTCAAACAGAACCCAAACTAAGCCTAAGTCCATGTAGTCATGTGGGGTGTCCAAAGAGGTCCATGTAGATATATTTTACATCTATATATTTCATACTTTATTTAATGGTCTAATAATTATTTTCTAATTAATTGTTATATATACATTAAGTATGTGATTGCTATTAAAATTATATTTTATTTTAAAATATATTTTAAATAATTTTCATAGACATCCTTGTGCATCTTTGGGGATTTTAGACTATATATATATATATATATATATATATATATATATATATATATATATATATATATATATATATATATATATATATATATATTATATTTATTTTTTAATATATATATATATTAAAAATAATATAATATATATATATATATATATATATATATATATATATATATATATATATATATATATATATATATATATATATATATATATATATGCCTATTTAATAATTCTGTATACGTTTTTATTATTAATAATAAAGGTTACTAAATATATATTGCTATTAATAGTAATATTTTAATTTAGAAATATGAAAATAAAAGAAAAAGAAAAAGATGAAGTATTTTTAGACTTTTATATTCATATATATATATATATATATATATATATATATATATATATATATATACTCATACATATATATATATATATATATATATATATATATATATATATATATATATATATATATATATATATATATATATGAATATGTGTATACTCATACATATATATATATATATATATATATATATATATATATATATATATATATATATATATATATATGAATATGTGTATACTCATACATATATATATATATATATATATATATATATATATATATATATATATATATATATATATATATATATATATGAGTATACACATATTATAATAGAGATAATAGGAAAAAAAAAAGAAAAAAAAATTCTTACTAGCACTGCTCCCTTGCGGCCAAGACCCGAGCCCAAAAATATAGAAGTCACAAAACCGAGCCATATTCCCTCATATATATCGAGATGGACGAGGAGGGGATTATCCAAAATCTTGACAAAACCTAACCCTAATGCCACCCCCAATCCCAGCGCCGCCCCATACAACATTGCCGGCGTCAGGAAGTCGCCGGTGGCCAGCCAGAGTCGCCGGAGTTCGCGTGCACAGCAGTTGCACCACGTACAACAGTTGCACCAGCAAGACAACTTCGCAGGTACATAACTCCGTCCCTTTTCGATAAAATTTTGATCCATCAATTTTTACGTATAAACAACCTATAGGCCTTTGAATCCCTTCAAATGGATTCCTTTAATTCGCACCATGTGTGATGAAATTGAGTTCCAAAATCGAGAAAAAAATTTCTATTTTTTGGATTTATAAACTGTCCCGAAACTCCAAGTTGGCGGTCGATTTGCGACCAGGATATCACGAAACTTGGAAAATCGCTTGAACAGCCTTGTAGACAACATAACCGAGATTGAAACCGTATTTTTACTTTAATTTCTAGTTGGTTATATTCTGTTTAAACTTAATTTGAAGTTGGTGAAAAATCTGTTTTTAAAACGTTGAAAACCCCCGATACGGAGTCCGTTCCGACAATCCAAACGACTTGGTTGTGAACCACTTGCATCGAAAGGTGCGTATGGACTTCGTGCATGCGTGGACTTTGACATAATTTAAATTGATTGCGTGTGCACGACAAATTTGATGCATATCCGTCGAAATTTATCATATTGGCCTTTTTCGAAATTCCCTAATTACTTTGTGCACATTTGTCATCGTGAGATGAAACTTGTGCCAAAAGGACCATATCATTTTTCTGGTCCTGTATGCCAAGTTTGGTCTGAATTTGAGAAGGTCGACCGGAACACTACTTTAGCGGGCCCACGACCCGAGTCAACAGGCAAATTTGTGCACGGTCCATAGGAATCCAACTTTGGATATACGGTTGGATTCGTATCATCAAACTAAACCGTAGAAATATAGTTTGATGACTTTAGAGATCGTAGATGTTAGCACGCTTTTCGGTGCAAAGCGGGTCCAACATCGAACACTATTTTGGCCTAAAATTACCGTTTTGCCCATGTGTCCAGAATTAGACTTATGGGTAGTTTAGCCTAGATATTTTTCTTATTCTGGGAATATCGACAATGTCTATTTCAGCATCCAGAGGCGTTTACAGGAGTTCAGGTTTCGAGAGTTTGATTTGGCGAGTTGTTTACGGGGCTTTTTGCTACCACCAGGCAAGTACACATTGCCAAACTTTACAGTATTTATATAATTTCCTATATTGCCATTCTTTCTTACTTGGATACATATTTCTCTTACTTCATGTCATGGTTACTTTCTAGTTTTACGTGCACGTAGATTGTTACTTATTTTCCATGTTACTTTTTTTAATCTTTTTTATCTTGTTCATGTCTAGTGATAGTACTACTATGCCTGTGCCATGTTTCCCTGACCTGTTTGATAATACTTGACTTGGACACGACTAGATAGACTTGACTTTCTAGTACCTTAGGCGAGAGTGTTTTATTAGCCGTGGCTATACCTCTATTGTTAGTGCCTCTTCAGGCTATGGTAGAAAACCTGTTATAGGACTGTTAGTGCCTCATCGTGCTGCGATTTTATTACATGCACCTGTAGCCATGAGTAATATTATATTCTCATGGCATGTCACCATCTATAGACTTCTCCTATGTGTCACTCTTTCTTGCACTTGTTATTTCAGTCTTTTCTTGCATGTTATTTACTGTACAGTAGGTATGTATATTATGTATCTTGCTAGTCCCCTGATGACCTAGTGATCTCTCAGGTATTAGATGAAGGTATAATACATTGATGGATGATGGTTGCTACACAAAGACTTTAGGTATATCTAGTTGTTGTTATTATAGTCATCTTTCTTATTTACATTTTGTCCTATATTTGATTCTCGCTGTTATTATAGCCTAGTCCATTACAAGCTTAAATTTTCTTCTAGCTTGTTCATGATAAATGTGTTATTGGGGATCCACTCTAACATATTTATCTATTTGAGAATCAGTGTATTATGGTATGATCAGCCTTACTGTACTTGATTCGATATTGTTACCGATATATAGTGGATTGAGATGTAGTTGATTCTAGAACAACCAGACAGCTTATACGTATTCGAGCTGGGTTGGAGCCCTCTCGATGCGTAGCTGACATGTATACGTATCCTAGTCCTACGTATTTTGGAACTAGAGCGTTGCATATTCTGTGTCCGATCTGAATGATTTGCTATTCATGAATTCCTCAGGAACAAAGTGTCGAACAACTGGTGGTCGATAAACAGACAAGAATTTCTAAGTTTAGCTTGAATTTATTATGGAATTTCCTCATAGAAGAACAACACCAGAATCAACCACTCTATAATTCAAATTGAACCAAGGATTTGAAGGATCTATCGATCGTTAATTCGATATATCGGTTTATCTGCTCGAGATCAATCAAGTCAACGCACAACCGAATCAATTCCAAAGAGAATAACAACTTACCAATATCGGTCCACTAGTTCGTCGATTCTTATAGGCGCCTCTGATCACCGTCGTCAACTTGTCTTGGTCTACTAAAGAAATCGATGCGGACCCGCGGCTCAATCTTGAGATTCAATCATGAATTGATCATCAATATGGATCAAGAACCATAAAAATGGAACATAACAAAGAATTTGATCACTTCTCACCATTTTTTCGGCAGAAGAAGAACCAGAGAAGTTTCCAGCGGAGACGAGTCCAGGCGCTCGTCAATGGCGGTTTACCAATAATGGAGGACGTCCTGTCGATCAGAGCTTGTAGTCACCGTCTGTCGAGTTCGTCGATGTGTTGCCTGCATTTGGTGGAGATCAGCCACAGGATAGCAGAGCTTGATGGAGAGGGAGTTCGGTCACCATAGCTAGAGGTTCAAAAATATGTTATGGAAGGAAGAATGTATAGAGGAGAGTTTGTCAATGGAGCAGGGCTTCGCTGGGGTGAGAGAATGGATGAAAAGAACAAAGGTGGAGTCCTATTTATAGGCCGTGAAGTCGGTGGTGGCCGTTGGCGAAGAACGAAGGGGATGTGCTGGAGCATGGATCAGATAGTGGAGATGAACTAAGTCCGTGGGAGAAACGTCTAGAGATCTCTGGAACGTCGTGGTCGTTGGCCGACGCTCCACCGACGATGGATGACTCTGTGTGGAGTTGGGAGGAAGAAGAACAGACAGATGCTTGTTTGACCAATCTGTTGGTTAGAAGAAGAAAATAATTTCTAATGGTGGTGGCTACTTACTTAATTCGGGTTTGGGCCTCTATGTATGGGCTTATATAAAATTGGATTGTTCTGGCTGGTTTTAAAGCTATGGCTTAAAATGATTGCTAGATGAAAATGGATTTCTTGGTCCATCTTGTGCTTGAGTCCTAATGTGGTGGGCTCGGCCCAATAAACTCTGCATTATAAACCTAAGCTTAATTCCAATTCCAAGCTTACAAGATCCAAAATATTTAAGAAAATATAATAGTTAAATAAATAATATTTAATATTAATCAATAAAAATATAGGAATCAATTATAGTATAATAGATAAATGAATTAGTGGCCAACTATTATTCAAAAAAATTATTTTAATATAATAGATAGTTAGGAGAATTGATTAAATACATAATTAATACAAAGTAAAATAGGTTTAAAGAGGAACTTTTATTAAAATTAAAAAATGGGGGTTATAGGACTCGACATAAATCAAAACCATTTAACTTAATATACGATTTTCTCATTTTGAGTCTACTACGCACATGCCTAGGAGGTACCATTCAATCGAGTTCCCATGTACTATTATTTACAAATGGTATATGAGACTCATTAATTGATTTTTGGGTCCAATTTGATTATAAATTCTATTCGGACCCTAACCTAGTCAACCCTACTAGTTAGAGCCTAACTAAGATTACCAAAACCAAATAGACATATGTTTTAGTGAATTTTAGGGATTAAATTGTAGCCATTTGCAGTATTCCCTATACCTTTGACTTGGTCAAACAACTCTCTAAAATAGGAAATCTATTACCACTAGTTATATTTGGAGAGCCAAATTCTACCTGAATTAGTTCGAGCCAAAGCACAAACCTTTGTAATATAAAAACCTATCAAATCCTAAACAACCACCTCTCCCTCATAACCACCAACACCCCATCATCCCTCATTGTGTGTGCGGCCAGCCCTACAAGGCCGACCGCTATAGCCGAAACTCCCACTCCACCAAACCTAATTTTTCTTCAAATTTTATGCCAACCACCACCACTCTCGTAACCCCCTCGACGTTCTCTTCCACCCTAGAAAGTGTAGGAGCAATCTCGCGGCCATTAGAGAGGTGCATGATGTGCTACTTGGACCGAAACTCTGCCAAATCAAAATTTGAACATCACAGTAGGTTAGTCGAGTTCTAGATGAGATTTTATCTAATTTTTCTCATCCAATTTGCCTCAAAACAAAACTAGATGTTACCTCTATGTGTTTTTTCAATCACTGATCGCTGGATCATACAGTTCCAAGCGGTTTGTCTGTGGCATTGATTCTACGACAAGGTATCTAGAACTGATGAATTCTGTTGCGAGCCATTTTACGCCTACATAAGTTTAGTTTTGATCCTTCTAATATTTTTATTCAGAAACTAGACGTCGAGATATTTTTAATGCATATATATTTGTTAGGTTTTGAGTTAATTTTCTATTTTTAAAAATTCTTGATATTTGTTGTGACACCGTAACACCGAAAATCCTATGCTCTTTGTGTCCAAAGTTCCAATACTTCATAAAACTCTACTAAACTATTTGTTGTGCAAGGTTTAATGTTGAAATAACTATTTTAGAAAATTTCTAATTTTTTATAGAATTTAATATTTTAAATTAATTACTATTTCGGGGCTAAATTAGTAGATCGAATTGTGGTATCAATGTGTAGTATTGATATGGGACCTATTGTGAAAGCTTTTAACCATTAAAATATTAATTTTGGTAATATATAGATATTTATAATTAATTTCCAGAATTTAAATTTGGCTTTTTACAATAGTTATAAATTATCTTGAGAGAAGCTGGTATTTATATGGTATATAGTGTTATATCAACGTTATGGTGACTAGTAGACTTAGATACTAATACAACCTATATATAGTGAGTCGATATAGAGTATTAATAATATGGTATGATTATAGGTGATCTTGGAAGGAGTGACGAGGACACAGGAGTTGGATAGGACTACCCTCAAATAGCAGTTACAGACAAGTGTACCCTGACGTGGTTATATATTATTCATTTTCCTTCTTGTTGTTTATTTTGTTTAGCATTGTATGACGTACGGACATCGATAATTAATGTCCATTTTAGAGACGGGTACCGATGTCATGATGATGACACAGAGTATTGACATTAGGGATTACGTGCATATTGACGTGTCTATTGACACGATTGACCACAGGACACCTGTAGTGCCCCGCTCCCGTTGGGGCGAAGCACTATGTAATAGGCTCGTGGCAAGTCAGACATGGTCGAGAACACAGATGGCTAGTCTGACTCAGCGACGAGTTTGGTATATGAAAACCATAACATCAATAAAATCGATTTGGACGAATAATATGAGTACCGTTCCAACTAATGGATCGGCTACTGCTGGAATAAGTCCTAGATGCAGTAGACTGTGTCTTGGCGAATGAACTTTAAAAAGAGCGACGCAACAGGTCTACTGTAAGTTTTGTTGGTTTGTTTGGCTTTCTGAATGATTTGTCGCTTGGGTTTGATAAGTGTGCTTTCGCGTCGATTTCTGAATACGTCTTTGAAATTTTCGAAGGAAGGATTGAAGGAAGGATTCTAATTCGATGCTCGTGCCATTATAGGAGTTCGTGTAACTGACGTTTGACCGTCGTGAAGCAATCTCCTACTCTCGGTGCAATCTCTTTAGGTGGGTGGTTCTTCGGCCCCTTCTTTTCTACTCCTTTTCGCTAACAAATTCTTAAAGTTCAACGTTCAGATCGATGATGCTAACTGGATGTATGCTTTGCCACTAAGATAAAGAACTTGGGATAATTATATCAACTTAGAGAAATTAACTCCAAATTTATAAGTTTCACACCCAAAAAAAAGAGAAAATATAAAGTTCTAGAAAAGAGAGTGAATTTATTCATGTTCTACAAAACATAATGAAGAAACATTAGTTGTGATATATTATGCCTCGAAGAATTTGGTGCCTAAGGGATGCTAAATCAGAACATACGGCTTCGGGGAAAAGAACTCTTGCACGGGTAGAAATGATTATGTGGTTTAATAATGTCTGCGCTATGTAATTTACTTCATACATATTAAACTGTTCATACATTTGCATGGTCATGGACGACTTGTGCACAAGGTAAGCTTCCTCGAAACGGTACCAGGGGTGCTGGACCGAATCGGCCTAGGAGAAAATTATGGAATCATGCTTCGGCACGAGGCATTGCGAGGCCTCCAGTTAGGCTCGCAACCTGGACTGGTAGGGCGCGTTGCAATGCTACGTAATCGTCCTTCATGGTGTCGATATCACCAATGACCGCATATAAGATAGATTGTATGCTCACCTATTGTCTTGTGCAGGTAGTAAGTATTATATCTATTTTGTGCAGGAAAGGAGCACGACCGTGGTAAGATAAGTTAAGATTGGTTATGTTGTTTACTGTTTAAAATGTGCCTTCGATACGAACTACAAATTATATAGGTCTAAATAGAAAGATCACTTCGTATGCTAGAATCCTTAATAAGCAGTGTTGGTTTAGATGAGTGGGTTCATCCCATCCACTAGCAAGTGTGCTAACCCCCAACTCCCCAGGTAATGAGCGCACTGCGGGAGCTCGAGACTAGACTGAAGCTGAAGAACATGAGGCGGCCTGAAGCTCTCCTATTTTGAGGTATTTTGAAGCCCAATTCAGGTCGAAGGCTTTGTTCAAATGTATAAAGTGGCATGAATGTATGAAACGACATGGATTATTTCATGGCAGCTTGTCGAGAGTTTTTCTTTTGTGTTTCCAAAGATGTAGCCGCAATGCCATATGTAATGTAAAAATGACCTTGCACATACTTTGTAAGTTTTATAAATGAAAAGCTAAATTTCTTCCTATTATGCGTCTTCCACTCTCTGCACTATTTAATGTCAACTCGCCGTCTCAAAAGAATTTTCAAGTGCACGTTCTTGCCTTGTACAAGTCCAATAAAGACTTGTACGGCATCATGTCCCGGCTCGTGGGAATTAATTTTATCTCGAGTCAAGGCGAGGACGACCGATTTGGTGAGTCGGGGCGTGACAAGTTGGTATCAGGGCACTGTTCACACCTTGCACCTTTCAAAAATATTTTTTTTAGATGCTGTTGCGATTTTTCAAAAATTATGCTTTTCGACATATGCGGTATGAAATAATCGTTCCATACAGATAAGCCTGTAGATATTTTAAGAATACTAACGGGTTTGCTCAATTTTATAGGAATGCCGAAGAGAGTGGGTGTCTCCGCTATCAACGTCACCTTGATTAGCACGGATAGCACTGAAGATGCGGCACCTAGCGAATTCGCCATAGATCGATTATTGTGCCTCATGGAAGTCCATCAGCGCCAGGCGGAGATGTAGCAACGACAGCTGCAAGCACAGATCAAGGCCCAAATCAGTGCCCAACAAAAGTAGATGGAGGCACTGACCCAGATCGTAAGCACCATAGCAACGCAACAGAATTCAACGACCGCCGCGTCAGAAGAAGAAGTGCAACCAGTAACGATGAAGAATATGTCTTCCTCTTCTCTGTTTAAGGCGACCGAATTCAAGAAGATGAACCCGCCTGACTTTAACGGCCGAGCAGAACCTGACGAAGTCATGGGGTGGCTAGTAAAGATTGAGGTCCTGTTTAATCTCCTCAACATCAAAGGGTCCAAAAGAGTTGGGTGTGCAGCCTTGCAGCTAAACTTGAGGGCCTACGACTGGTGGAAGACAAAAAAATAGAAACTCTACGAAGCCAACCCCAATGCCAAGATCTCGTAGGAGACGTTCAAACTGGCCTTTTGTCACTACCAAATTTCTATCTTGAGGGTATTTTGGTCATTTGGTGAATTTTTGAATTTTTATTAATTTGTTGAATTGGTGGTTGATGTGTTGACTTAGACTTATTGAGACTTAGTGGACTAGCCTAGAAGCTAACCCTAGCTATGGTAACCCTAGTCTAACCTAAGTTAACCCATTATAGTCACTTAGAATTTAGTTTTGGAATAGAATAATTAAGTTTAAGTGAAATTATTTCATAACTTATGGTTTAGTGTAATGACTTGTGATTTCATGACTTAAAGACTTAGGACTTAAGCCCATGGGCCATAATATGAACCCTAACCCTAGATAGACAACCCATGGCCGGCCAAGAAGGAACCCCCTATTTAATGTCATGATGGCTTGTTCTTGCCTCTTTAGTGCTTGACCTAGATTTTTGAAGGAAAGGTAATTCCTCCATTCCTAAAATCCTAATAAATTCATTTCAAATCCTTTTTCACTCTAGTCTTTTGCATTAGGATTTAATTATTGTGCATTTACTATTTTTGGAGATCTATCTCAGTTTGTGTGCCATTTGGAGCTTGGGAGTTTCTATTTGGAATCCTTCTATTTGGGGCTTTCTTTGAGTTTGAAACTCAATAGGTAAACCACTCAAACCCATTATTTTTCCTGATTTCTTTGCATTTAGGGCTAGTTCTAGGAGTCCCTTAGTTGTCCCTGAAATTTGGGCACAATTCGTGTCCATTTCGTGTCCGTATCGGACACGTATCAAACCTATAGACTAGGTGTTTGATGAAATGCCTCAACCATTTCGAATTGCTATTTTTGCTAATGTTTTTGAATAGGATCCTAGATCTAGGGCTGGCTTAATGTTTTGTGTCCTTACTTTCTGATTTTAGCTTCGTGTCGTGTCCATACGGGGACACGAACACGCTGTCCGTGCACTGTACACTGTGTCCTGCATCACGGGGTCCATTTCTCCCTGCATAGGACACGTGGACACACCATTTTGGGCGAGGATGTTGGGGCATAGACTGACATCAGCCTCCCAAAAGATGGGATCGTATGATGGCGTGTGCGAGGAGCAATCCTTCCCGCACTGGCCGTACGGCCTGCTGTGCGCGCGTATTTTTCCGTACTGATATGCGATCGGACACGCCTAGGCACGCATCTAGGACACAGTGCAGGGTGTCCAAGGGGTAGCCCTACCCCTGGCGCATGTGTATGCAAGGCCACGTGTCACCACGTGGCCTGTGTCGTGCGCTGGACACGCGTGCACGCGTGCACGACGCTGTGCACTGCGTGTGTGCTCGTGTGGTGTTCGAGTGTTCTGGACACGGCTGTGTCCACTTGGTTGGACACAAATGCTTGGGTTGACATGTGCACGTATATGTTACTATTTACCGACCTTTAATTCATAGTTTTAGCATGATTTTGATGTTCAAAACTCAATTTCCCCATTGGACTGACACGTTCAGTTTTGTGATTTCTGAGATTCATTCCCTGTTTAAACTGATTTTAATTGATGTTTAATTTGCCATATTTGATTCATACATATGTACTAGTTACTGCTAGGTTGGATGTGCAAGTTAGATTAGGATTTGCACTAGAGAAATGGAATTCGAATGTGGGTTGGACTGATCAATGCATAGGCTAAAACTTCCTGGAATTTTTACTGTTAGCTTAATGCTAAATTTTAATTCCAGTTAAACTGATTTTTGATGTTAAATTATCATGTTTAGTTTTGTTGAAATGTTGGGTTGTGTTTGGTGTTAAGAGTTTGGGTTTCAAATTGGTGTTGGGGACTTTTTATGAACTGTCATTTTGGTTTCCACATTTCTGAGATTTGCTAAATGTTCATGTACACTAATTGCAGTCCTATATGCACACACAAACTGTTGTTGACACACTTAGCTATGCACTGTTACACACTAACCTATTTCCTATTGACACATATACACTCATGCTCACTCACACCAACCAAACTGTCATTACCATTCCTATGAACACTTAAATTCCTAAGATTTAGCATTACACTCACTCACTGTTAGCACTCACATTGACACCCTTGCATTTATTTCCAGTTTCACTAACCTGCCACTTCTCACAAATCTGAGAACACATTTCCTATATCCCTGTCACACTAAAACATCCACACATCTCCTCAACCCTATTAACTGTTAACACACTAAAACCTATCACTAAACTGCCATACACTATATCACTCACATCTCACTGATTACACCCGCACAAGCACTGTTTTCAGATTTCATTGACACACACTTTAATCCACTTGACACTGGCACTTAACTGTCATGTCCACATACATATGGTAACACACACACACACACATGTACACATTGACACAAACACATGTTCCTTACCCTATCACTCAATGTACATATATATATATATATATATATATATATATATATATATATATATATATATATATATATATATATATATATATATGATATATCAAGGTGGCCTATGTATAAATGTGTGTTATTTATATGAGTTAGATATATTTTAATATATAAATATGTGAGATTATGCAATATGTGTGGAATGTATGATTAGCCTATGGCCTATAGCCTATGGCTCCTAGCCTGTATATATGGCATGAATGCCAGTGAATATGTGTTGTTGGCTTGTATAGCCTAGTTATTGTGTGTGTATGCTAGAATAGGCTGGTTAGGCTTAGTGAGACTTGTTTGGGTTAGGCTTGAACTAGTTGACCTAGTTTGACTAGAATAAGTTGACTAGAGTTGACCAAGGGTTGACTTTAGCCTAGATTGACCCCAAACATCATGTAGATACATTGTAGCAGTCTGTTATACTATTTTAGACTTGTAGTGACTTGTACTGTTCTATAGGAGACAGACACCACTCCTCGGACAGTAGATTCTCTTCAGATATTCAGGATACCAGGCGAGTACATTCTCTGATCATTTCATATCCTATTTTGGAGTATATTTCCTGCTTTAGATTACTTTACTTGATGCTGACATATTGGTAACACAGATTAGTACTATATGGATCTTGTCGTGCGATGTTATCTCCTTAGCGGATACATCGGGTATTTCATATTCGTGTACTTTATCATGAGCATCGTGTACTCCTTGTGTTTGTGTTATTCGTGTACAAATCGTGTGAAATCGTGTATTCTCATGTGCTCACATGATCATCGTGTACGTCCATACTTCGTGTGCAATAACATAACTTGACTAGATCCTTGTGTATTGATTGAGGCGGGGGAGTAGAAGTGGTTATGTATTCAATCCAGTAGATTACTCGTGTACAACCTCTGTAGATTACTCATGTACAACATCGTGACGTTTATATAAAAGTCTTGTACTCTAAATTACTAGCACTGTTAGTTCTCATATATATATTGTATCTATTTACTTACAGTCTCTCTTTCTATATCATGTTATTCTTCCAGTTTTATGTATCTTACTCTCTAGCATGTTTATATTTTCCTAACCTGTTATGCTTTGTTGAGATGTACTGTAGTCGCTCCTGTCCTGACTGGACCTGTTGAAAATATTACAGAGGACGAGGCTGAGGCGTTCTGTCCCACCTATTATGGGGCTACCCTAGAGGACTGTTGTGACCTGGACTAGCAGCAGGACCCTTTAGCAGTGGATGACACTCCCTTAGACTAGGATGTCTTTCATTGTATTATTCTGGATTACTGTATTGAGATTTGAGATGTTATCTGGATATGTATTATCTTAGACACTTAGACTTTCATCTGGATTGTATCTTTGTGGATTTTATTTCTATCTATCTATCTTTTCTGGTATTCTACCTTAGATGTGATTGAGACTGTATTTGCTATGTCACCTCCATTCGGAGAGTATATACTGTACAGGTACCTTATATATTGTTAGAAGTTGACCTAGGACAGCGTTCTACCGTCGACACTGCGGCGTAGGCTGGATGTACCCACGTCTCGTGCCCTTACTCTAGGGTGCGGGTCGTGACACGATTTTAGTGGTGGCCTATGCAGGTCGAGTTTAGAAATGTAGTGGTATTCGAACTAGAGTATCACTACAGCCTGCAATAAGATTAGGATGTTTTGAAGGTACTCAATCACACTAGAAAAAACTCCTTATCAGATTCCGTATATCTATATTTTGCTGCTTATTGTCTTCCTTTGAATTTTAACTGTCCTCCTTTGATTTTTCGCTTCATTCTCAGTAATTGCTTCTTATTTTGATCTGTCTTCATGATGGTTAAGGAGACACGATCTCATCGCTCCGGTCCGGGGGATACTATCGAGAGACTGGCCACCTCTCGTCCTGTTCAGTAGGGCCTCGAGACCGCAACTCCTGTTGTGCCGACTCAGGTTGGCGTTTCTGCTACATTGGAGGTGCACCTCCGCCTGTACAGAGACCTTTCTCCGTCATTTACGATTTCTCTCAGCAGCAGCGGTTCATGCAACATCGACAGCAGACCAGGGGAAACCAGCAGGGGCGAGCTTTCGCCAGGACAGTCGAGGATGCATAGGCCATTGGAGATCTTGCTGCAGGTTCCGTTCTTCTTGATTCCATTTTCGTAATTGCCTCTTATAATTATCTTGAAATTCGATTCCATCTGTTCCTTGTTGATTGATCAATTTTGTTCTGTTGTTCTTGTGTTATGTTTGTTTTTCTTCTGGAAAAAATTATATGGGCTTGGTCGCCTCAGTTATGGGATCTAGAATCTTCGATAGTCGTGTTAGCTGGCATAGTGAGGACATATAGTCAGATTTTGGACGTATTTCTCGGGTGTAGAAATTTAAGGTTTTTGCTGTCAAACATACGGCAATACGAAAATTTTAAATAACATGAACCTAGAGGTACGTACCTTAGTCAAGGACTCTGTGATTATCGCAGCCTTGCTCACTAGCATGACGAAGACTCTGAACAACATGATTTTGGACAGACGCATATGATTATCAGATTGCATCTTGAGAATATTTTTTAAACACATCATCTCTATCATACCCTTTTGTTGTTATAAAAATTGTATTCCATCATCAACTAACTTGTGAGTAGGGATATTTAGTTTTGTAGAGCTTATTCATATGTAGTTCTTTCATAGTATAATAATATGATGACTTGTAGAGTGTCTGTACCCTAGAGATGATAGCTAGCATTGGTATTAGAATAATAACCCATTGTAGATGATTCCCCTGTTGTTTATAATACGAACCAGTTTACATATAGGATGTTAGTATGCCTTACAGCCTTGATGATTTATTATTATTTTTCCTTACCCTTTCCAGTGAGGCACCCATGACCAGAGCCTATCCTTGAGGATAGTTGTAGTTTCACCTAAGACTGAGAGGTCTATATATATAGATAGATTGCAGATGATATTGGCATATGAGATATGGGTTGGTTGGTATCTATAGGCCATTGTTGTATAGGGTATTGACATTTGATTAGCCTATATTTGGTTCAGTTTTCTATTTTATTTAAGTTCTCTTGTGTTGAGTTCAATCATGTTGATCAACCTTTATAGGCAGTATGTAGACCCTTCATTAGAGACCCTGTTCCCTCGGTTCATACTATTTCAAGTTGTTCACTGCACTCAACTTTTATTACCTACTATATTGCATCATAGATTTTACTGGACCATTATTCAGACCCCAATTATTGACTCACCAATATAACCATCAATCCCTTACCATATTCTGCATATCTGGAGAGTTAGTATCATGCATACTAGAGGTCTGCACTCACCACTTGGGATAGTTCACTGTTCTGTCCCAATACACCCTACAATATCTGACCCCTTCATTGGAGTGATAGGCATATGGTAGGGAGTGTGTGTTGTTAGACCTTGAGTAGAGTTGAGGTGATAAGGGTTAATATATATATAGTTTGTATATATATGTAATGAATTTTGATTTGGTATCTAGCCTGCACTCATTTGCAGTATACTGCCTATTGTATTCCCTGTACACCAGTTTGGTTCACTTCTTTCAGACCACTGTCCTGCATGTAGTTAGTTCAGCCAGATAGAGAGGAGAGGCCCGATTGATCTAGAGGCATGTTTCAGTCACTATGTAGGTTTCTTTTTTACTTTTACTATTACAAGTGGACCCAATGTCCTGTCCTTTACTTATAATTTCAGTCTCCTTAGCATCATTCCCTTTTGCCTACACTGATGATTCAGACCATTCATCCTTAGCCTAATTTTCAAGCATTGTTCAGTCCCTTATAAGTTTAGTCTACTTTAACCCTTTGATGATCAGTTATATATATATATGATATACTTAGGGTATATGTAATGGGTTGTTGTTCTTGAGCTTATGTATAGGTGGTATTTGGGATTTGTGTGCTTAGATTATGGGTATATAGTTATGGGTGACTTGATAGGATTTGGGAAGTTAAGAGTTAGTCTATTATAGAGTTTTTCTTTTGCTAATCTCTAGTTGCCAACACCTAGATAGCTAGCATAGGTGAAATCCTAAGAAATTGACTAGTTGTTGACCAGTAGTTGACCATTGTCTATGTTTGACTTAGTTGACTGGAGATAGGATTAAAAGCAGGTTGTTGTTGTGTTGTTGATCATATTTGGTTATTTAGTAACTTGAGACCTTGTTTGTGATTAGGTCGGAGACATAGTTTTTCTGCGGATATCACCGACTCGTGGTACCATACGTTTTGGTAGAGGAGGGAAGCTTAGCCCGCGCTTCATCGGACCTTTCGTGAACAGCTGGAGAGTCGGTGATGTGGCATATAGGCTAGACTTGCCACCTGTACTAGTGGGTGTCCACAACGTATTCCACGTATCACAGTTGAGACGGTACGTGGCTGACCCTAGCTGTGTACTTGATCATTCGGAGATTGAGGTGGGACCTACTCTCAGTTATCCAGAGCAGCCTGTGGAGATTCTGGATCGCCGAGAGAAGGTGCTGAGAAACTAGGTGATACCTTGGTTCGTATCGCATGGAGGCATCATTCTCCAGGAGAGTCTACCTGGGAGCGGGAGGATGAAATGCGCGAGCGATACCCATATCTGTTTCCACCGTGAGATATGATTATCTATCCTTCTCATCAGTTTAGTTTCGCCTTTAATTTCGAGGACAAAATTATTTTAAGGAGGGTAGATTTGTCACTACCACATTTCTAGCTTGAGGGTATTTTGGTCATTTGGTAAATTTTTGAATTTTTATTAATTTGTTGAATTGGTGGTTGATGTGTTAACTTAGACTTATTGAGACTTAGTGGACTAGCCTAGAAGCTAACCCTAGCTATGGTAACCCTAGTCTAACTTAAGTTAACCCATTCTAGTCACTTAGAATTTAGTTTTGGAATAGAATAATTAAGTTTAAGTGAAATCATTTCAAGACTTATGGTTTAGTGTAATGACTTGTGATTTCATGACTTAAAGACTTAGTACTTAAGCCCACGGGCCATAATATGAACCCTAACCCTAGATAGACAACCCATGGCCGGCCAAGAAGGAACTCCCCCATTTAATGTCATGATGGCTTGTTCTTGCCTCTTTAGTGCTTGACCTAGATTTTTGAAGGAAAGGTAATTCCTCCATTCCTAAAATCCTAATAAATTCATTTCAAATTCTTTTTCACTCTAGTCTTTTGCATTAGGATCTAATTACTGTGCGTTTACTGTTTTTGGAGATCCATCTCAGTTTGTGTGCCATTTGGAGCTTGGGAGTTGCTATTTGGAATCCTTCCATTTGGGGCTTTCTTTGAGTTTGACACTCAATAGGTAAACCATTCAAACCCATTATTTTTCCTGATTTCTTTGCATATAGGGCTAGATTTAGGAGTCCCCTAGTTGTCCCTGAAATTTGGGCACAATTCGTGTCCATTTCGTGTCCGTATCGGACACGTATCAAACCTATAGACAAGGTGTTTGATGAAATGCCTCAACCATTTCGAATTGCTATTTTTGCTAATGTTTTTGAATAGGATCCTAGATCTAGGGCTGGCTTAATGTTTTGTGTCCTTACTTTCTAATTTTAGCTTCGTGTTGTGTCCACACGGGGACACGAACATGCTGTCCGTGCACTGTACACTGTGTCCTGCATCACGGGGTCCATTTCTCCCTGCACAGGACACGTAGAAATGCCATTTTTGGCGAGGATGTTGGGGCATAGACTGACATCAGCCTCCCAAAAGATGGGATCATATGGTGGCGTGTGCGAGGAGCAATCCTCCCCGCACTGGCCGCGCGGCCTGCTGTGTGCGCACGTGTTTCGTGCTGATACGCGATCGAACACGCCTAGGCACGCATCTAGGATACGGTACAGGGTGTCCAAGGGGTAGCCCTACCCCTGGCGCACGTGTATGTAAGGCCACGTGTCACCACGTGGCCTGTGTCGTGCGCTGGACACGCGTGCACGCGTGCACGACGCTGTGCACTGCGTATGTGCTCGTGTGGTGTTCGAGTGTTCTGGACACGGCTGTGTCCACTTGGTTGGACACGAATGCTTGGGTTGACACGTGCACGTGTATGTTACTATTTACCAACCTTTAATTCATAGTTTTAGCATGATTTTGATGTTCGAAACTCAATTTCCCCATTGGACTGACACGTTCAGTTTTGTGATTTCTGAGATTCATTCCCTGTTTAAACTGATTTTAATTGATGTTTAATTTGCCATATTTGATTCATACATATGTACTAGTTACTGCTAGGTTGGATGTGCATGTTAGATTAGGATTTGCACTTGAGAAATGGAATTCGAATGTGGGTTGGACTGATCAATGCATAGGCTAAAACTTCCTGGAATTTTTACTGTTAGCTTAATGCTGAATTTTAATTCCAGTTAGACTAATTTTTGATGTTAAATTATCATGTTTAGTTTTGTTGAAATGTTGGGTTGTGTTTGGTGTTAAGAGTTTGGGTTTCAAATTGGTCTTGGGGACTTATTATGAACTGTCATTTTGGTTTCCACATTCCTGAGATTTGCTGAATGTTCATGTACACTAATTGCAGTCCTATATGCACACACAAACTGTTGTTGACACACTTAGCTATGCACTGTTACACACTAACCTATTTTCTATTGACACATATACACTCATGCTCACTCACACCAACCAAACTGTCATTGCCATTCCTATAAACACTTAAATTCCTAAGATTTAGCATTACACTCACTCACTGTTAGCACTCACATTGACACCCTTGCATTTATTTCCAGTTTTACTAACCTGCCACTTCTCACAAATCTGAGAACACATTTACTATATCCCTGTCACACTAAAACATCCACACATCTCCTCAACCCTATTAACTGTTAACACACTAAAACCTATCACTAAACTGCCATACACTATATCACTCACATCTCATTGATTACACCCACACAAGCACTGTTTTCAGATTTCATTGACACACACTTTAATCCATTTGACACTGGCACTTAACTGTCATGTCCACATACATATGGTAACACACACACACACACAAATGTACACATAGACACAAACACATGTGCCTTACCCTATCACTCTATGTATATATATTTTTTTCAGGGTAAGACACAAACACATGTGCCTTACCCTGTCATGTGCCTTACCCTATCACTCTCTCTCTCTCTCTCTATATATATATATATATATATATATATATATAGTATAAATGTGTTTTATTTATATGAGTTAAATATATTTTAATGTATAAATATGTGAGAGTATGCAATATGTGTGGAATGTATGATTAGCCTTTGGCTCCTAGCCTGTGTATATGGCATGAATGCCAGTGAATATGTATTGTTGGCTTGTATAGCCTAGTTATTGTGTGTGTATGCTAGAATAGGCTGGTTAGGCTTAGTGAGACTTGTTTGGGTTAGGCTTGACCTAGTTGACCTAGTTTGACTAGAATAAGTTGACTAGAGTTGACCAAGGGTTGACTTTAGCCTAGATTGACCCCAAACATCATGTAGATACATTGTAGCAGTCTGTTATACTATTTTAGACTTGTAGTGACTTGTACTGTTCTATAGGAGACAGACACCACTCCTCGGACAGTAGATTCTCTTCAGATATTCAGGATACCAGGCGAGTACATTCTCTGATCATTTTATATCCTATTTTGGAGTATATTTCCTGCTTTAGATTACTTTACTTGATGCTGACATGTTGGTAACACGGATTAGTACTATATGGATCTTGTTCCGCGTATCCCCTTAGCGGATACATCGGGTATTTCATATTCGTGTACTTTATCATGAGCATCGTGTACTCCTTGTGTTTGTGCTATTCGTGTACAAATCGTGTGAAATCGTGTATTCTCATGTGCTCACATGATCATCGTGTACGTCCATACTTTATGTGCAATAACATAACTTGACTAGATCCTTGTGTATTGATTGGGGCGGGAGAGTAGAAGTGGTTATGTATTCAATCCAGTAGATTACTCGTGTACAACCTTTGTAGATTACTCGTGTATAACATCGTGCCGTTTACATAACCGTCTTGTACTCTAAATCACTAGCACTGTTAGTTCTCATATATATTGTATATATTTACTTACAGTCTCTTTCTACATCATGTTATTCTTCCAGTTTCATGTATCTTACTCTCTAGCATGTTTATATTTTCCTAACCTGTTATGATTTGTTGAGATGTACTGTACTCGCTCCTGTCCTGACTGGACCTGTTGAAAATATTACAGAGGACGAGGCTGAGGCGTTCTGTCCCACCTATTACGGGGCTACCCTAGAGGACTGTTGTGACCTGGACCAGCAGCAGGACCCTTTAGCAGTGGATGACACTCCCTTAGACTAGGATGTCTTTTATTGTATTATTCTGGATTACTGTATTGAGATTTGAGATGCTATCTGGATATGTATTATCTTAGACACTTAGACTTTCATCTGGATTGTATCTCTGTGGATTTCATTTCTGTTCATTTCTATCTATCTATCTTTTATCGTATTCTACCTTAGATGTGATTGAGACTGTATTTGCTATGTCACCTCTATTCGGAGTGTATATACTGTACAGGTACCTTATATATTGTTAGATGTTGACCTAGGACAACGTTCTACCATCGACACTGCGGTGTAGGCTGGACGTACCCACGTCTCGTGCCCTTACTCTAGGGTGCGGGTCGTGACACCTTTCTCGAGTAGTACATTCGTCGTGCTATTCGTCGACGGAAGGAAGACGAATTCATGTCCTTGAAGCAAGAAAATATGTCAGTCGAAGATTATGATGCAAATTTCGTAAAACTTGCGAAGTTTGTCGGGGCCTTCCTGCTGAACAAGGAAGCATGGTACGAGCATTTACAACAAGGCCTGAATGACGATCTGCGTCGGGATGTCATGAACCAAAGATGTCAGACCTACAGAGAGTCATACAATGACGCCCTTGATAGCGAGCGGATCTTTGTTCGAGCTTTGCAAAGGACCATGTCAGGCGTCCATAACAACGTCAACAAGCGTCCTCAAGACGCGGGAGGATCTGGTGTGCCAAAGCGCCAGAACACGTTCGAGTATCGGGGGCCTCACCCCGGATTATGGTGCCATCGATGCGACAAGATGGGACATCTAGCGGTCGATTGCCAAGAGGGATACTTCAAGTGTGGCCAGCTAGGTCACAAGGCGACAGATTGTCGAATGGGGAGGACGAACAAATATCCACCAGGGAACGTCCAAAATCAGAACAGGGTGCCTTCCGTCCATGGTGCAAACACAGTGTCCGTTAACCTACAAAATTGCCAGGGGGCGCAAGGCCAAGTCTATGCACTGACTCGGGACGAAGCGTTCGTATTCGACACTATTGTGACAGGTATATTACTCTATAAAAGTATGCCTACTAGAGTACTGTTCGATTCGGGTGCTACGTATAGTTTTATATCTGCCGACTTTGTAGAAGATACTACCAGAATATCACATTTTAGCGACGCCCAAAAATATCGCTAAAATTGATAAAAATGTCGCTAAGTTCATTTTCCGACGTATTTAGCGAAGTTTTATTGTTGTTACGGAAAGCCTGGTCACTAACAGGAAAAACGTCGCTAATCGTCGCTTTTACCGACGCTTACCGACGCACAAATACGTCGGTAATCCTGGAACATTTACCAACGTTCACTGGCGTACCGTCGGTAATATAGCAACGTTTATTACGTCGGTAAACGTCAGTAAATCCTGAAACATTTAGCGACGTTCTTATAATACTTACCGACGTTTACCGATTCTGTAAACGAGGAAAAATCCTGGAACATTTAGCGACGTGTAGTAACCTTTACTGACGCTACATTACGTCGGTAGGCGTCGGTATACCTGCTGACTTACCGAATGTCATATTCTCCACAGAATCACATTTTCTCCCTGTAGTTTAATAAATAATAATAAATACACAGAAGCACATTTTCTCCCTGGGTTCGCCGACCACTTCGGTGGAACACTCAACACCGATAAATCACAAACAATACTAAAAGTCTACAACCAATATCCAAAGTGTATAACCAACACAAACAATACTCAAAGTTTACAACCAACCAATATCCAAAGTTTACACAACCAGTAAAATCGTCATGGATAGAAGTCTACAACCAATATCCAAAGTGTACAACCAACACAAACAATACTCAAAGTGTACAAACACTAAATATTATCTCATCAAACAGTCCTAACTTGGACTACTATGGATCTGGAGGAGGAGGGGCACCGCCGCGCCTCATGGATAGAAACATCTCGTACTCCTCCCGTGAAATCGTCACCGACGAAGAAGGTAGTGACGTCGGTGGAGTCGGTGTCGATAAAGAAGGTAGTGACGCCGGCGGAGTCGACGACGATGAAGGCGCACCTGGAGGACAATAACGCTCCAACGCTGCTAGTCGCTGGTGGTATGAATCCATGGTAGATAACAGCCTCATACTGCTATCAACCATCGAATCCTGCATCAACGTCAGCCTCTCGTCCATGGATAGCTGTGATGCCTGCAGATCCGTCATGTTGCGCCCTGTCGACACTCTAAGATCAGTGAAGCCTCGCTCTATCCTCTCAGTCATATCCCTGAGCTCCATAATGCTACGGTCGAGCGTATCCAATCGTGTTAGGAGCGCAGCATCGTCCGTATGGTGCTGCTCCTGTATCTGTCGTAGCAGCTCGTCACGGACAGACTCCACCATCTGCTGGACTCGGGTAGACTCCTGGGAGGGCTGTGGGCCATGCACACTAGCAGGGGAGGTCATAGAGGACTGTGTCGCAACTAAGGCGCCATAGGATCCTGTACCATAGTATGTACCCCTGTGGAGACCACCAACGGCGGTCACCCACAGCTCGTCCTCCGACGGAGCTGGAGTGGGCTACGAGGAAGTACCGGCCTCTCCCGCAGCAGGTGCACTAGCAGCCGCCCGCTCATTAAGCCGTTGAAACTCGGCCTAGAAAGCATGGATACTCTATAACTTCTAATGTCTAATGTACTTATTATTACTAACTACATGAGTATTTATTTGCATGTATATTTACTAAGTTATATCAAAACTAACACGAAGTATTAAAATTAATAAATAGAATTGTAATACTTATATTGGCCTTCTCGGCCCTCTCGTCAATAAGCTTTCCTCCCTTCCGATATGTTGCCAGGAAGACGGTTACCATATTGGCTTCACCACCCCCATTTACCTATAATTAAATATATCATCTTTTACTAATTTATTGGACATGCATTAAAATAATATTTCTAAAATAAAAAGACATACCAAACGACAGAAATGTTCCGACATCGGAATCAACCCACCGCACCACTTTGATCCCTGCTTCCTAGTCGCCTTGGCCTTCTCAGACTTTTCCTTGTACCTTAGCTCGTCAAATCGAGCCTTAATTGCAGTCCACTGATCATCAGGGGTGATCCAACCTTGGATCAGATTTTCGACACGATCATGAGTCTTCTGATCATTAATAGTGTCACGGATCAGCTTAGCAGCGACGGCAGGAAACATCCCCTCGATCATCTCGGTCCGTGTGGTGGATAGAAAAATATATTCTAGAAGAGTACAAACCAAATATTTTTCAGTTATATATAATATGCATAAATTATATGATTCATGTTAAAAGAAAATATATTTTAACCTTGTAGCGTGCAAACCAGTAGGCCTTCCTATCGTCCGGAGCATCAGAGTAGTTTATCCAAGGGCCACCATAATTATTCCCCAATAAGTGGCCTAGGCGTCTCTGTACCGACGGGGGACGATATCTATACAGACATATTATATTCATGAGAAAAGTTAATTTATGATAAACACAGAAAAAATGATAAACCAAAATACTTACTTTGTACCGTCGGCCCAGATCTCCGTCATCGTCTCCTCCGGAGGTGCGCACACATCATCTGCCTGATACTAGTCGGTCGTCGACTCAGTCTCCTCCATCTGCTCATCTATCTCAATCATCGTATCAATAGGAGGAACGCTAGACTCGGGAGCAATCTCAGGCCTGGAACTACTCGTCCCAGGAGATATGCCATGTAGCGTCATGGCAGACGGAGGTACTGTCCGATACATAGAAGTACTCGGCGACGAGGATCCAGAGCCGGTACTAGTAGGAGGTACCGAAGGAGAACCCCGTCCTCTGCCAGTACCAGTAGAAGGTACCGAAGGAGAACCCCGTCCTCCCCTACGTCGGGACATGCGAAACGATCCGCGATGAGCTGTCATACCTGATAACAACATATGATACAACAAATGATAGAGACTAGAAATATAAAAGTACAATAAAGACAAGATAATAACCAAGACAACATATGATGATACATTTTTCAAGAAATATCCAAGTTCAGATAGTATATTCTACAAGAAACATCTAAGTCCAGATAGTATATTTTCTACAAGAAACATCTAAGTTCAGATAATAACCAAGACTAGATAATAACCAACTCTACATAATAAGAAAATGGAAGTACATCTCTCACAATCATCTTCAGAATATTTATCTTGTTTGTCTTCCTCGACCTCATCTTCTTTTTCCTCCTCATCTTCACTTTCATCTTTGCCTTCGTCAGCTTCGCCTTCCTCTTCGGATAATTCTATATCTTCTATATTAGTCGTGTAATGCGTAACTTCCGTGGAGTCCACATCAACAATATTGGATACAAGAGGTAGCTCGTCCTCCTGATAAACTTTTTCGTCAACATCAAAAGTATCTCTAGCTTTAGTCTTGCATACTATCCACCAGTCAGACTTCGTTGCTCTATGTCTCGGATAAGCTGTGAAGTACATGAGCTGAGCCTGAGTTGATATGACAAATGGTTCGTAGCCTTGATATCTGTGCTTGTAGTTTATATCCACAAAACCATGCTTGTCAATTTTCTAACCTTGATTTTCAATCGGATCCAACCATTCACACTTGAACAACACGATCTTTGCTGGTTCTCTGCCATAATTATATGTCAACTCCACAATCTCTCGCAAGATGCCAAAGAAATTATTTCCTGGATCGACGTCTTTGTAGTTCGAAGATTTGATACACAAACAACTGTTTTTCGTAGAATCAAGATCCAGCAAGCTGTCTCTGATCGGAGCATTTGTCGACTTGAACCTAAAGCCATTAACACAGTAACTTGGCCATATTTTAACAACAATAATTGGTCCTTTGGCAAGAGTTCTAATTAATTCAATCTCGGGTGAAATTAGACGATCGATCTGAATACCAAAGAAGAGATAGTAAGTTATTTATTGTGCAGTTGCATTATAAGAGACCAGTAATTACCGAATTGCTTACATATTTGCTCAACCAAAAAGGAAAATGATATCTCATTTCTTGTTCTAATGCTTCGACTATTAGGTAGGGTCTAACTGACCTCAACTCATCATTATATGTGCTAAAAAAAATGAAGCAACCGTCGATTAGTGCAATAATATTAGCTTATACTATTATATTGAGATAACGTAAACTCATCATTAATTACTTACCCCTATAGCTTCTCCACTTCATCCTCATCGTAATTGAGTAATATATACAACTGAGCAGCCCTTCGCTCTTCGTCATTCAAATGTCTCTTCTTCATTTTCCCCGAAGGCTTTCCAGACGCATTGAATACTTTCAGTATTCCATCATTAGATTCTTGATATCTGTCGTCGTTTCTCGAAGCCCTCGTTCTATTCGTAGAAATATAAGGTTTGAAATACGTCGAGCAGAAGTTTGTAATCTCCTCGAGAATATAGGCTTCACAAATAGAACCCTCGACCCGAGCCTTATTTTTCACCTTCCTCTTTAGGTGGTTCAAATACCGCTCAAACGGGTACATCCACTGATAACCGACGGGCCTACCAACATGTGCCTCGTAGGAAAGATAAATTGGCAAATGCTCCATGGAGTCGAAGAATCCAGGAGGAAATACCTTCTCGAGCTTGCACATTGTTACCGCAATATCGTTCTCATGCTTTTCTAGACGATCGACGAGCAACTTAGTAGAACAAAGATCTCTGAAGAATATGCTAAGCTCGGTCAATGGATCCCAAATAACTTGGGGTAAGAATTTTCAAAATGCAATCGGAATTAACCTCTCCATGAATACGTGACAATCATGGCTCTTCATACCTGTCAGTTTGTTCTCCTTGAGGTCGACGCATCTTCTCAAGTTCAAAACATACCCATCTGGAAATTTCAGACCTTGAATCCACCTACAAAGTCTCACTTTATCCTCCTTCTCCAGTGAGAAAATTGCCTTAGGCTGCTTCAACTTCCCATTCCCCTCCTCTATCAAATGCAATACAGGACGTCTACATATTTCTTCCAAGTCCAATCTAGCCTTTGGATTGTCTTTCGTCTTTCCCTTTACGTCCATGACAGTATTAATTATGTTGTCAAATACATTCTTCTCGATATGCATGACATCAAGGTTATGTCTAATCAGATTGGTGCTTCAATATGGAGGATCCCAGAATATACTCCTCTTCGTGCAGTTATGAGTGCGACCAAATCCGTCACACTTGTAGCCCTTAGCAGGCTCTTCAATAGCTCTTGGTAAATCTTTTACCTCTTCCCATATCGTGTATCTGGGCCACCTTGGCGGTGGATTAGCCTTCTCCACAAAGCCAGCACGAAAAGCATTCATGTTCCTCTGGTACAAATGATCTTTCGATAGGAATTGTCGATGACAATCGAAGAAGCACGGTTTGCCTCCATATTTCAAACGGAAAGCCTTAGTGCGGTCCATGCAATACGGACATAAAAGACGACCATGCGTGCTCCATCCAGGTAACATTCCATAGGTCGAAAAGTCGTTGATGGTCCACATAAGTGCTACCCGCATCTGAAAATTTTGTTTTCTAGAAACATCGTACGTGTTGGAACCTACTTCCTACAGCTGATTCAACTTATCAATCAATGGCTGTAAATACACATCGATGTTCCTTTTCGGATTGTTCAGACCAAGGATAATAACGGTGAGGAACATATACGGAGTCTTCATGAACATCTAAGGTGGTAGATTGTACGGAGTGACGATCACAGGCCAACACGAATACTGGGATCCCGAAAGTCCGAATGGGGTAAAGCCGTCGGAACAGAGACCCAATTTGACATTACGCGGATCAGAAGCAAAATCTGGATACTCTCGATCAAAGTGCTTCCATGCTTCTCCATCAGATGGGTGATCTAACACTCCTTCGGTCTGTTCCCGCTTATGCCAACTCATATTTTCTGTAGTTTCCTTTACCATAAACAACCGCTGCAACCCCGACGTCAACGGCAAGTAGTGCATCGAATCGATAGGCTTCCTTGCACCAACAGACTTTTCTATACCACTGTCCTTGTAGCGATCAGCACCACAAAATCTGCAGGCATCTTCATCCTTGTCATCTTTGTGGTACAATATGCACCCGTTGCAACATGCATTAATTTTCTTGTATCCCATCCAGAGCGATCTCACCATCCTCTTAGACCGGTAAAAGTCTTTAGGCAACTTAGCACCCTCAGGCAATATTTCTATAATCAACTCCATAAGTCGGTTGTAGCAATCTTACGACATGTTAAAATCGGACTTGATGCTTAACAATCTTGTAACCACCTCCAACGGTGAATGATCCTCACAACCAATATATAATGGAGACCTTGCATTCTCTAGCAACTCCATGAACTTTGCAGCATCGGCATTCGGTGCCTCCTTAGGTGCATCATGATTGTCCGGATCGAAACTAGGCCCCGCCGTGTCAAAAACCATGTTTACCAACCCATCGTCGTAAGCATCATGGTTGTGGACATCCACATAAGGCTCATACTCCAATGCTAAAGACACAAGTTCTTGGTACGCGCTCTACTAATAGTAATTCGGTGTGAAACCCTTCGAGTATAAATGATATGTGACTTCCACTTCTGGATGATATTTCAAATTGCAACATCTCACACATAGACACTTAATTTTGGTACCGTCCATGTACTGAGGGAACGTCTTAGCAAACTGCAGGAACTGCTGTGCACCCTCTATAAATTCATCCCGCACACCGCACATGTCATCATGATGATGGTTGCACATCCATGAACGATTCCGTAAGTAGTAATTCATATCCATTTGAAGATAATTCTGCAAAGATAGATACACTTATTCGATTATATTGTCCAAATGGATGCATAGACACATAAGTATTAAATGAATGTCATAACGTATTCAATGTCAGCCATTCTCTTCGAAGAAAGTTTACTTCTACAAGCCTTTTAAGGCCCCACCCAACCTACCACTTCCCTATCCTTCAATCAAAGTTCAAAACGTGACGGACATGTGACGGTTATAAAAAAATTGTAAGCATTTGGTTGTAGGCATAGCAAAGCTCTAAATAATAGGGTTCGAGTTATTGGGAACGCAATGTGACCCAAAACAGAGTTGGTCCATAAAGGCGCGATATTGATTCGTTGAATTGGACGAATATACCTTAAAAGAGAATTCTCATGTAAGACCTGAAACAATTTCAATTATCAACACCACATGATCCTACCTCGTAGACGATGTAAAACTAAATTATCAACTCTATTGTTACCTCAATTTGAACGTTCAACCAAAAATGAGATACAATCTAACACGAATCCAAAATTTGAGCACATAGGTGTCACATATCTAGCAATGAGACTTGCACTACACGCTTAAGCTTAATATGGACCATCATCCTGCTGTCAGTTCACATCTTCCAAATTAAATACTGATTCAATGAACCAAATGTAAACTAAATTGAAATAAGGCGACAAGAGGGGAAACAACAATAACATGTGCATGCTCACTTCCTTGAAAATGACGTATATAGTGTGTCAAGAGTATTTGGTGATTAGATTCTAAGGGTCCGTTTGATGGCCCGTTTGGTAAACTGTATTCTGAGATAGATTGTAGGATTTTATGGATTTGGAACCAAATCCATGAAATCATGTTTGGTTGGAGATGGATTTGGATATGGAAAGTATGAGATTGATAAAGTTCAAAAGGTTTGAGATTGAAGTTAAAGTCCACGAAACTTAATGATATTTTTTTTGGAACAGAGGTGGCTAGAACAAAAGGGGAATATTCATATGTCAACGAAAGTATGAACTTGATTTGTTAAAGGAAGCTGACACGTTGGGTTCGAAACCAGTTAAGTCGCCTATTGATCCAAATTAGCATCTCAATGCCACACGAGGAGAGATCCGTTAAAGATGTCGAGCTAGTAACAAAGATTGGTTGGAAAACTTCTTCACTTGTCACTCACTCGCTCATACATAAAATATGTAATGAAATGTCGAGAGTTAGTTTACGCATGACACATAAAAGTACAATTTTTGGGAAAAGTAATCTTGTTCAAGCGAAATAATTATCTACAGATTAAGGTATTTAGAGATGCTAATAGGGCAGATTCTATCGACGGTCTATCACATATTATTATGTCTATGTTGGAGTAAGTTAATTAGTAGCATGTAGACGAAAAGAAAGTGTGGTTTGGGATCGAGTGCTGAGGTAGAGTACAAAACTTTAACTCAAGGGATTGGAGAAGGAATTTTGATTCAAAGACTCATTCATGAATGTAATGTTCAACTTTAGAGTGTTAACTGAGAAATTATAACTAGTATTAGTGACCCATGATTGAACCAACACATAGGCGTTGATGGACATTTCATTCAAGAGAAGCTAGATTCTAAGAAAATTTGTCTTGTCTACGTTCCTTGGCTCACCAGCTTGTATATGTTTTCAAAAATGGATTTGTAAGGCCTAGATTTTAAGGACTCTTGGCACAAGCTCTAGACATGATTAACAAGAGCAGAGTACATAAATTACAGCTCTCTACATACACAGGCTCAATCAAAAGCAGAATGCTACATATCGACTCTCAGCCAAAATCATAATTTCGGTCATGTCGGTTCAACTTGATAGCTATATGTAATTAAATTATTTTTGATTTATTATCAAACAGCAAAAAAAAGTGTGTGTGTGTCAAAGTGTATGTGTGTGTCTAAGTGTTGTGTCCTGTGTCAAAGTGTCATGTCCGAAAGAGGGTTAGGGTTTACCTAGTCGGGGCCGGAGGAGCGGGTCGTCAAGGGGGCAGGGGGTCGCCGGTGGGGAGCTGGAGACAGAGGGGAGCGGGTCGTCGAGGGTGAGCGGGGTCGGAGAGGGGGAGTGGGGTCGACGAGGGGGTCGCCGGTGGGAGCAGGGTCGTCGAGCAGAGTCGCGGAGGGCCGAGGGGGGAGGGTCGCCGAGGGGGAGGGGGTCGTCGAGGGCCAGAGGAAGATGGTCGTCGAGGGCTGGGGGGAAGGGGTTTCGGTAGGAATCGATCGAAATAATGGGGGGGAATGAAAACTCAAATGCCCTATATTTTTAATTTAGCGACGTCACTATGATACGTCGGTAAACGTTGCTATTATTAGTCATATTAGCGACATCATTATGATACGTCAGTAAACGTCGCTATTATTAGTCATATTAGCGACGTTCACCGACTTATCCGCGACGTATGTTTTTTAATACAAAAAGTAGTCACAATATGTCGCTGATAGTCGCTAATAGTGACGTATTGCGACGTTTCATAATTATGTCGCTAAATTGTTAAATTATAGTGACGATTTTGATAAGCGTCGCTAATTACGTCACTAATATGACTTATTCTGGTAGTGAGAGAATAAATTACCCATGCAATTATTAGATATGAATCTTAACGTTAGCACTCCATCGGGAGTAGATATGCCTACCACTAAAATTTGTAGGGATGGTTACATCTACATCAGAGGATAAAATCTATCCTTGGAAATTATCGTTATCGACATCAAGGAGTACGATATAATTCTTGACATGGATTGGTCGGGTGCATGCCACACAACTATCGAGTGCACGGAGAAGAGAGTTGTGTTCCACCTTCCTGGCAAAATCGAGTTCTCCTATTCGTACGGAGCAGTATCAAAGACGACAATGGTGATATCGACAATTTCGGCAAGGCGTATGTTGTGCGGGTACCTAGCATCAGTTCGAGACACGAGAACGGAGATTGTAGGCACGACACAGACTGAAGTTGTGGCAGAATTTCCTGATGTGTTCCCAGACGAGTTGCCAGGGATGCCACCGGATCAAGAGATAGAATTCAGTATTGGCACCTTTTCGGACACTCGACCGATATCCAAAGCACCCTATCGAATGGCACTGACGGAGATGAAGGAACTGAAAGCACAACTACAAGATTTTCTAGATCGTGGATATATTCACCCTAGTGTCTCCCCGTGAGGTGCTCCAGTGTTGTTTGTAATAAAGAAGGATGGATCGATGCGGCTGTGTATCGACTATCGGGAACTTAACAAAGCCACGGTATGAAACAAGTACCATTACCAAGGATAGACGATTTGTTTGACCAGTTGCAAGGGACAACAATATTTTCCAAGATTGATCTTCGCTTAGGCTACCATCGATTGAAGATCAAGTCCGAGGATGTGCCGAAGTCTGCTTTCTGAACTCGATATGGTCACTATGAATTCCTAGTCATGCCCTTCGGCATGAAAAACGCTCCTGCCGCTTTCATGGATCTGATGAACCGGGTGTTTTGACCGTTCATAGAAAAATTTATCGTCGTATTCATCGACGACATTCTCATATATTCGAAAAGCAAGGACGAACACGTAGAGCACTTGAAGACGGTGCTATAAACTCTTCCTGAGCATTAATTTTATGCCAAATTAAGTAAATATGAGTTCTGGATGAGCAGCGTGACGTTCTTTGGGTATATTATTTCAGCTGAAGGTGTCACGGTGGACTCAAAGAAAATTGAAGCGATAAATGAGTGGAAGCGGCCTACCTCGGCATCGCCTTTAACTCGTATCACCCAGAAGGGAGTCGCATTCGGGTGAAACGACGACTGTGAATCTAGCTTTCAAGAGTTAAAGAAATGGCTCATCTCAGCTCTAATCCCTGCACTTTCGGACGAACCAGAAGGGTTTTCGATATTTAGCGATGCATCACAAACTGGCTTAGGATACGTGCTCATATAAAGGGATAAGGTAATTTCGTTTGCTTTGAGACAATTGAAGCAATACGAGAAGAATTATCCAATGCATGATCTTGAGCTAGCGACGATTTTGTTCGCATTGAAGCTATGGAGACACTATCTTTATGGTGTGGCTTGCAGCATCTATACGGACCATAAAAGCCTCAAATATATCTTTACCCAATGAGACTTGAACTTTCGGCAGCGGCGTTGGCTTGAACTCATTAAGACTATGATCTGACTATCGAGTACACGCCGGGTAAGGGAAACATTGTAGCGGATGCTCTGAACAGAATGTTCGTAGGGTGCCTGGCTATCAACCGTGACATACAAGGAGACTTGACAAAAATGGGTATTAAACTCCAAATTTGATACCATAGAGCACAATTGGCCCGATTGTACCTTGAGTCAAGCTTGCACAACAAGATAAAGGCTGCACAGGAGGACGATCCATTCCTGAAGAAGATGCATGTGCTGATTTCGACAGGAAAGGTGGCCAACTTTATGGTGGACGAGGGTGGATTGATGCGGATGAAGTAGAGAATATGCGTACCGGACCATGCCGAACTTAGAAAAGAAATTCTGACGGAGGCCTACTATACGAAGTACTCGTTACATCCTAGAAGCACCAAGATGTACAAAGACTTACACATGACCTTTTGGTGGTACGGCATAAAGAAAGACATGGCAACTTTTGTGTCGTAGTGCATGGCCTGTCAATAGGTGAAGGCCGAGCACCAAACACCAGGTGGGAAGCTACAGAACCTCGACATTCTAGTATGGAAGTGGAACGACATCTCTATGGATTTTATCGTGGGCCTTCCGAAGACGTCGTAGGAAAATGACACGATTTGGGTCATTGTCGATTGATTGACCAATTCTACTCATTTTATTGATATCAAAGTATCATGAGGCGTCGATCGGTTAGATCTGATCTATATCGATGAGATTGTTCGACTCCATGGGGTACCTGCCACAATTATTTTGGACAGAGATGGACGATTCTTGTCATATTTCTGGACGAGTCTGCAAGCAGCGATGGGCACTATGCTGAACCTTAGCTTCGCGTACCACCCGCAAACCGATGGCCAGATAGAAATGGTGAATCAGATCCTAGAAGATATGTTACGTCTGTGTGCAATAGATTTAAAGACTAGTTGGGACACGCACTTGTCGCTTGCAGAGTTTGCATACAAGAATAGTTATCAATCAAGCATCCAGATGGCTCCCTACGAGGCACTTTACAGAAGGAAGTGCCGATCTCCGATTTGCTGGGATGAAGTCATGGAGCGACAGGTGCTCGAACTAGAACTAGTCGAACAAGCCGTTCAGAAGGTCCGCATGATTCGAGATAGGCTCCGTATTGCTCAGAGTCGACAGAAAAGTTATGCAGATACTCGTCGACGATCGTTAGAGTTCTTGGCCGGGGACCATCTGTTTCTGAAGGTGACGTCGATGCGGGACGTCATACGATTCGGAGTAAAGGGCAGACTAAGTCCGAGATTTGCAGTCACCTTCGAGATTCTTGAAAGAGTGGCAGTAGTTGCTTACCAGATTGCGTTACCCCTGCCCTGGCTGAAGTGCACAATGTCTTCTACATCTCCCAACTTTGAAAGTACGTGCATGACCCAAGTCATGTGGTTAGCTTTGATCAGTTGGAGCTGCACACCAATTTACCATACTCGGAGGAGCCCGTACAAATTTTGGACTGTAAAAAAAAGATCCTACGGAGCCGATCGATATCTTTGGTTCGTGTACTATGGCACAACCATTCAGATAAGGAGTCGACATGGGAACTAGAGGCAGAAATGAAGAAGAAGTACCCTTTACTTTTTGTCGACGAAGGTCAGACCTTTGTTCTTAAGTTTCGGGATAAAATTTTTCTTAGTGGTATATTATGTAGTACCCCGCTCCTGTTGGGGTGAAGCACTATGTAATAGGCTCATGGCAAGTTAGACATGGTCGGGAACACATATGGCTAGTCTGACTCAGCGATGAGTTTGAAACTTTTTTCTACTCCTTCCCGCCAACAAATTCTTAAAGTTTAACGTTCAAATCGATGATGCTAACTGGACGTATGCTTTGCCACGAAGATCAAGAACTTGGGATAATTATATCAACTTAGAGAAATTAACTCCGAATTTATAAGTTTCATACCAAAAAAAAAGAAAATATAAAGTTCTAGGAAAGAGATAGAATTTATTCATGTTCTGCAAAACATAATGAAGAAAAATTAGTTGCGGTATATTATGTCTCAGAGAATTTGGTGCCTATGGGATGCTAAATCAGAACGTACGGCTTCGGGGAAAAGAACTGTTGCACGAGTAGAAATGATTATGTGGTTTAATAATGTTTGCGCTATGCAATTTACTTCATACATATTAAACTGTTCATACATTCGCATGGTCATAGATGACTTGTGCATAAGGTAAGCTTTCCTTGATATGGTACCCGGGGTGCTAGGACCGAATCGGCCTTGGAGGAAATTATGGAATCGTGATTCAACTCTCTACACTGTTTAATTTTAACTCGTCGTCTCAAATTTTTTTTCAAGTGCACGTTCTTGCCATGTACAAGTCTAAGAAAGACTTGTACGGTATCACATCCCGACTCGTGGGAATCGATTTTATCTTAAGTCAAGGCAAGGACGACCGATTTGGCGAGTTGGGGCGTGACAACACCGACACATTCATGATATGAGGTTTATAAGACATTTTATGGTATTTGTTTTGTACTAGCATTCTAGATTGTTCATCGTTATTGCTACTATTATCAAGATAAATGTATGAACTTGACATTGCAAGATTCTAGACATGGGGTTGGGAAGAATTTGACTATAGTATCAGACTTATTGCCGTATGGCCTGTTGTTTAGTGACCCTTTAGCTCTGTAGCAGAGTAGAGGATTATCACTATCGTGATTGATTGTCCTTGGTCCCAAGACACAGTACTGGGGTCAATATCCTACTGAGGTGCTTATGAACCTTAGTAGAGAGGTATGGTATTCTATGAGAGTTTTTTTACTTACGTAGCACATAGACGGATACAGTAGGTTGTCTTAGTTCATATTTTCATATCTATACCTTGGCATGTATATTATGCACCTTGCTAGCCCCCTGAGGACCTAGCTATTTCCCAGGCTTAGACGAACCTGAAGACTACCCTGAGGTTTTTGGCATGGGAGTTGAGACCGGAGACGTACTGGCACATGAGGACGAGATAGTACCAGAGGATTTCTCGTAATCATGTTATTTCCATAGTTAGACTTGCTACATTATTTCTTTCCATTTTATCACACTTGTAGTTGATTATTACTTTTTCTTTTTCTATGGTTTCGGGATGTCTTTTACCCGCACAGACATTATTACTTTTACTGTTGGATATTTGAGACATTATCATTATTGGACTTGATATCTTTGTGGACTATATATATATATATATATATATATATATATATATATATATATATATATATATATATATACTTGTCGACTGTGTTGTTTTTTGGGTTATTATCATGATTTATAGCTTAAGTAATTTGCTAATGGGCTCGTTGTGTGGTTTGGCCCATTGGTGAAGTGCTACTGACATATATTCTTAATCCTGATCCTATGTATTTTAGGACTCGAACATTACATATTTTTGTGGTGACGCATGTAGGTCAACGTTAAATTACTTCGGATATATTACTGTACCGACGTGAGCCTACAATTAGAATAGAAAAGACCTATAGGATCACGTCCACATACTTGATACCTTCCTTGACTTTATTTTGAACTCGCACTTGACTGCTTGATTTGCATCCAATTTTATTATGGTCTACCGTAATCCTTATTTATTCGTGCTAATGAGACAAATCTTCATAGTGGACATATCTTCCCCTTACTATTACATCAGAAAAGCGGGGGCACAAATACTAGAAGCCGTAAGTACAGGTCGAGTCTTTGTAAATTATGCTAAGTCATGGTGATACCTAGGATAGTCGTACTACTGTGAGACTGCAACCTATTGAGGAATATGACTTGAGGATACATCCACAACTAGTATTATAAACTTCTCTAAGGCTTTTTGCATGATTGCTTTCATGTTATCTTCTTTCTTAATATGATTGCTTTTGTGTTCTCCTACTCGAGATTTAACTAAACCATTCCCTGTTGACTTCTTGATAAATTCTTCTCGTCGTTTTCGCTAAGTTGTTGGAAAGTGTCTTATGGATTGCTCTAAGGAAAAGTTTGAAAAATTATATTTATCCTTGTATTACAGAATCAAAGTTTTTGCAACAAGAGAAATATTGGCAAGGTAGGACTTCAAATAACAGCATCATGGTTAAATATGTTTTTCGAATTCTACTTGAACCATATCCTATGCATGTTGGCCTCTTCCTATATTCTTACAAAAAGTGAAATTAGAAATATTTTGTGGATTTGTTCAAGATAAGCTGAAAAACCTGTACTATTTAGCATAACAGATGTGCACTGCAGCCATCCGTCATATTATAGAACAAGAAAGTTATTTGTAGTAAGATACAAACTCGCATGGCAGTAACTTCATGTGACATAATCACAAAAATATATGGTTCTCGAGTCTTACCTAGACTACGTCCCATGCATCTTGTTTTGCCTCACACCGTTCTTGGAAATAATTCGACAATTCCTTCTTTGTTTGTCCCTACTGTTGTTTGAAGTTGGTATATAGATTTGTTTGACCCAACCTTAGGTTTCTGTTACCTTCTACCTATTAAATGACTAAAATAGACAAACCTTATAGTTATATTATAGAATATAAGTAAGCTAGATTATTGGTGTGATTGTGATGTTGGATAGCTAGAAATGGGTAAGTTTCTTAGAGATGGATCCTAGTGAGATTATGAGTCGAGTATGAGTGCTTGGATATCGGATGCATAGAGCCTATTAGGAGAAATTGCTAGGAATGAACTGACTGATATCATTGAATAGGTTGATAATATTATACCTATGACAGAATGGTACGACTAGCCGTATTAGAATTCTTCTGTAGTAAATACTTTTATCCTTTTTCTCCATTGCTTATTTTTTTTGAGGAGCACAGTTATATTGGGAGTATTGAGGAATGAGAAGTTGTATGCCAAGCTTAGTAAGTGCAAATTCTGTCTTGATAGAGTTCCTTTCTTTGGACATATTATCTCGGGAGAAAGACTTTCAATTGACCAGAAAAAGATAGCTATAGTGGAGTCTGGCTGATATCAACATCTGTTGCAGAAATTAGGATTTTTTTCAGACTTGTCGGGTATTACCGCTGGTTCGTAGAAAATTTCTTACGAATTTTAGATCCGATGACACGGTTGATGCGTATGGATCAAGAGTTTCAGTAGACAGAAGATTGTCAGAAGGCTTTTAAAGAATTGAAGAAGAGGTTGACCTCAGCACCTATTTTGATGCTTCCTTCTGAATCGAGAGGATTCGTTGTATATAGTAATACGTCAGGTAGTGGACTTGGATGTGTTTTGATGCAACACGAAAAGGTCATAGCCTATGAATCGAAGGAGCTGAGGGCACGTGAGAAGAATTATCCTGCTCATGATCTGAAGTTAGCAGCAGTGATGTTTGCGTTGAAGCTATGGAGGTATTATTTGTACGAAGAGCGTGTGGAGATATTTTTGAATCATAAGTGCTTAAAGTATGTCTTCACGCAAGAAGGAGTTGAATATGAGTCAAAGCTATTGGTTGGAGATCATGATAGACTATGATATAGATTTGCAGTACCATCATGGCAAGACGAAAGTAGTGGCGGATGCTTTGTGTCAGAAGCCTACTGCATATTTCTTGACAGCTCAGCCACAATTACTAGAGGATCTTTTGGAGCTTGGAATAGAAGTCATTATGCCGGAACAACATGGAGCACTTGTCAATCTTGAAGTACAATCATCACTTGTGGATAGAATCAAGGCAACCTTGCCTACACATACAAGATTTCGAAGGCTTCGAGAGAGGACAGAGCGCTGGAGAGTAGACAGGACTGTGTATTCATGAGGATGGGACATTAAGGTGCAAAAATTGCCTATAAGTTTCGAATAGAGAGTTGAGACATGAGTTGATGAATGAAGTGCAGAGTTCTAGTTATTCTACTCATCTCGGGAGTATTAAGATGTATCGGGACTAAAAGCAGTACTATTTGTGGCTTGGTATAAAGAGGGAGATTGTACGCCTTGTAGCAAAGTGTTTGGTCTGTCAACAAGATAAGGCAGAACATCAAAGGACTGCATGTATATTGCAACCACTTTCTATCCCTGAGTAGAAGTGGGAGCATATTACTATAGATTTCGTTACTGAATTTTCGAGGAGTCCTAGCGGAAAGGACGTAGTTTGGGTGATTGTGGATAAACTCACGAAGTCGGCTCATTTCTTGCCGTTCAAAGTAGGACAGTCCATCGTAATATTTGCTGACTTGTACATGAGACAAATTGTGAAAATTCATGGGTACCAGTTAGTATAGTATCAGACAGGGATTCTAGATTCATATCACATTTCTGGAGGAGTATGCAAGAAAAGGTATGAGGCTCAAGTTTAGCACGACTTATCATCCACTGACGGATGGTTAGTCGGAGCGCACTATTCAGACCCTAGAAGACATGTTGAGAGTGTGTATACTGGACTTTGGAGGTTCTTGGAAGGAACACTTGTACTTGGTGTAATTCTCCGACAATAACAGTTACCAAGCTACTATACAGATGGTACCATATAAAGCACTGTATAGGAGGAAGTGTAGATCACCACTATGTTGGAGCAACGTTGGAGAGTGACAGATACTTGGACCAGAGCTTGTGACGCAGACAGTTGAGAAAGTAAAGAGAATTCAGTGTCATCTTCAAGTATCTCAAGACCGATAGAAGCATTGGGCCGATACGCATCATCGACCATTAGAATTCAAGGAGGGAGAGCATGTATTTCCAAGAATTTCACCGACTCGGGGTACCATTAGATTCAGGAGTAGAAAAAAGCTGAGTCCAAGATATATTGGACCGTTTGATATCATTAAGCATGTAGGATAGGTGGTTTATCATCTTGCATTACCCCCATCACTAGAGAGAGTGCATGGTGTGTTCTTTGTCGCACAGTGGAGGAGGTATGTCACCGATCCCAGTCATGTGGTCGATCACTCTGAGATTATGGTGGGACCTAGTTTATCATACGAGTAGCAGCCAATTGTCATCTTGGATACGAGTGAGAAGACACTTAGAGGGAAGACTATTGGATTGGTTCGGGTTGCATAGAAGCACCAGTCTCTAGGGAAATCTACTTGGGAGCAAGAAGATTCCATACGGGAGCGATACACATCTATTCATGGATTCCAGTAAGATTTAGTTTAATTATTCATATGTTATAGATTTTGTATGATAATGTTATTTTAAATTCGAGGACAAAATTTCTAAGGTGGGTAGGTTGTAAGCCCCCTGATTTTTGGAAATTATTTTTAATTATTTCATATGGATACTTAAATATAAAACTATATTTTTAAGTCAATAATGACTATAGTAGTACTTTACCATAGCTTTAATTTTTAAAGCACAACGAATATTGATTTTTGAAATCCAATTCTATATTTGAATTCTAGGAACGTCCACCTTCAAATTGATATATCGTGTCCCATCCAAATTTGTTTTCCAACATTCTTTTGATTTTGCATAACTTCGGGTCAACCTAGGCCATTTTGATGATTTATCGTAATTCTAGGCTCAACTTACAACTTGAGTTCGGGACTCGACATAAATCAAAGTCGTTTGACCCAATATATGGTTTTGATCCATTTTGGGTCTACTACCCACATGCCTAGGATGTACCATACAATCGATTTCCATGTACTATTTATTTGCAAATGACACATGAAACTCATTAAATAATTTTCGGGTCCAATTTGACGAGAAATTCTACTTGGACCCTAACATAGTCAACCCTACTAGTTAGTATAACCCCACTTTCCAGAGATCAATAAAATATAATATTTTATTATGGTTTAAAGGAATATTTATATATAATTAATTTTAGAATATTAATGATTTTAAAATATCCACGATATAATGTTTATTTTTCAATTCCTCAAACTATTAACTTAGTTGGGCATTACTTCTAGCCCAGTTATATGGACAAATATGTACCCACATATGGGACAATCTGTTAGGAATGAATAATTTTTCACCAAAGGATTTCAATTGCAGCTTCCTAACTAACCATGTGTTGTGTGTAACCAACTTTCGAAAACTTTCCTTCATCAAATCTTTCCCTCCAAAAATATCTGGGGTAAAACCGTCGGAGCAGAGACCCAATCTGACATTACGCGGATCAGAAGAAAAATATGGATACTCTCGATCAAAGTGCTTCCATGCTTCTCCATCAGATGGGTGATCCAACACTCATTCGGTCTGTTCCCGCTTATGCCAACTCATGTTTTCTGCAGTTTCCTTCACCATAAACAACCGCTGCAACCGCGGCGTCAACGACAAGTAGTGCATCGAATCGGTAGGCTTCCTAACACCGACAAACTTTCCTCTACCACTGCCCTTGTAGCGATCAGCACCACAAAATCTGCAGGCGTCTTCATCCTTGCCGTCTTTGTAGTGCAACATGCACCCGTTGCGACATGCATTAATTTTCTTGTATCCCATCCAGAGCGATCTACCATCCTCTTAGACCGGTAAAAGTCTTTAGGCAACTTAGCACCCTCAGGCAATATTTCTATAATCAACTCCATAAGTCGGTTGTAGCAATCTTGCGACATGTAAAATCGGACTTGATGCTCAACAATCTTGTAACCACCTCCAACGGTGAATGATCCTCACAACCAGGATATAATGGAGTCCTTGCATTCTCTAGCGACTCCATGAACTTTGCAGCATCGGCGTTCGGTGCCTCCTCAGGTGCATCATGATTGTCCGGATCGAAACTAGGCCCCGCCGCGTCAAAAACTATGTTCACCAACCCATCGTCGTAAGCAGCGTGGTTGTAGATATCCACATAAGGCTCATACTCCATGCTAAAGACACAAGTTCTCCATGCGCGCTCCACTAATAGTAATTCGGCATAAAACCCTTCGAGTATAAATGATGTGTGACTTCCACTTCTGGATGATATTTTCAAGTTGCAACATCTCACACACGGACACTTAATTTTGGTACCATCCATGTACTGAGGGAATACCTTGGCAAACTGCAGGAACTGTTGTACACCCTCTATGAATTCATCCCGCACACCATACATGTCATCAGGATGACGGTTGTTCATCCATGAACGATTCAACAGATAGTAATTCAGCTCCATATCCATTTGAGGATAATTCTGTAAGATAGATACATGCACATCGTTGAAACACATGCATATGAATGTATCTATCCTCTTTATCACATAGGGACTAATATTGTTATATTGAGATAAGTCTAGTATGTTACCCTGATAGAAAATAGTTCATGTGTTATGGTACCTCTAGTGTAGGTGTCTGGATATCCAAATCGAATGACACAAAGTGGAATAGGACATCTTGAGGATATCATACATACCAATCTGAACTAAAGGTAATGACAAGTATACCTGGTACAAAAAATTATTCAGTACACAATGTGAACAGGTAAGTAACTAAAGATTTGTACATTAGCCCATATACTAGCTAAATGACTGAACAACATATATTAAGGATTTAGATCCTAAAAGTGTATTGGACAGAACAACAGCAAGTAAAGTCATTACTTTAAAATGGTCAGGAGAATCTAGGAAAGATTGAATGTATATGCTCATGATCCCAATCAACATAGGGACAGAACCACATCTAGCCTAATAGTACATGTAGTGCCCCACTCCTCGCGGTCCACTATGTAATACCTACGGCTTGCTGACTCAGTCTTGAACTGAGTATTTGGGAAAAACCTTTGCCGGTATCGATTGATCACGGATGAAATGTAATAAACTTTTCCAATTAATGGATTGGCTTCTTTTGAAATGAATCCAAGAGTTTTGTTGGATGTTTTCTTTTGCTGCTTGGTTTTGATGAATGCGTTTTCGTGTTGGTTTTCGATGATTGGTTTTCATTGTTCGCTTTCATCGTATTTCACATTCATTCCAAATCTTGAGAGAAAGAGACCGAAGTATGCTAATCAACTGTTGGTGCCAATGTAGGACGCGTGAACTGTTCGTGAACGGCGCGTGAAGTCCCTCATTCTCTCGACTAAGATTCATCTCGGTGAGTTGCTTTAACCGGGCTTGCATTTATTTGTACGCACTAATAAAAATGATCTCTAGTCCACTATGTTGCCTCGTTCATGTGATCAATGATACCTCAATAACAAAAGATAAGAGAAGATAAATGAATGAATCACATGTAAATTGGAACTGTCGCTTGCTTGCCTCAATATGAACTGTATGCTCTTATGAATTGCCTAAAGAGATAGCTCGGTATGGAAACCACGGTTTGACCGTACAAGAAGAAAAGAATGGAAATGTTTACAAGTTGCTAGGCTCGTGCATAGTAGAATTATCTGATAGCTGCATTCGAATTGGTTTAGACAACTTGTGTACAAGGTGGTAATCTCTCGATCGATTCTGGGGGCACCTGGAGTCGATCGGCCTAGGAGAGAACAGACACCTGGGGCTAGAATCCCCGTTGTAAGAGGGGGTGTCAGTCTATTAGTAGTTGGGCTAGAAGTTCCAATTGCTAGTAATGGTAATACCCATGGACTACAATAGTTAGGTTCATGCATATAGACAGAGATTTATTGTAAGCCTAACATGCAGGGACGGATAATGAGTATGCTTTACATATATGCAAATTGTGCTAACATGTTTTATGCAGGGATGACTGCCGGCGTTGGTAAGTTGGTTATGAATATTCTGCTGTCTTATTTCTTATGAATTGTTAAAAAGAACCTAGACAAGTAGAAAGCTCACTAGTAAATATGTAGCTTCACATATTGAATTAGTGCAGATATTTGTGAGTTTGGCGAAGAGCCGCTCGCCAGTACATGATGTGTGCTGACCCACGTTGTGGGCATCCTTTTCAGAAAGCAAAAGGAGACAGAAGGATTTCAAGTGAGGCACCGAAGCTCGTCTAGCCCAGTAGAGCTCGTAGATTGCCTCGAAGCTTCATTTTCTTTTCCAGTCAAGTTGCAAGTTTCTTTTCGTTTGAAGGTATCTTTTCATTTCCAGCATGTAATAAAGGGATATGATGTATGGGCATTGCGACTATTTTCAAAAGAGAGTTTTAAAGAGAATTATGTAGCCAATATAAGGCACTCTGAGTTTGCAAAGCTTTGTACTTGTATTCCTATCAAGTTTATCAATAAAAGAAGTATTTCCATTTCAAATCTCTGTGTCCAATATTTGGTTTTCTGTAATGAATGGGTGTGTACGTGTTTTTGCTTAACTAGTGGGTGCGTGCGTGTGTTTTTGCTTGACTAGTTGTTTTGTGCAGGTACATGGCCTTGTGCAAGCGCAACTTAGGCTTGCACGGCATTACGTCTTAGCGAGGACGAATGATCCCGCAGGGATCCAGGCAAGTCGGACGACTCTAGCGGGATCGGACGTGACAGTACAGGAAATGAAGGACAATGTGAAGTTAATCCAACTGATGCCAACATTCAAGGCTCTGATACTGAAGTTTTTAGGGTATCAGTCGACTGCTACCATCTAGGGTGCCTAATACAAAATGGATTGAAACATAATGAAGTTGGAATAGAGCCAAAACACTACTAAAGCAAGTTAGGACTGAACAACATCTAACCACCGATACCAAGTGTCACCATAACATCTGATACTAGCAATGGCCAAACTCAGAAAGGGATTGTTCATTAGCCTATCCATTAGTTACATAACTGAACTGAAACATAGGTAAAGAATTGACTAATGTCTAAGCTAAGGGCATGATATGCATCTCTGATACACGAGGGTATCAGTAATGAAAGCAAAACAGACGGTGTACAGGTTGTGACTCAAGTGAGGATGCAGGACATGCATCTACTAGGCTCGGCTAAAACCTATAGCAGGATTGAGCCACTATGCACTTAGGGGGTTGTAGGCTGTGATATCTAGTCGAAATTACATATCAAATCCAACTGAATGCACAAGCTAAACAAGTAAAACAGTAAGCAACAAAGGGCATCACCATGAACCCGAGCCTCCCCATGTCCAAATTACATATCAAATCCAACCCAAATAACAAGATATAGCCCACACTATAATTACAATATATTCAACATAATTAACTAATTATAACTGAAATTAAAGCAACAAAAGCCCTAAGAGTCAAAGTGTAACATACTAGACTTATCTTAATATAACAACAAGAAAGGAAATTTAATTTAATTTAATTTAAAGAAAGGAAAAGTGTCGTGTCCGAAAGAGGGAGATAAGTGTGAAACCAGTCGTGTCCTGTGTCAAAGTGTCATGTGTCAAAGTGTCGTGTCCAAAAGAGGGTTAGGGTTTACCTAGTCGGGAAGAAGCGGGTCGTCGAGGGGGCAGGGGGTCGCCGGTGGGGAGTTGGAGACGGAAGGGAGCTGGAGACGGAGGGGAGCAGGTCGATGAGGGGGAGCGGGGTCGGCGAGGGGGTCGGCGGTGGGAGCAGGGTCGCCGAGCCGAGGGGGGAGGGTCGGGGGCCGGGGGGGAGGGGAACGCCGAGGGCTGGAGGAGAGGGGTTTCGGTGGTCGGAGTTTCGAAGAGTGGTTTCAAAATAATGGTGGGGAATGAAAACTCAAATCCTTATATTTTCAACTTAGCGACGTCATTATGCGACGTCGGTAAACGTTGCTATTATTTTCTATTAGCGACGTCATACCATATACGTCAGTACACGTCGCTATCACTAGTCAAATTAGCGACGTTTACCGACTTATCTGCGACGTATGTTTTTTAATACAAAAAGTAGTCGCAATACGTCGCTGAAAGTCGCTAATAGTGACGTTTTGCGACGTATTATAGTTACGTCGCTAAATTGTTAAATTATAGCGATGTTTCTGTAAAGCGTTGCTAAATACGTCGCTAAAATGACTTATTCTGGTAGTAATCCTTCCTTTGGCCAAGGAAATGGATCACACTACTCCCTATAAAAAACTACTCCTCCCTCTCTTCTTCCATTCTATTCGCCCCATTGTTAAAGAACAGAACTCAAGTCCAAATCCCCTTCCTCCCAAACCAGCTCTCAAATCCTAACCCTAATTCCTTGAGGAAGAAGCCACGGTCATGGCGCCGACGATGATGATCTCCTCTGGTAGCTAAGACCGCAGTGATGCCGCTCTCCAGCATTAAGTTCTCGACGACAACGACTGAGCCAGGTTTGGCAACAACGACGATTGTTTCCCTCCGATCGGCGACACGCGAGTGGATCTCCGACGACTTCTCCTTTTTTCTGATGATTTGACGACGATGAGACTGGTGAGTGTCAATCACAATTTTCGTTCAAGATCTGGATAAATTTTGGGAGTTCTTAGAGAAATTGATAATCAGTTTTCTTTCCTGGCTATAAATTTTAGATCGGGATTGATCGATCTATTTTCCTTCTCGGTGTGGTCGTTAACGATCGACAGTGAGCTCTGTTTGATCAACTGCAAACAGTCCAGTATTCGTCTTCCTAAGTGGACGAGAATTCGATCGGTGAGTTTGTTGACGAATTGAGCTTGGATTGATCCTTGATTCTTTTTGTTTCTTGAAATCTTCGAATTAATTTCAATGGCATATCGATAGGACTGATCGATCAAGTCGTCGGCCAATTTGATCGACAAACTCGAGCTAGGTGAGTTGTCTTCGATTCTTATTTCAACACTTCTTTTAAATTTTTGAATTCAGTTGAGTTTCATTGCTTGAATGAAAACTTTGTTTTCTTGAATCGATCGAATTCCTCCTATGTTATTTACTGCTAAATTGACGATGTTTTGATCCATAAGATCCTGGGTTAATTGTTGCATTTCTTAGTTTTAAAAAAACAGAGGAGATATGGGAGTGTAACCCTGTTTTACTGAACACTACTTGTTTGTCAAAATGTCCAACTAGGGATTCAACCATGAGCTGGACAAGTGAGGTTGTGTCCGATCCCGTGGGGAGGCATCTCTTTCGGATACGACTCATCTAAGGTAATCTCTATCCTTCTTGAAGAGCCAATAATCGTGTTAGTTTTAATTTTAGATTGTTAGGTTCGGTTGCTCGTGTCCAGCACCAAGCTATGTCTGAGTTTTGTGGATCGTGTCCAACCCATGAGGCTTGTCCAAGTGCACTACTGTTCGTATCTGAAAGTCCAAACTGCACTAAAATTTTGAAGGGGTTCGAAGTTAGGTTGTGTGAAGACGAGATTGCTTAGTTGAGTTCTAGACTAATATGTTAAAGAGGAAGGAGTCGAACTGGAGCAGTCCAGATGGGCATGTAGAGAGGAATGGAAATTTGAATCCATGTAACCGTTGAGCATTTCAAATCCAATTAAGACCACTTATGAATGTGGTAGACTATTGTGGTGGTTTATTTGTTAGTTTAATACTATTAAGTTTGTATGAATTAAATTGTGGATGGGCCCAAAGGATATGTAAAAATGTGGGTTCGGCAGCTCTGTAGAGTGGTGTAGGGAAGCTTTGAGTTATGATTATTTATTGTCGAGCTGACTGAATAGTCTAGTAGAGTTATATTGGCAGTGGGTTATAAGCCTTGGAGTCAGACCTAACAAACCAAGTCTTGTTTGATAAAATAATTCTTTCAATTGCCTATTAATATGGGAGTCAGTATGTTAATTAGGATTAAACCTATTAAGGCTTAGTAAATTAGAAGTTGTGTTAACTATGGAGTGATCTTCTAAACTGGACTACAGTAGTGATTGTAGAGGCATTGATAATTAATAGGGTTAACGTATTTTAGTTTTCCTAGTAAACCTTTGTGAAGCACTATTCATTTCTAAACAAATCTTTTACTTGAGTATGCTACCTATATTACTTTAGTATGGTATTTCAATGCTAATCTTGTAAGAGATTTCCTATTTACCTAGTTAGAAAGGTGTGTAGATTAGTGGTATATATAGTTATTCATAGTTGGTAAAGAGTATGGCTAGTACATTAATATAATTATACTATAGATAGTTGTGGTTAGAAAATAAATAAATAGCTAGTTGATAATTGCGTAGAACTTAACCAACTGGTACCTATTATCAGGAGGACATCCAACTTTACTTCCTATTACCGATCACCTTGAGCAAGGCAAGTACATTCTCTGGTTTTATTCATTTACTTCATATCATGTACTCTTTATGCTAGACACGTTGTGACACGGTATATCATGTACTTCTGGTGCTTTTCATGATTCATGTTCTTACTTGCACTTGGGGAGGAAAAATGCACTAGATATGTGACCAAACCCAAACTCGGAATTCTTGTGGATAGCTTAGGTCATCGTGCATGTGGAACTCTAAGCCGTACCTGTTTCATGTGCTCATTCATGTACTCACCCTAGCCGGTCACATATGCTATTTGTATTTCAAAACAGTGCACATGTCAGGTTCCTTGTTTTATGATCAGGTTTATTTCATGTATTTAGTTTGCTGTACTTCATGTTTTTTACTTTTCCTGTACTTTATGTTCTCATGTTCTCCTGTACGTATTTCCTTATCATGTTATTCTTGTTCGTTACCTTAGAATTGTACTTTGCTCCGCTTCTGATTGGATATGTTGTAGGTGCATCCGAGTATCTTGTACCACTTTTATGGACCAGAGCTCGAAGCCATAGCTGAGCAGGATGGAGTTGTATCTCAGGACTTAGGATTATTTCATATATTTAGTTTCATGTTTGTATTGAGATTTCTCAGTTGTATCTTTATTCTTTTACCAGATTTGTCTCCGGATGATCTTGTTTTAAAAATGACTTAATGGATTGTGGTGATCCTTCTGGGAACGTTTACAGTAGCTGTAATATTTTATATCATCTGGTGACTTGGAGTCTTTCTTAGTATTGTACAGCTTACGGCATTGCGTCTTCCAACGTAGGCTGGGCGTGTCCGACACATACCCGATTATTCGGGAGCGGGCCATGACAGTTAGAGCCTAACTAAGATTACCAAAACCAAGTAGACATATGTTTACGTGAATTTTAGGGATTAAATTGCAGCCATGTGCAATATTTCATATACCTTTGACTTGGTCAAATAACTCTCTAAAATAGAAAACCTATTACAATTAGTTATATTTGGAGAGCCAAATCCTACCCGAATTAGTTCAAACCAAAGCCCAAATCCTTGTAATAAAACCCTACCAAACCATAAACATCCCCTTCTCCCTCGTAATTGTCAACACCCAATCATCCCCTTATCGTGCACGCGGCCAACCCTCCAAGGCCAACCCCCATAGCCGAAACCCCCACTCCACCAAACCCAATTTTTCCTCAAATTTTGCGCCAATCACCACCACTCTTATGACCCTCCCAACATTCTCTTCACCCTAGCAAGGGTAGGATCAATCTCGCGGCCATTACAGAGGTGCACATGCACTACTTGGGCCAAAACTCCATTGAATCGAAATCTGAACATCACAACAAGTTAGTCGACTTCTAGACGAGGTTTCATCCACTTTTTCTCATCTAGTTCACCTCAAACCAAAATTATAAGTTACCTCTATGTGTCTACTTCAATCTTTGATCACTGGATCATACAGTTCTAAGCGGCTTGTCTGTTGCATCGATTCTATGACAAGATATCCAGAACTGATGAATTCTGTTTTGAGCAGTTTTTTGCTACCTTAGATCGGTCTTGATCCTTCCAATATTTTTATTTAGAAACTAGACATCGAAAGATTTCCAAATCATATCTATTTGTTATGTTTTGAGTTTGTTTGCTATTTTTAAAAATTTATGATATTTGCTGTAACACTGTAACTCTGAAAATCCTATGTTCTTTCTGTCCAAAAGTTTCAATACTTCACAAAAGTCTATTAAAATATTTGTTATGCAAAATTTTATGTTAAAACCACTATTTTATCTAACTTTTGGAATTTTTACAAAATTTAATATTTTAAAATAATTACTATGTCGAGGCTAAATTAGTAGATCGAATTGTGCCAACAGTGTATAGTATTGATGTAGGACTTATTGTGAAAGAGTTTCACCATTAAAATAGTAAAAACTTGGTAATATATAGATATTTATAATTAACTTCTAGATTTTAAATTTATTATTTTTATAATAGTTATAAATTATTTTATGAGAAAAGTTGGTACTTATATGGTAGATAGTGTTATATCAACGTTATGGTGACTAGTAGACTTAGATACTGATATAACCTATATATGGTGGGTCGATATAGAGTATTTATATTAGGGTATGATTATAGGTGATCTTGGAAGGAGTGATAAGGACACCGTAGTTGGACGGGCCTACCCTCAAACAACAGTTACATACAAGTGTACCTTACCGTAGTTACAGAATATTCCTTTTCCTTCTTGTTGTTTATTTTGTCTAGCATTGAATGACGTAGGGACATCGATACTTAGTGTCCATTTTGTAGACGGCATCGATGTCATGATTATGACACCGATTATTGACATTAGGCATTACGTACATATTGACGTATCCATTGACACAATTGACCACAGGACACTGATACATTCATGATGTGTGATTTACATGACTTTTCGTGGTATTAACCTCGTACTAACATTCTAGATTTTTTTATCGTTATTGCTATTGTTATCGAGATGACTATACGGACTTGACATTGCTAGATTCTAGACATGGGGTTAGAGAGAACTTGACTACAGTATCAGATCTATTTTCGTGTGGCCTGTTGTTTAGTGACCCTTTAGGGCTGTTATTTTCATTTACATAGGACATAGACGGATACAATATATTGCCTTAATTAGTTCATATTTCTATATCTCTACCTTGGTATGTATATTATGTACCTTGCTAGTTTCCTGAGGACCTGGCTATTTTTCAAGCTTAGACGAAGCTGAAGACTACCCTGAGGTTCATGGCACGGGAGGTACGACCGGAGACGTACCAGCATGGGAGGATGAGATAGTGCTAGAAGATTTCTCGTGATCATGTCATTTCCATCGTTATTACTTTTACTGCTATATATTTGAGACATTATTATTGTTGGACTTGATATCTTTGTGGACTTTGTGGATGTGATTATATATATATATAGTGCACAAGTGCGTCTACAATGCGCCACTATCGCCTCTACGTCCGAGCCCGTGCCCGAGCCGGAGCCGGTGTTGCCAGGCTACATTTTCATGAAGAGGTTAAAACAACAACCATTGGTCACCCACTAGCAACCCTTTGGTTGTTGCACACTCCACATGAGTGCACATTCCTATTTAAGCACTCCCAAAACCTTTCTCTTTTCCGATGTGGGACTAAAGTCCTTTTTCTTTCCTTTTCATCTTTTAAGAACAACAAGAGAATTAATTAATTCCAACACTCTGCTCCCTAACCTTCTGCCACACCCCACTCCTCTGTGCCACCCGCACAAACCTCCACCCATCCCTCCCCATACGGTCTTGCCTCCGAGTGGTGGCAATTACTCAGCCAACGCTCAATTTTTCTAGTAGCTTCATACCTCGCGTTGTTCCTGTTTTTCCACAACAACCACAAAATCCCGCCACCACCACCTGCTTGTTGTGCTTGTTACACGATGCCCACCAAGTTTCCAGCTTCTCTAGCACCGAGCTCGACTCATCTCTCACTCGATAAACATGTTGGAAATGTGACCACACCTTCCTGGCAACTTCCCTCCAATCAACAGATGTTGCATTGTTTCAATCTGCGGGTTGCTACAGCACAGACATTATGACGCAAGCGCAACCTGCACTTTTACGTTCGTCGGCAATTTGTCTTTAATTATGCACCAAATTAGTACCAACTATTTTAAGGGGATGCACTTGTTCCATATGCAATCGTACCATTTTTTCCTTTGTCGTTCAACTCGCTAACTACGCCAAGCCGACGAAACGGAGAAAGCTCCACTTTCAGAAAGACTCCACACCAATCTACCCTCCCTATTTTTTGTGAGAGCCCCTTGTTTAAAATAGCAGCCGCCACCTCAGGTTGGAAGCACCGCTTGATCATCGTTATGTCCCAAGACCCGTCCCTCTTAGCAATATCCTTGATGGTCGCAAACTGTTGATTGCAGGTAGTACGCTCCAACCAACACTTATAAAAAATGTGTCTGTTTCCATCCAGCACCACCAGCCGGATGTGTTGCTCAACGAGCTCCCTCCCATCGATTAGCATTCTCCAAGTTGGGGAGGCTCTCGATGTCAACGTCGCCTGGTTTGAATGATAATGCAGGAAATATTTTGTTTTGAACAATATGCTCCATAGCGAGTCTTGTTGTCATAGCTTCCACCACATTTTAATAGAGAAAGTCCTTACCATGTCTGCCAATTTCCTGATGTCGAGTCCCCCATCTGTCGTTGGCCGCGCTATCATAGACCAACTAGCCCAGTGTCTGCGCACAACCCCTTCATTGGCTCCCCGGAAGAAAGCTGCGAACATCTTCTCAATATCTTTTAAGGTCTGCTTGGGAGGATTGGTAGCAGCCAGCGTGTATGTAGCAGATCTGATAAGAGTGAGGCGACCCCCGAACGAAAGTAGCCGCATATGCCACCCACCGATCCTTGCACGAGCTTGTCGTACATGCTAGCATTCCTTTTACCTTCCATTGGTGGGCAACCTAGATACATGAAAGGGGGACATGTCACATCAAACCCCGTTGTAAGGCAATCTCCGCAGCTCTGTCATTGTTAAAGTGCTCACTAACAATGATACAACTTTTATATTTGTTGATGCGCTGTCCCGAAGCTTCCTTGTACTTTTTCAAAACTGAGAATAAAGCCTTCACTGATGGTTTGTCGGCATTTCCAAACAATAATATATCGTCCGCATAAGCGAGATGCGTAATCATAGGAAATCCGCTTGGAATCGCATAATGTTTGAAAGCCGGTATCTCGCCCAGCTTTTAGAGATTTTTGGACAACACCTTTGCCATAATAATAAACATGGAAGGTTGTTGGGTTTGTAGCCTTTTGTTTTGGTTTTTAGTCCCACATCGGCTCGAAAGGAATGTGTATCTCCGTATATATGAGTCTTTTCTCTTTATGGAGGTGCACATGTAGTGCACATGGGTGTGTGCCATGTGGAATTAATTATTGATGGTATAAATGCTTAATCAACAATTAAGAAGCTGTAAGCTTTTTGTTCTTGGAAATTTATTTCCATGGAGCTAAGCTCCGTAGGAGCTTAGCGACTCGGACTCGGGCTCGGACTCGGGCTCAAGGGCTCATGAGGCGTAATGTGACGTTTTGTTGGCGCACTTTGCACTTAGCACGTCAGCATCGTCGCTAGGCGCATAGTGCGCTTAAGTGTGGGCTATATATGCAGGTTCTCTCCTCTCTCTGAGTGTAGTAGTAATCAGAATTCCAGGGAGAAAAACTCTAAGTGTTCTTTAACACAACAGAGTAGTGAGCGTGTTCTTTAACACAAACACTAGTACTTTTTAGTACGGGTGGATTCTGTTACTCTAAACAGAGAGAGAAGAGTAGAGTCATTGCCAGAGGAGTTCGCCGTCTTCCGAGGAGTCAGAAGAGCAGGAGTGTTCCAAGGTTTTCCGTCAACCTTACTGGTTCTCCACCTTCAGTTGAGCCCGCATCTGGTCCTCAACATAGATTTCCTGTAGGAGATCTTCAAGGGTGATCTCCAACTTCTTCCTATGCATGTTTGCATAGAACTTGCTCCACCCAGCGGGGAGCTTTGAGACAATCCCTCCAACAACAAACTTGTCGGGGAGGGACATCGCCTCGTCTTCCAGCTTCTGTCGCAGTTTCTGGAAGGAGGCAATTGACAATGAGATTGATTCCATCACCTCAAATAACACTTGGATGTTGGTTGATCTTCCTGAAGGAGCGAAACTCATCGGATGCAAATGAATCTTCAAGAAGAAGATGAAAGCAGACGGAACTATTGACAAGTTCAAGGCTAGGTTGGTAGCCAAGGGGTTTTCTCAGAAGCAGGGGATTGACTATTTTGACACGTATGCTCCAGTAGCCCGGATGACCACCATCAGAATGTTGATTTCTCTCGCAGCAATACATAAGATGGTGATAAATCAGATGGATGTGAATACGACTTTCCTAAATGACGAGCTGACCGAAGAGATTTACATGCAACAGCCAGAGGGATTTGTCATCAGGGGTCTTGAAGACAAAGTCTGCAAGTTGGTAAAATCTTTGTACGGTCTTAAACAGGCTCCCAAGATGTGGCATGAGAAATTTGACAAAGTTATAAGGTCAAATGGCTACATGGTCAGCGATACGGACAAGTGTGTTTACACGAAGTTCGCTGATGGAAGAGGTGTGATCGTTTGTCTGTACGTGGACGACATGCTTATCCTAGGTACGGATATTAGCTGTGTCACGGAGACAAAGAAATTCATCTCAAACAAGTTCAGTATGAAGGACTTGGAGGAAGCTGATGTGATCTTAGGGATCAAGATCATCTAGACAGACACTGGACTAACGCTGTCACAGTCTCATTATATTGAGAAAATGATCACTCGTTATGGGTATCGAGATCTTCCAGGGATCGATACGCCGTACAGGTGTGATCTGAAGCTGAAACCTAATTCAGGGGAAAGCATCAGGCAGCTGGAGTATGCAAGCGTAATAGGAAGTTTGATGTATGCTACTACTGCCATAAGGCCTGATATAGCTTTCGTCGTGGGAATGCTGAGTCATTTCACGAGCAACCCAGGTGCTGAACACTGGAAAGCTATGAAACGGGTTATGAGATATCTCAAGAAGACTCAAACATATGCACTGTACTACAGCGGAGATCCGCAGGTAGTGGAAGGCTTCAGTGATGCCAGTTGGTGCTCAGAGGTGGAGAGCGAGAGGTCCACAGGTGGATACATTTTTACAATGGGTGGAGCTGCTATATCGTGGAAGTCGAAGAAGCAGACTATGCTCTCGCAGTCATCCATGAAATCTGAGTTCTTTGCACTAGATACCGCAGCCGAGGAAGCAGAATGGCTTCGGAAGCTCATGTACGATCTTCCATTGGTTGGGGCGCACATACCGACGATACCGATATACTGCGACAACCAGGCGACTGCGCCGGTGGCATCAAATGACCTCTTCAACGGAAAGAAGAGGACTGTGCGGTTGAAGCACAGGGCAGTACACGATCTTATCAAGAGAGGTGTTATTGCAGTGATTGATGTTCGGAGTCAGGAGAACCTGGCGGATCCGTTCACCAAGGGCCTCAAGCGCCAGCTGGTCAATGACACAGCTTATAAAATGGGCTTGAAGGCATTCTAATATTGGATTATTGTATTCCTACCATAAAGTTTTATGCTAATAGTTCAAAGATTTATCTACTAGGCATCTAGCTTTTGGTTCAAGGGAGGACCACTAGTCGGAAGAATATCAGGAACGGTGGGTACATGTTCTATTGGGCATGGAGATGTTACAGACCTATAACCACTGTTGTCTACTATTGTTTTCTGCGGAAAACGGTTCCTGTGGGAAGGTTGGCTTAATTGCCTTAATGAGTTCTCAGGCAGATTGAATGCCTGGAGTGCTTTACATGAAGCACGGTAGAGCAGCACTACAAGGAGTGAAACTCCATGCTATAGTGGGGTGACTCCACAATGAGGTTCCTATATGTGGGGTACTGCCCAGGAATAGGATAAAGTCTCGACTTTGCAGGCCAAGTCACAGCGGCGTAGCACCGCAAATAGGCAGTTAGCCTAATGCTGTATATTAAATATAAAGAGGGGTGTAGTCAGCACTACAAAGAGGAGGAGTTCCTCATGTTACAGTGGCACGACACCACCATGAGGTACCTGGTTAGGGATAAAGCCTCGGCCTTGCAAGCCATGTCGTTGTGGCGTAACACCGCAAGGGAGCCTAAGGCTTCATGCTGGGTAGTTTGGCACTACAAAGAGGTGGTTGCCTCATGCTACTGTAGTATGACACTACGATGAGGTTCTCGGTACGGGGTAAGGCATCGGCGTTAAGCCATGTCATAGCGGCGTAGCACCGCAAGGGAAGCGCAAAGCGCTTCATGCCATGTCTCTTTATAATGAACTCACCTATAGTGTATGACAGAGATATCAGGCCGTCTCTTGAGGGTAAACTTGTAGACACCCAAAATTATACACTGAAACCAGGTTGGCACAGGGCCTTTAATGTGTAGCCAGAAGCACATGTAACTACATTATGTGAGTGGAAAGAATTTCAGCTATGATGCAGAATTCAAGGCTTAGTCCATTCTTGTATTATAGTTTGATTTTTGACTCACGTGGGAAGATTCAAGTCTTAAGTGGCATCTATCCTAAAAGCATAATGGACAGTTACTGTGGGGAACACTTGTACTCATATATATATAGATATGTGGGAGATTGTTGGGTTTGTAGCCTTTTGTTTTGGTTTTTAGTCCCACATCGGCTAGAAAGGAATGTGTATCTCCATATATATGAGTCTTTTCTCTTTATGGAGGTGCACATGTAGTGCACATGGGTGTGTGCCATGTGGGATTAATTATTGATGGTATAAAGGCTTAATCAACAATTAAGAAGCTGTAAGCTTTTTGCTCTTGGAAATTTATTTTCATGGAGCTAAGCTCCGTAGGAGCTTAGCGACTCGGACTCGGACTCGGACTCGGGCTCGGACTCGGGCTCAAGGGCCGGACTCGGGCTCAAGGGCTCATGAGGCGTAATGTGGCATTTTGTTGGCGCACTTTGCACTTAGCACGTCAGCATCGTCGCTAAGCGTATAGTGCGCTTAAGTTGCGCTCGTTGTGCGAGCCACTTGCGCGACCACGTTGCGCGGCCCGTTACGCGAGCCCAGTTACGCTGGCCCAGTTACGTAGCCCAATACGCAGCCCAGTACGCCCAGTACGCCCAGTACGCGCAGTGTACGCAGCGTACGCAGCGTGCGTAGAGTGCGCAGTGTACGCAGCGTACGCAGTGTGCGTAGAGTGCGTAGTGTGCGTAGGGTGCGTAAAAGGGGCTGTGTGTGTATGGCTGGCTGCATATTAGAGCGAGAACGGTTGCAGCAGTTGCGGCACATTCAGGAGTGGTTCTGCCACTACCCTGAAGTTCAGGCAACTGCTTGGCAACCGTCCCGTGGGCTATATATGCATGTTCTCTCCTCTCTCTGAGTGTAGTAGTAATCAGAATTCCAGGGAGAAAAACTCTAAGTGTTCTTTAACACAACAGAGTAGTGAGCGTGTTCTTTAACACAAACACTAGTACTTTTTAGTACGGGTGGGTTCTGTTACTCTAAACAGAGAGAGAAGAGTAGAGCCATTGCCAGAGGAGTTCGCCGTCTTCCGAGGAGTCAGAAGAGCAGGAGTGTTCCAAGATTTTCCGTCAACATTGCTGGTTCCTGGAAGCTGTTCGCAGAGGACGAATAAAGCTTTGAGCAACGGTGATAATTCACCCCAGCATTTCCATCTCTCGCCTGTCATCCTTCTGTTGCCTTTAGCAGTTCTGTCAGTATCTTCTTTTTAGAAGGCACTACTGCCAGTTTGCTACGATCACGAAAATCTCTTTAAATTATTCGTGTATTACGATATCTTTTTAGATCTCGTAATTTGCAGAATCCTTCTGGATCTCTGTTGCAAAACCTTCTTTAAGGAATTGCATTTGAAACGTTGTTTTTACAACTGTTTCAGTTTTTGTATTTTCCATCGAATAGCGTGCCCCGGCGTTCCCGGCAAGAACAAAGGTCTCACTCCCCTGTGGGATTTGAAAAAATCGGCAGCCGACCCATTGATGACCACCGAAAACCAGCAGTTGGATATAAAACACCAAATGATGTAAATCTACTCATTGTAGAAACCAATCTACAGAGCGTCCATAACAGAAACTGCGAATCAAGGAGATTATTTGCTTTGAGCATATCCAACTTAAAAGCAATATTACCTCCCCTCTTTGTGTGTCCAAGGTTATGTATCATTTCTTGAGCCAACATAATATTATTCGATATCTCTCAAACTTTGATGAAGCCACTTTGCTCTAGCGATATGGTCCGAGGAAGGATGCTTGTCAATCTATTCGCAATGACTCTCGAGAAGATTTTGTTCACCACTGTGCACATACTAATCGACCTGTAATACCCCAAAGTCCTAGGGTGTTCCGTGTTCGGGAGCAGGATGAGAGAAGCACTAGAGATGGCTTTCGGATAAGCAAACCCATCTAAAAATAGATTCACAGCCTCCTTCAAATCCTTGACAACGACCCCCAATAGGTTTTGAAGAACTCACTGATGAATCCATCCGCCCCGCTGTGCGACCTGAATCTACTCCTTGAAGTGCCTCCAGGAGTTCCTCCATCTCACCTGTTTCATCAAAGGTGAATTGTCCTCATTGGTAATGATATAGGGAATGGCCGATATGAAATCTTTGTTCAAACTTGGCTGCTCCCTCTCCATGAGTTTGGAGAAAAAAATTAATAGCCTCCTCTTTAATGGAGTCCTCATCCTTAGCTTCTGACCCATCATCCAAAGTGACGTAATGAATCGCCAGGTTTTGTCTCTCGTGTTTGACGCATGCATCTCCCTCCAAATCCCACCCGAGTCTTGCTTTTTTGCTTCCAGAACGTTTCTTCAATAAGGGATTTACTTTTCAATCTGGCAACCGCTTTATTTAGATTAATGTAGTTAGCCATCGAGAGCTCTTGTTCCAACTCTGTCTCTATTCTATTGACATCGTCCTCCGCGTTCTTTACTTCTTGGAATATGTCGCCGAACGCCTCTCTGCTCCATTTAGCTAGAACCTTTCTAGTAGCTGACAAGCGTAAACTGATCCGTACCATCACATTAACATGTTCGACCGACCTCCAAGCCTCCGCCACCTGATTCCTAAAATCCGAGTGAAGCGTCCAGAATGACTGAAAACGGAAGCCTCTCTTCATCACAGAGTCCTCGTTTAAAGAGTTAGGGGCACCATCCGCCCAATCATGATCGACAAGAATTTGGTCGAGTCTCGACCAAACGCGTGAAACCCTTCCGGTAGTTTTGCACCATGTGAAGCAGCTGCCAATGTACCTTTGCTCCGTAAGGCCTGCCGTAAGTTGGAAGTTACGAAATTCTTGAATACTCGCCAAATCAGAGCACGCTCCACCCTTGCGCTCCTCCTGCCTAACCAGTTCATTGAAGTCCCCACCACAGCACCACGGCCATCTCACTTGGGATCTGATGTTAAGAAGCCTTTCCCATAAGAGACGGTGACCCTCCTTCTTGTTACTGCCATGCACCACCGTGAAAAGAACTGGTGATGCGAAAGTAGGGAGGTTAATAAGCATGCTAACCTCTTGGTCTTACGAATCAATCATTGATCAAAATAGCTCATTCTTCATGAAGATCCATATATTCACCTTGGCATTAGACGTCAAAAACTGGAAACACAGTCTCATTTTGAAGTTTTACAGCCTAATTTGGTCCACCTTTGGTTCAATGACCGCAAGTAAAAACACTTTATGAATCCGGTAAAGAGACTTAATTCTTGTAAGAGTTGCCCTTCCTACGATCCTTCAAACATTCCAAATCAGGATTTTCTACATTAAACGAGTTTAGCAGACGAAGACAGGTAGTTTTTGGATGATTAGAACATGTGTTTGAGCATTCTCATTGGTTCCCCCTTTACATTTAGCTTTTCCTTTAGGGGGCGTTTGGTGTGCGGAATACTATATAGCCGAAAATTCTATATTCTCGGGAATCAAATTCCAAGGAATTAAATTCCCTGAAAAATTACATTCTCATGTTTGGTGACAATATAAATATTCCCGGAAAAAAATAAAAAATAATAATAACGAAAAAAATGAACAAATATAAAAAAAACGGGTAAAAACGACAAAAAATCGATAAAAACGAAAAAAAATGGTAAAAACGACAAAATAACAAAAAACGACAAAAACGATAAAAAACGACAAAAAATCGGTTAAAACGACAAAAATGACCAAAAAGTGACAAAAAATGTATAAACGACAAAAAATAACAAAAAAATGGTAAAACGAAAAAATAACCAAAACACGACAAAAACGACATAAAATCGATAAAAACGACAAAAAAATTAAAATGCGGCAAAAACGACAAAAAACAAAAAAAAATCGGTTAAAACGACAAAAAATGACAAAAAAATCGGTTAAAAACGACAAAAAAATTGGTTAAAAACAACAAAAAAAATCGGTTAAAACGACAAAAAAATAACCAAAAAGCGACAAAAACGAAAAATAATCGATAAAAACGACAAAAAGGACAAAAAATTGGTTAAAATGACAAAAAATCGGTTAAAACGACAAAAATTAACCAAAAAAACGACAAAAAATCGGTAAAAGCGACAAAAAGCGACATAAATGATAAAAAACAATATAAAATCAGTAAAAATGACCAAAAAGCGACAAAAACGCGACTAAAAATCGGTAAAAACAACAACAAAAAACTACAAAAACGACAAAAAATCGCTTAAAACGACAAAAATTGACAAAAAAGCGACAAAAAGGACAAAAATTGGGTAAAAACGACAAAAAATAATCAAAAAGCGACAAAAATGGGTAAAAACGACAAAAATCGCTTAAAAACGACAAAAAAAATGGTAAAAATGATAAAAAAACGATAAAAACGACAAAAAATAATCAAAAAGTGGTAAAAAAAAGGGTTAAAACGACAAAAAAATCGCTTAAAACGACAAAAAATGGGTAAAAACGACAAAAAATGACAAAAAAGCGATAAAAACGACAAAAAAGAAAAAGAAAAAAATGTTCAAAACTAATCAAAATTGATCAAAAAAGAAGAAAAAAATTTAGACAATTTTTTTTTTGCCCGGGCAAAAAAAAAAAAAAAAAACCCACCTATTCTCAAGGGATAGAATTCCCATGTTTTGTGGGTAAACTATTTACCCGGGTATTTATAATTCCCGAGAATAAATTTTCTATAAGCCAAACAAACGTGGTAATAGATTCCCATCTTAAATTTTCCCGGGAATAAAAAAAAATACCGCGTACCAAACGCTCCCTTAGTAGCATTCGAATCCTGATTACCCTCTTTGGAATGCTCCGATCTGGTATCAGCCCTCTCCGACATTTCAACTAACGCATTCCAATCAGGGTTGCCACTCCTTCTCCGGACCCTTATGGTTCTGTCCCGGTCTTCATCCTCTGCCTTTTGGTTAACCTGATAATCTGCATGGCCATCTTGTTCAAACCTATCGCACTTCTGTGTTGAGAAACCCCACTTCTCGCACTCTCCTTCCCTCCTCATAGATTTTCAAAGCTTTGTTTATCGTTGTCTCTGTTTCCTCGACTTCTCTACCTTGACACACATTCATATGTAATATACATAATAGACTATAGGGTAACACACACACACACACACACACACACAAAATACTATTTGCACACATGTCTATGACACTCACTTCATGCCAAAAACTAACACTTGGTGTGCATCACCCCCGTACCGTACTAGTCTACGATACATTTCTGATACGCCAAGATACCTATACCAAATCTTGTCTGAATTACACCAAACCACATACGCAAGTCTAAAATATATATTAGAGCCTAATTAGAGCAATATATAGCTATTATCAAGTGCCATATGAAATTGGACATGTGTGCCACAGGTGTCAGACGAGAAAACCCCCAAATTGACTCTGTGTCCTGGAATATCATGACACGGCCTACTCGTATCCATTTGTGGACATGTATGTAGCCACATACAAGCAATGCAAGTCTATTTAGCCTATCAAACCAAATGACAAACACTTAGTGCACCATTCTTGGATTTTCCAAAAAATGGCATAGAAACTCCATGTAACTTCATTACAAAGGGTCATTAGTGTAGGGCCGTTGAGCACCTCTAGAGGAGAGTAAATAGCGTGTGTGCGTGTACAGGGGAATACATATCACAATTAAAAATTGTAAACTATGGCAAGTATGAGCAAACGATTTAACAATAAATAAATTGCTATAAAGTAAGAGTTAAGAAGATCAAACTCAGTGATACGATGATATATACGGGTTTCCCTCATAGAGGACTAATTTAGTCTTGAGTACTCCTGCTCTATGTTAATCCACTATGGCACAAGTTTTAACTAAGTGCTTGCAACTCTTACAACATCGTGCTTGAAAAAAAGTGCACGACCAACTTTAACAACAATGTGCTTGGCGATGAGTGCACGACCGACTCCAGAAGGCGATTTAAAATTGGAACATTTTCTGAATTTATCCTCCGATACAACTCTTCAAAAAAACCAAACTCTAGGTTAAACAAAAATTGTACTGGCTTGGCTAAACGGAGTAGGCTAGATTTGAAAGTGTAGCTCGTAGAAAAATACTTAAGAGGAATAAAGAAGATAATGAATGAATGAATGAATGAATGAATGATTTGAAAATGTAAAAGTTTCTCTCTATTTATAGTATTTTTGTAGACCGAATTCGGGCAGAGTCCGGACAGAGTTCGGACGAAGAAATATCACATTCGAACGTTGGATGCAGATATCAAGGGGATTCAAAAATTGTTTAAAACCACCATGACTGAACTCGGGCCGAATTCTGCCTGAGTTCTGACAGAACTATTTTGGGCCAAATTGTAGGTTTTGGGCTATATTTGATTATGGACTTTGGATATGAATATGTGGATAGGTAGGATGTACTTTTGTGGACTCAGATTAGCTAAGCCAGTACCGATCCTGATCAATCTTATAAATTTTTTCTAGACTCATAAAAAATAGAATTACAGAATAAATATATAAAAAATTTGAACTTGATTCCATCGCTTTTGGTTCTTGATGACGACGAGACATTTGTAGCTTGTAGCAATAGTAAGTGTAGACTTTATGGCTTGAAACCTGTAGCTGTATTTATATTTTATATCGACCAAAGTTGATGTTGATTATCAAAATTAGGTATGATCATGGCCAGTGGGCCAACAATCTCCCCTATTTTGATAATTGACAAACATTTAGTCTATACCAAAATATAACCAATATAATATTGAACTTTGAAAATATACCTGACTTGTCTGAAAACTTGAAAATTTGATTTTTGATTTTGGTATGCTCATTCTCCACCTTTGTCATGTAGTCAAAATACGGCTTCCCCATAATTTATGAGCCAAAACAACAACAACAACAACAACAACAACAACAACAAAGAAAAAATAGAATGATACCAAAGATTATATTAAATGAGAAGTTAACAACTCAATTATGAAATGAGAATATCAGCAGTAGCAGTAATATAACATCTAGTGGATGAAAACTAACAACTAACATAAAATATGGAAGTATGTCACTACAACTGGAGTAAATAAGTCCAAAATGCATAGAAAAATAAAATGTCACTACATCTCAGATCATCATCAAACAAACAAATCCACAAAATACTAGTCCAAAAATATTATATCAGCTATCAGCACCACCATGAGCATCAACAGACGAAGCATCAGCAGGTGGCTCGGTTGGATCAAAATAGGCAGTCGTAGGATCAAAGAAGACAAAAGTCGGATCATCCTCAAGTCTCGATCCGTCAAAAGCAGGGCGACGGATGATAGTTGTCCGTACAGTAGGATAATGAGCCATCGTCTACTGAATATCAGCCATAGCATTACTCAAGACCTGAACCTAAAAAATATGGCAAAATTTAGTGTCACTATTGCAAGTCAGATCAGCCTGACGCTGCTGTCCCTAGAGAGTGACAAAAGTATCAGACCGCTGATATAGCAAGTCAATAGTATGACCCAGGGCTGCAGGGGTTAGAACAGTTGTAGCGTCTGCTGGAACTGCTACTGGAGCTTGAGGAGCTGGAGCATCACCAGGAGGGTGAGAGAATCTCCTAGACGGAACTCCAGAGATGGGACAAGACTCTAAAGAAATATCACATTTCTGGAATATAGCCGTCAGATGCATAAGATAAAGGAGGTTACGGCCTGTCCTCCGATAGTTGATCATGAGAGATAACATCATCATGGAAAAAGAAAAGAAAATCCCAAAGTGAATGTGATACCTCGCAGATAACTCTATGTATGTGATCTCATCAATAGATCCCGTCATGGGTAGTAGAAATAAAATAATGACATGATGTAACTCATAGAAATATTGGTCTTGGTTGCGTGTAAATAACCATTTCCTAGGAACAAGATCCGGATGACACAATACGACCTTGAAGGACTCAAGTGTCATGCTGTCAGGAAATTAAACTTTAATAATATAGACAAGAGCATCATTGTTGTTCGGCATTTGAAAATATTCGTTCAAGTCGTCAGAATTAAACTCAAATTTTCGCTGACAGAGGAATGAATATAGTCGTCTGATCTTGCATATTGCAATGAATGATATAAAATTCATTATCATGAATTGGATTAGAAACTTCTAACAATTCACAAAGTCCTTGGTTTTCAAAAATAGTCAAATATTCTGAGAAAATGGTAAAATTATCATTTTACCCTGACAGATTTTTCAGTATTAAAAATGATCAAACCAATGGGTAGATCATTCTGATGAGACAAATAGGTTTGGATCATAATACTCATCGTCATCAAGATGAAAGGGACTGATAGATTTACTGATTCGTATTCAGATGTAGAAGATGAGACAGTATCCATAGTTTTCTTTCTTTTAAAGATTCTAGGAGCCATTACGAAATTGAGAGAGAAAAGGGAGAGTTATACCTCAAAAATATCAAAGATGGAAGAGAATGCCTTCAGAGAGCCTTAGATCCAAGGAATTTCGAGTTAGGAAGCTTGAGAAGGAGTATTCTAGGATCTAGGGTTTGGAAATTTAGGGTTTTGGAGCTCTTGGACGGCTGTTTTGGGGAGAAAGATGAAGAATAGGGTTGTCGTTCGAATTTTGGTTATTGAACATGTCGTCACAAAGTTTTGCCCAAAATCTGTCATAACTCGGTCCGAGTTCGACCACTTGAATTTTAGTTCATATTTGAGTAATGAATGATAAAAATGACCTAGAAACTTGTAATCAATGATTAATTAATATCCATTACCTTGGGTTAGCTGTAGGGGCCTGATCTCAGCTATCGGTAGTCCGAAGACACTTGGCACTTTATCGCTTAGGCTTTTACGCCTTGTTGATAGAATGACCATTTTGGCTTGTACCAAAAATAACTTCGATTAAAAAATTATTGAAATTTAAGTTTTTAAGTATTTTTATTAATCATAACACATCATGACTCCGAAAATTCAAGTATGCCTAACTCTCGACGCAGATAGTTAAAACGATATTCGACTAGTGATTTTGTGAAAATATCTGCCAGTCGATAATCTGTGTTAATAAATTCTAAGAAAATATCCTCGGGTTGTTGGTGATCACGTAAAAAGTAGTAACGTACTTCTATGTGCTTAGTGCGTGAGTGACATACTGGATTCTTAGTTAGATTAATAGTGCTAGTATTGTTACAGTATATTGGAATCTTAGAGTACTATAGATTATAGTCTTCTAAGGTTTGTTTTATCCATAAAATTTGAGCACAACAACATCCTGCAGCGATATACTCAGCCTCCATTGTTGATAATGGTACAGAGTTTTGTTTCTTGCTAAACTAAGTGTCACGCCCCGCTTCCGTGGAAGCGATCGTCCTCGCTAAGGCGTGATGCCGCACGAGCCTAGATTGCGCTCGTGTAAGGCGGGTTCTATAACGGCCGATTTCAGTGGCTGCGACGGGGTCGTCGTACAGAAGTCCCAAGTAGAGACATTGAATGATAGTAGCAAAAAGTAGAACCAAACACAAGTTATTCAAAAGAAGCTCTTTATTGATATTGAAACAAAAGTTACGATGGGGTGCAAGGCCAAGATTATAAGTAGCTCAAGCTCACTCTTCTCACATTACAAGTCACTCAGCTCTCTCTCATCTCTCAATTACAAGTCTTGAGCCAGCGGTTGCTTCGGAAGGCGACGTCCATGCATTATGTCCCGTATAAGTCTTGACTCCATGCGACCGCACGCTTCTAATTGCCAAGGAACTCCGTGCCTCGATGCATCCAAGCGAGCTCCGCGCCACGAGCTTCTACCTGTGCCTGCACATGAAAACTATGTGGGTGTCAGTACTCAACTGTACTGGTGGAATGAGCTCCTCGTCCACCCATACAAAACCAACACGTTTGATTTACTTTGTGCAACATAGTCCCTTCTTATTAATTGTCTTTCTACTCTTGCCTTAGGATCGATTTTATGACAGACGCCTTGGCCTATTTTGTGTCTCTAGACCATCCCGTGCTTGCAATAATTCGTTAACTCATACTTTGCCTCTAGACCCTTTTCGTGCCAATAATGTTAATCTATCAAGTCGTGTTTGCCTTACGGCCCAAAATCAGAGACGCAGCTATGCGATAGACTCTATTTCTGTGTGACCGTGCTTGAAACCCTTTGCTGAGGTCATGCCTCGCAACTCAGTGAGACTTAACCATATCGTCGCCTCACGGCCCTTGCCGCCACGCGGCCCTTGCTACTTTGATCACCAACTGAACCAACTTTGCCTTGCCGCATTTTCTAACCTAAACTCAAGACAACTCAAACCAACTTATGCAACTTATATGCCGACAACATAAGACTCGACGCCACATCTCGTGCCGAAGCACGTCGCCTACGCTGCAACTAAATCTTAGGCCCAACATTTTGTGTTCCAACTGTACACACATCTAACTAGACTAAATCCAAAGGCACACACGCGGATTGTCGCTCGTGCCGACCCATCTATATGAATTGGTCACTAACACCACAAGCTATCGTGGACTTATAGCCTTGTTATTCGGCGACCCTTTCAACGCAAGTAGCTAGCCCCGAAGAAAGTTCCCGAATAACCGGAGCGGTTCATCCAGCTACGGCTATACCGTGCTTCCCTTCGGAACGACGCGGTCCCATGGCGCCCAGGGTTGCCTCTCGTAAAAACTCTTCCTTGTCGACAAGTTGTCCAATGACCATGCAAGACTCGACTCAAACTGACGTCTCACACAGTCATCCTTCTTTTAGTGTTACCATCTCTTTCAAAACCAATATCAAGACTTCTATCATTTGAGACCCCTCGACGACCCACGGTCGCGAGCATTCTTTCCATGTTACCATATCATTTCATTCAACTCATGAATGCCTATTCGATAGTCCTTTCTTCCAAAACTCATTAAATCAACTGTGGTTCATGCCTTAAACACTAAGTCCGTGCATCGTGCCTTAAACCGACTTCCATTCTACGCGATGCTATCGTCCAAGTCATACTTTATATGACGGACCTTGAGACCGTAAGACTATGTGGTTAAACCCAACCGTAGAACTCGTAGGACCATGCTTGCTACCACTCCGATAGCCTAACATAACTTGCCTGACTTAAACGCACAACGACTCGACGAGCAAAGGTTGCGTCAAGCCTCGTATTGCGGAAACGTGCCGCGCATACGTTCGACTTCTGAACGACCAAGTCATTTGGGTGTCTAGACTTATATCATAAGCCGTACAACGCAACTTAACTCATGGGGTAAGCCAAGGCTATGCCAAGCCTTAGACGATAGGACCGTGCATGCTTTATGAAGCATTTATGCGGCGACGTCTATGACCTAGGCTACATTCATAACTTCGCCTACCCAACCAACTTTCCTTCTCCCAAGCCACGGGACGAAGGATCGAGTGTCATTTTTAAAACACGCCGTGCACCAACTATAAGCCGACCGTTGGACCTTTCCATATTCTAACTCAATTCGACCCGTCGGAATTATTCCCTTTTCTATGTGGATTCGTCTCTTTTATTATCAAGCCTACTTGTGCAAGTTGAAAACATGCGATTTATTATGTGAAGGCTAAGATGAGGCAAGTTCACCGAAACTACCCCACCTGGACGAGCGGTCGCCTTGACCGAGCGATGTCTCCGAGTAGCGTTGCAAGGCTAAGTCCGAACGCCGTCGGCATTTCGATTCCTTCGATTGACTGAGCGGGACGGAGCACTACACTAAGAGACTAAAGCCTTACCTAGGAAATGGTACGTACCACTGGTACTTTTACGGTCTACTTTGCATCCAGGAAAATTAGCATCTGAGCAACTGACTAGGTCAAACGATGTCGTTTTGGGATACTACAAGCCGGCAGTAGAAGTACCTTTAAGGTATCGAAAGATACACTTCACTGTAAATAAGTATGATTTCTTAGGGTTACCTTAATATCGTGCACAGATGCAAATACTAAACATAATATCATAATGACTTATAGTTAAATAAAGTAAACTACCATACATTCTCGATAATTACGTCCACTTTCATCAAGGTCAAGTCGAGTTGATATAGTCATTGGCGTGCCGATAGGCTTTACGTTGTTGAAGTCAAACTTCTTTAATAAGTCATTCATGTACTTGGCTTGATTGATGAAGGTTTTCTGCAAGTATTGTTTGATCTGAAGTCCTAGGAAGTAGTTGAGTTCTCCCATCATGCTCATCTCAAACTCACTCTGCATGCACTTAGCAAAATTTTGACAGAGTTTTTCGTTAGTAGAACCGAAAATTATGTCATCAACGTATATTTGCAAGCAAAATACTATCATCTAAAGTTTTGATAAACAAAGTTGTATCAACCATTCCGTTTGAAAAACCATTTTCAAGTAGGAAAGTACTTAGACGTTCATACCAAGCATGCAGTGCTTATTTGAGTCCATAAAGTGTCTTTCTTAACTTAAAAACGTGATCAGGTTTTGAAAACTCCTTAAAACTAGGGGTTACATCACAAAAACCTCTTTCTTTATAAAAACTAATTAAAATGCACTCTTAACATCCTTTTGAAAAGTTTAAAATTATGAAAACATGCGAATGCACAAAACATGTGAATAGATTCTAGTCTTGCAACAGTAGCATATGTCTCATTATAATCAATTCCTTCTTCTTGATTATAACCTTGTGCCACTAGACGTGCTTTGTCGCGTAGAACATGTCCATTCTCACTTAGTTTATTTCAGAACACTCATTTGGTACCAAGTATCGATTGACCAATAGGTATAGGAACAAGTTTCCAAACTTCTCTTAAATTGATTAAGTTCCTCTTGCATGGCAACAATCCAAAATTTATCTAGAAAAGCATCTGCTACTGACTTAGGTTCTACTTAAGAAATTAAAGCTACATTTGCTGCTATGTCTTTAGTAGAAGAGCATGTACCTACTCCCTTGGATACATCACCTATAACAAGTGTCTCTGGATGGTCTGGCATGAATTTCATCTTCTAAGGAAGACTCTTCAGATAGTTCTTGTTGGTAGCAGTATCTTCAGGTGCCTTAGATTGGTTTTGTACTTCTTCGTCATCACTATCGCTAGATTTCTGACTGTTGAGCTCATCAAAGGAAACATTAATAGATTCTTCAATAATCATAAATCTTTTATTAAAAATTCTATATCCCTTAATCTTGGCAGCATACCCGAGGAATATCCCTTCGACTGACTTCAAGTCGAACTTACCCTAGTTATCCTTGGTATTCAGGATAAAGTAGCGACATCCAAAAACTTTAAAATAAAAAATGTTTGGAATCTTTCTAAACCACAAATCATTAGGGGTTTTCTTCGATATAGGTTGAATTAACACCCTACTCAAAACATGACAGGCTATACTTACAGCTTTTGTCCAAAAATATTTAGAAAGATTATGTTGGTTAAGCATGACTCTAGCCATATAGCTAAGAGTTCTATTTTTTCGCTCCATAATACCATTCTGTTGAGCAGTTCTAGGACAAAAAAATTTATGGTAACGTCCATTATCATCACAAAACTTTTTGAAATCAATATTTTCGAATTTGCCGCCATGATCACTTCGATTTTGAGTAATCATGAAGCCTTTTTTATTTTGTACCTTTTTATAAAAAACTTAAAATTCAAAAATGGCATCGCTTTTATTAGATAAAAAGTAAACCTAATTAAATCGAGAGTAATCATCAACTATAACAAAAGCGTAGAGCTTACTACAAAGACTAACAACTCTACTAGGACCAAACAAATCCATTTGAATCAATTACAAGGGTCTAGAAATGCTTACAACATTGATGGATTTAAAATGTGTCCTAGTTGCTTTGTTCTTTTCACAGTCTGGACATACTATATCTCTCTTGAAGAAAATTTTTGGGAGTCCTTTTACCAGCTTTTTAGTCGATAGACCTGAGATTTTGTCTATGTTTGTATGTCCTAGCCTCATGTGCCATTGCCAGCTTTCACCTTATTGGCTACTAGGCACATACCTGTACTGTTAGAGCATTCTAGAAAGAAAACATATATATTATCTTCCACGATCCTTTCACATACATGATTTCCAGTAGACATTTCATATATAGAACACTTGTCATTCACAAAATTGATACCGTAATCGTTATCTACCAAATGATTTATGCTCAATAGGTTATGTTTCAATTCTGTGACTAGACAAATATAGTGCCCCGATTCTCATGGTCCACTATGTAATACCCATGGCTTGCTAACTCAGTCTTGACTGAGTATTGGGAAAACTATTTGCCAGTATCGATTGATCACGGATGAAATACAATGAACCTTTCCAACTGGTGGATCGACTTCTATTGAAATGAATCCAAGAGTTTTCGTTGGATGTTTTCTTTTGCTGCTTGATTTTTGATGAATGCACTTTCGTGTTGGTTTTCGATGATTGGTTGTCATTGTTCACTTTTATTGTATTTCGTATTCATTCTGAATCTTGAGAGAAAGATATCAAAGTATACTAATCAAATGTTGGTGCCAATGTAGGACGCATAGGTGGTGCGTGATCGATGCGTGAAGTCCCTCTTTCTCTCAAATAAGATTCAATTTTGGTGAGTTGCTTTGACCGGGCTAACATCTCCATGCCCTAAAAAAAATCTCTAGTCCACTTTTGTTGCGTCCTTCTGATCAACGATACCATAATAACAAAAGATAAGAGAAGATAAATGAATTAAATCAAATGTTGGATTATGTGTTGCTACTTAATCTGTTCCCATATGAATGATACATGTTGCCTATAAGTATGCTACAAATGTTTAGACGTGTACAGACGGACTTGTGCATGTTGTAATAGAAAAGAGAATTGTTCCAAAGTTAGGGGACACGAATGAACGTTTCATTTAATAGTTGCACATGTTATAATTTTTCTGATAGGAGCTTAGATTATGCATTGGTCCTGGACAACTTGTGCATAAGATAATTAGATCTCTCGGGCGGTTCCTGGAGCGCTGGGGGTCGCTCGACCTAGGAGAGATTGTCTAGACACCATGAGGGACAAGAAACCTTGCGACCAGGGGGTGTTGCATCCCGTCTAATAGCAACGAGCTGAAACCAAGAGTTACAGCGGCTAATCACGGAGAATGGCCCGTGCACCAACATATAAGCATGCATATAATCAGAGTTATTGCAAACCTAACACTAAATGCATATATGTATAGTATGCTTATATATATATATATATATATATATATATATATATATATATATATATATATATATATATATATATATATATATATATATAAATTGTGCTAATCCTTGTCTTGTGCAGAGATGGACCGATGATCGTGGGTAAGAATCACTATATAAGTGATATTTTTTGTTTATGTTTCTTATCATGAATTGTTTACAAAGAATCTAGACAAGTACAAAGATCACTAGTAAAGATCTACTAGCTTCACATGTTGATTTAGTACATATTTATGTGAGTTCGGCCAAACACCAGTATATATTACATACTGATCCACGTTGTGGGCATCATTTCAGATAGCAAGGAGACATGAGAATTTTAGGTGAGGTGCTAAAGCTCGTCCAGTCCAGTAGAGCTTGTTGGTCGCCTCGAGGCTATTTTCATTTCAAGTCAAGTTGTAAGCTTTCTTTTGAAGGTGTCTTTACTTTTGAGTATATAATAAAGGGATATGATGTATGGGCATTGTGGCTATTTTAAAAGAGTTTCAAAGATAAATATGTAAGTCAAGCTATGATATTTTGAGTCGCAAAGCAATGTACTTGTATTCCTATCAAGTTATCAATAAAGAAAAAGTGTTTCTATTTCAAATCTCTGGGTCAAATTTGGTTTTGTGCAATTATATGCACTGTGTTCGTGTATTTTGCTTTATCTAGTTGTATTGTGCAGGTACTAGCTTTGTGCAAGTGCAACTTATGCTTGCACGATATCACGTCTTAGCGATGACAAACGATCTCGCAAGGATCAAAGCGAGGATGAACAACCCTAGCGGGATCGGGGCATGATAAAGTGGTATCAGAGCAAGCCTACCTTTACGTCCTTGGCCTCTTTAAAATATCATTTTTGAAAAATATATAAAGTATTTTGATGGCTTTCAATGGTCCTAATTTTTGAGTTATAAAAACTAATGTCCCATACAATAAGTCCATAATATTTTATGAGACTGACATAAGTTACACTCTTTTGTAGAGGAATGGCAAAGGAAGGTAGTCAGGATCCTTCTCGACCATCGGGTTCGAACGATCCGGTGGAACAGATTTTGGCCCTAATGAAAACTCAATGGAAGGAAGTTGAGAATCGTAGCATGGAAGTAGAGTCAGCTAAATGTCTTGGCCGAAATAGTATCTTCGCTAGCGGGCAATCATGATACCATCGCAGCAAACAATCCAACTGGTACTCCCGAGATTGGGCCCGTAGATGCTGATGAGCGATAGTAGGCTCGCAGGAACGATTTGAGCCATCGGATTTTCTGAATGCTAAGCCTCCAGAGTTTGAGGGAAGAACATCACCAGATAAAGTGATGGATTGGATCAAGAAAATAGAACGTCTGTTTTCTTTTATCGAAGTTCCTAGCAGCAAAAAGGCAGCATGTGCTGCCCTACAGCTCTGGTTATGGGCAGATGACTAGTAGGAGGCTAAGAAGCTAAAATTGCACGCCAAGGCTAGAGACGAAAAGATTACATGGGCTACGTTTAAGCATGCTTTTTCTGTAATAGTATCTTCCTCCTGCAGTCAGTCAGAGGAAGGTAGACAAATTTATGATGATGAAACAGGGGAACATGTTTGTTTAAGACTATGAGTCAAAATCTACAAACTCACAAAAATTTTTGACTCGATGTTACCTAATGAGAGGGCTGACATGAAGCGATTCATACAAGGTTTGAATGATGACATCCAAAAAGATGTTTCGAACCGAGAGTGTAAATCATACACCAAGGCATTGAGGCGGCGATACAAATGGAACAGTTTAACCTGAGGAGAGCATCAGTGAAAGCTCAGACTAGGCACAATTAATCTGCAAAGAGGTACTTGGATGGGGAGAAAAAAACTGAGGGGAGAACCACAATAATGTAGAGTGCGGCTTCTGTGGCCGTCAGGGCCATACCACAGAAACTCGTCGCACAAGGAGAATGGAATACAACTACTGTGGCATGCAGGGTCACACCAAGGAAGTCTATCGCTTTTGAGCAAGGTATGTTTCGATTATGGTTGTCAAGACCATGTTGTCAGGAATTGTCAGAAAATAATGAATTCGGTACAGGATCAAAATAATACTGAAGAGCGTGGGTCGATGAGAGACCCATCGCCGATTCGAGACAACCCGTACAACGAACAGCTGCGGAGGCCTGGTGTTTTCAATCTGATGACACTTCAATATGATCAGGACCGTGATCGGGGTGAGTTATCTTTTAAGTTTTGAGGACAAAACTTTTTATCAGTTGGTTATTATGTAGTGTCCCGCTCCTCGTAGTCCACTATGTAATACCCACGACTTGCTAACTCGGTCTTGACTGAGTATTAGGGAAACCATTTACCGGTATCGATTGCTCACGAATAAAATGCAATAAACCTTTCCAACTGATGAATCGGCTTCTATTGAAATTAATCCAAGAGCTTTCGTTGGATGTTTTCTTTTGCTGCTTGATTTTTGATGAATGCTTTTTTGTGTTGGTTTTCGATCATTGGTTTTCATTGTTCACTTTCATCGCATTTCGCATTCATTAATCTTGAGAGAAAGAGATCAAAGTTTGCTAATTAAATATTGGTGCTAATGTAGGACGCATAGGCGTGGGTGATCAATACGTAAAGTCCCTTATTCTCTCGAATAAGATTCAATTTTGGTGAGTTACTTTGACCGGGCTAACATCTATCTATACGCCCTAATAAAAAAAATCTCTAGTCCAATTTTGTTGTGTCCCTCTCATCAATGATACCATAATAACAAGATATCAGAGAAGATAAATGAATTGAATCAAATGTTGGATCATGTGTTGCTATTTAATCTGTTTTTATATGAATGATACATGTTGCCTATGAATATGGTACAAATGTTTAGATGTGTATAGACGGACTTGTACATATTACGATAGAAAAGAGAAAAATCCTAAAGTTATGAGCTATATCTCTATTGCGAACAAAGAAACGCATGAATGAACATGTCATTTAATATATAGTTGCACATGTTATGATTTATCTGGTAGGCATATAGATTATGCATTGGTCTTGGACAACTTGTGCACAAGGTAATCTTTCGGCCGGTTCCTGGGGCGCTGGGAGTCGCTCGACCTAGGAGGGATTGTCTAAACACCCTGAGGTACAAAAAATCTCGCGATCAGAGGGGTGTTGCCTCCCGTCCAATAGCGACGAGCTGAACCCAAGAGTCACAGCGGCTAATCACGGGGAATGACCCTTGGACCAACATGTAGTTAGGTGCATATATATAATAAGAGTTATTGCAAACCTAACACTAAATACAGAGATAGATAGTATGCTTTGTATATAGATAGTATGCTTTGTATATATATATATATATATATATATATATATATATATATATATATATATATATATATTATATATATATATATATAATATAAAAAAATATATATATATATTGTGCTAATCCTTGTCTTATGCAGGGATGGACCAATGATCGTGGGTAAAATTAACTATATAAGTGATGATCTCTTGTTTATGTTTCTTATCATGAATTGTTTAAAAAGAACCTAAACATGTAAAAAGATCACTAGTAAATATCTGCTAGCTTCATATGTTGATTTAGTGCAGATTTATGTGAGTTCGGCCAAAAACTGTTTGCCAGTACATGTTGCGTACCGACCCATATTGTGGGCATCATTTCAGATAGCAATAAGACAGAGGGATTTTAGGTGAGGTGCTAATGCTCGTCCAGCCCAGTAGAGCTTGTTTGTCACCTTGAAGCTATTTTCATTTCAAGTCAAGTTTCAAGCTTTCTTTTGAAGGTGTCTTTACTTATGAGTATGTAATAAAGGGATATGATGGATGGGCATTGTGGCTATTTTCAAAGAGTTTCAAAGATAAATATTTAAGCCAAGCTATAGCATTTTCAGTCGCAAAATGTACTTATATTCCTATCAAGTTATCAATAAAAAAAGTGTTGCTATTTCAAATCTCTGGGTCAAAATTTGTTTTTTGCAATTATATATGCTGCGTGCGTGTGTTTTACTTTGTCTAGTTGTATTGTGCAGGTACTGGCCTTGTGCAAGCACAACTTAGGTTTGGACGGGATCATGCCTTAGCAAGGACGAACGATCCCATAGGGTTCAAAGCGAGGATGAACGACCCTAGCGGGATTGGGGCGTTACAACAAATGTCTTTTATTTTTGGGTAAGAATACATACCAACAGTAGCAATTCCTATAATATTACCTCGAAGATTATTGCCAAAGGAAATATACCCTTCTCTCTTTATCGATAGCGTAGCGAATAAGGATGCATCAGCTGTCATGTGCCGTAAGCATCGCTATGAGGATCCACTTGCTTTTACCATGAGATGGTTGAGGGTCCACCTACAAAATGAGTAGATGTAATCTTTGTACCCATTTAGGAATCCAAGCAAGTATATTTGTGTCAACTAGCTTTCTAGCTCTATAGTACTGTGATATATGCATGTGTTTGCTATAGTATGTGTATGTGATTTTTGAAATAGTGTTCTTTATTTCTTCGTTGAAAAGCTTCTTGTGCGTCTTTCATGAAAACCTGTATGTAAAAGCATATTTGTGAGGAACGTGTTGCTTATGTACTTTCTTTGGTTTAGTCCTTTGTGATACATGCTTAGTGTTAGGACTAACATTAGGCTGTGTAACAGGGGTAACTTGTTTGTCTAATTTGATCTCTAACTTTTTAGAGACGACACAAGACTCTTCGAATTTTCAGCTATATTCGTGTCTTTACTCAGTGGATAGGTGTCTCTTCTTCTCTATGTCATATAGCTCTTGCACTTTAACATAGTCTCTTTCTTTTTGTTTTATAGTGAGGGTAGTCTCATGATAGTACAATCTAATTTTGGATATCTCCTCCGTGTTATCGGTAGTAGATGTCTCTTCAATATCTTCAAGAAGATTAGATAATCTAGCTACTTCGGTTGTGTATGCCTTAATCTCTCTGCGAGACTGTTTATTCTTGTCTAATACATTTTTGTGTTCTTCAAGTAATTCACTAAAGGCATCTTCTAACTGAGCGAATGTAAAATCATCATAGAGAGGGTTTTTTAATACCTTATTGTATGCCATTAGACAAACATTTGTACTACTTCTGGGTTTGTCCTCATCTTTTGACTTACTGGACTTACTTTCGTTCTAGATGCTGGTGTTTGCGTACTTCCAACCATTTGTAGCTTTTCTACTTTATCTTGATCGATCCTATGAACTGCTTTTCTTCGTTAGTGGACAGTCCGTCTTTATGTGCCCTAACTTTTGCATTTGAAGCAAATAGTTTCTTCTTTGTTGCTTTTATGGATATCCTTCTTCTTTCGGTTTGATCGCTCAAACTTTAAGAATTTTCAAAAGTTCTTGACTAGCAGGGCCGGTTCAACACCATCGAAATCTTCTTCTTCAAAATTATTGCATGAGACTCTTCTGGCTTGAGCTTTAAAGGAGATTGATTTCTCTTTGTGGGTTGCTTCTTCAAAGTCTTGTAAGTCCAGCTCATGGGTCATGAGCTTGCCCATAAGGCTTCCAATGTCATCGTGGTGAGGTCATTTCCTTCTATGATCACGGTGGCCTTCGGGTTCCAGTTCTTGGTTAGAGCCCGTAGTACCTTCATAATCTTCTCATGATTGCTGTAATCCTTTTCAAGCTATTGTAGAGGATTAATAATATCAAGAAAATGAATGAACATCTGTGTAATTGACTCATCGATTTTCATCTTTAATGATTCGTATTCTTGTGCCAATCTACTGATTTTGAATTCCTTCACTTGGGAAATTCCCTCAAGAAGCCTCCAAATTTCATTTAATGTGGTACAAGTAGATACGCGATTGAACTCGATTTTGTCAATTGCACAGAATAGTGCATTGATGGCTCGTGCATCTAGATTAGCCTGTGTCTTCTCATGCTCAGTATATTTGTCATGGGGCTTGTCTACTAAAATACTATCAATCACTGTTCTAGGCGGTTTCTTGTAACCGTCTATAACTATTGACCAAAGATCGAAGTCCAGTGATTTAATAAAGAAACTCATCCGTATTTTCCAGTATATGTAGTTCGTTCCATCAAATAGTTGGGGTCTATTTGTGGATTGTCCTTCACCATTGAATATAGATTATCGGCTGTCATATATATATATATATATATATATATATATATATATATATATATATATATATATATATATATATATACTCTCTAGGTGGTTATATATATGTATAACCAGCTCTATTACCAATTGTAGGACTATTGAGCACCTCTAGAGGGGGTGAATACAGAGTGTGCGTGTGGGGCATTATAAATATCATAATTAAAAATTATGAACTATGGCAAGTAAGAGAGAATGATTTAACAATAAATAAATTACTGTAAAAATATGAATTAAGAAGATCAAACTCAATGACACAGCGATATATACTGGGTTCCCTCGTGGAGGACTAATCCAGTCTCGAGTACTCATGTTAGATGTTAATCCACTATGGCATAAGCTTTAACTGAGTGCTTGTAACTCTTATAATGTCGTACTTGGGGACAAGTGCACGACCAACTTCAACAACATCGTGCTTGGTGATGAGTGCACGACCGACTCTACAAGGCGATTGAAAACTGGAACATTTTTTAAATTTAGCCTCCGGTACAACTTTTCAAAAAAACCAAACTCTAGATTAAACAGAAACTGTAGTGGCTTGGCTAAGAGTAGTATAGGATAGATTTAAAAGTGTAGCTCGTAGAAAAATACTTAAAAGGAATAGAAAAAAGAATGAATGAGTAAATGAGTGATTTGAAAATATGAAAGTTCCTCTCTATTTATAGTGCTTTTGTAGACCGAATTCGGACAGAGTTTGGATGCAAAAATCTCGTATTCGAACGTTGGATGCAGATACCAAGGGGATTCAAAAATTGGTTAAAACTACCCTAACCGAAATTGGGCCGAGTTCTGGCCGAGTACTGCCTGAGTTCTGATAGAACTATTTTGGGCCAAAATGTTGGGTTTTGGGCTATATTTGATTGTGGACTTTAGATATGAATATGTGGATAGGTAGGCTATATTTTTGTGGACTGAGATTAGCTAAACTATGTAGGACCCTAGAGGGGGGTAAATAGGGAAATAAAACGATTATCATAATAAATAGTAATTTAAACGATAATAAATGTGAGAGAGAATCAAACACTCGATGTATCCTGGTATCCTTCCAAGGAGCACTCCAGTCCTGGAACTCTCTCCGGCTTTAATCCAATAATTGAGTAAATAGTTACACACGAGTTTAGATCCGAAGAACTCGTCAACTTCTAACACGAGTTTGGATCAGAAGAGCTCACCAACTTCTTACACACGAGTTTTCCTCGGAAGGCTCGTCAACATCTTGCACATGAGTTTTCCTCCGATGGCTCGTCAACTTCAACTTAGAAAGAAAGAAAGGCTTTTGATCTTCTTAAACACTTTGAAGATATAGATTACAACTCTTCAATACTCTAGCACTTCTGATTGAATGACTATTAAAAAGCTTGTAGAGTAATGGTGGAGCTCTTTTGGTAGTTGGAATTGGGGCGTAACATATTTTGGTTATGGCACATACATGTCAGTTTGTTGTTTTGGTTATATAAAAGTACCAAGACAAGCCTGTAATTAGGATTAAGGATTCTTAGGAAATCTCATCCACTTGCTAAATTTATCGCCTTTGAAATCCAAATTCGTACTATTTCATTATGCATCCAACTTGTTTTTTTGCTCGTCTCATGAATTTTTTTTTACAGAAAGATGCAATTGTGCAGTGGACACATGGCTTTCGTAGCCAACTAGACAAATGACACCACTCCTAGCAATGGCAGGACTCCAATGATGCCACGGAACCGAACTCCTGGAGGGGTTTTGGCAAATTCGACGACTCCAACAGGATTCACACCACCTCCGACTACGACTCAAAAAGATGGTCAGACCTCGCTGACCAAGACACATTATGGGGATCCATTACCTCTACCACCACCACTTTTCCTGTCCTAGATGCCACATGGAGCATACCTACTACAACTGAATTATGGACTGATGCCTCAGTTGCCCCAGCCGAATGGTCATATTTAGATGTTTTAATTTTTTTAGACCATTATGCAGCAATAGATGTAGAAGACCGAGGCCATGAGGCAGAGCTTGATGATGGTTATTGAGAGGTTGGCAGCACCAGCACCTGCACCTGCTCAGCTAGTGGGCAAGATTTACGACTATCGGCAGATGAACCCGAAACCTTTTAAAGGCAAAAAGACACTGGAGGAGATTACTGTGTGGATGATCAGCACTCAGAAGCTTTTATACGCTTCGTAACTACCAGCAGACTTATGGATGACAGCTGTTCGGACCCAGCTTGAAGGAAATGCACATCACTGGTGGGAGTTAATCGAACGAGATATCGGTAGAGGCCAGACTTGGGAACATGACTATGGATCGAGTGAGATATCGGATGACAGCCATTCCTGATCAGTTCCTCCATCTCAAATAGGGGAAAATGACTGTGGACGAGTATGATACTGAGTTCAGTCGCCTTTGTCATTTTGGTACCATCCTAATACCGACTGATGTGGAGAAGGAACAGAGATTTCACCATAGTTTGAAGAAGAAGCTCGTTTTGGTACAACACATTCTGACAGTAGCTAACCTATGGAATCTTTCATCCAGTCTTCCAACCCAATGAATATCATTCTAACATGTCTTAATACATCACCTCAAACTCAATTTTAGAATATATTATATTTATAAGGTTCAGTACCACCAAACTATGGTTTTAATCTCTAACTAGCATGGCGTATACGTTGAAATTAAAGCTACCAAAACCTAAAGTTTGGATAACAATTACCCTGCACATATATACTTTCTTGAACCTAATAAAGGGTATTTAATGTGACTTGAAATTAGTTTTAATCCGAGAAAAATTGCACATAAAATAATAGCATTTTTCTATGACAAGTCGCATAACTTCAATTATGGAATTTACTTCCCAATTCACATGGAATTCAAATAAAAATAATTATATGGCGCAGAAGAGGGCCAAGATAGGGATATGTTTGTGAATGTTTTGTACGCAAATATAAAATTTTATACATAAAATGATAGCTAGAAAAATATGTCGCACTCCTGGAATTTAATTCCCATGATGGTGTTTAGATAATTCCCAGTATAGTGTTTAGAGGGGTTTACTTAGTCCTACACCAATTTTATTAAGGTTTCTACCTGGGGGAGTGAAGTACATAGTTAGTCCTTTTGTCATAAGTCATAAAATGACAAATAATAAAGGCATTTACCTATTTACGGAATGCAGACAACATGTTTGTCGCCAAATTCAACATGTGCACTCCGTGATGAACGTCCTCTACGGAAGGGATAAATGAACAGAACAATAGCGAAACATATACTGAATTAGAGGAAATTCATGGAGGAACACGGTGAAAAAGGCTCAAAAGACTTCTACTAAGCGGTTTGGGCTGTGTGCCTTGTTCTTTGCACGATTTGTCCTGACACCACCTATTCTGGATACTTTGTCGTGTGACAGCTATTAAGGGCACCAAACACCAAGAACGCCTTATAAAAAAATATGGTTGTAAAAGTAAGAGGTAGAGGATGAGAGTAAAGGAAGATTTGAAGGGTTTATTGTTTTGAAGGTGCAACATGTTATGAAAGTTGACCAATTCTAGAAGTCTTCCTGCTGTGTATGGCTGAAAGTAGGCCAACTTTAGAGGCTATTGGAAGATGAAACCAAATAGAAATGAGTGGAAATGAAGTATGGGGCTATAGAGGGGTGAGGTAGGAGTGTTATGGCAGAATTTTAGGGGGAATAGGGTAGTGGGAGAGGTAGTTATGCAACCCACAATAGAGTGGTTTGTCATCCATGCGCTAGCTTCTTACTGGACTTGTGTGTTGTATGTTGGCTCATGTAGTCATGATCAACTTTATTTCGATAATTGACTTAAAACTCCGACTTTGATACGTAAAGCAAAAAGACTACAGAAGACCGCAGCTAATCTTGTCAAGCAAACTTTTGTAATTTTATTCTGTATTTTTAATTTATTGAGTCTAGATTATTTTGTGAGTTGGATATTACTTGCATTTAGAAGATCATCCTCACAAAAATAAAACATCTTTTTCCAAACCAAACCAACATCCAAAGAGCCATTCTGAACCAAAATGAACCCTAAAATCCTACTAGCCAAACTCGGGCAGAGTTCTACCCGAACTCGGACCGAACTCGATCTTCTTGAATCACTCCTGGTCAGAATAAATACCTAGTCTTTTGGATCTCAAACATTCAAAAATTTGAATGTTGCCATAGCCGAGTTCTACCCAAACTCCGGTTCAAAAATACCTATAAATATAGAAGAGTTTTTTATTTTTCTAAATCATCTCATTATTCATCTTCTCTATTCATTCTAAGATTCCTATTACAAAGAACTTTTCAATCTTCACATTTCCAAGACAACTCTCATTCTTCTAAGTGCTGGTGTGTTCTGATTAGAAGTGTTCGAGTTATACAAGCTTGGAGTATAAAAGCTTTGTCAGACAATGTTGAAGTTTGTTCGTGGGCTTCGGATAAAAATATGACGTTGTGAGAAGTTGGTGTGTCCTTCGAAGTAAAGCACGCGGTGTAACCTCTATTTCAAATAGTGGATTTAACATCGAATATGAGTACTTGAGATTAGTCCTCTTAGAGGGAAATTAGTATAAAATCTTGATGTCTGCGTATTGCATCTATCTCTCTATTTAATTACTGCTTTACCCTATTGTATTTAATTATCTGTCTATATTTGCCTTCACCTGCATTAATATTTTGGGGATACTTCTTCGACTACACTCTATTCACCCCCTCTAGAGGTGCCATTGATCCCACAATTGGTATCTGAGCTCGGTTTCTCAAAGTTGGACTAAAACCCCTTGAGATATGGCATCATTATACACTAGTAATTGTGAAGGCCAGTCTACAAATAGGCCTCCCCTATTTGATGACACAAATTACACGTATTGGAAGACATGCATGAGCTTTTATCTCAAGTCACTTGATTTCGACTTGTGGGCAATTGTCATTGATGGTTAGAAGAAACCACTTCTTATTATCCAAGATGGAATCCTAGTTGTAAAACCACATGATAAGTATACTTATCATGAAAAAAATAAGCAAGTCTTGATGCAAAAGCTATTAATGCCTTATTTTGTACAGCATATAGAACTGAATTCAATAGAGTATCAACATGTGCCACGTCTTACGAGGTTTGGAAACTTCGTGAGGTAACTCATGAAGGAACTTCACATGTGAAGGAATCCAAAATCTCAAGACACAAAAATACGAGCCCTTCAAAATAAAGCCTAATGAGACTATAACAAATATGTTTACTCGATTCTTAGATATTGTTAATCCCCAATCTTCTCTTAGAAAAGAATACAACAATCATGAAAAGACACGGAAGGTACTTCACAGATTGACCAAGTACTGGAATCCCAAAGCAACGACTATAATTGAAGAAAATGATCTCACTACAATGACTCTCGAGACACTAATAGGAAAGCTTATAACACATGAGCTGGACCTTAAGGACTTTGAAAAGACAGCACCAAAAGAGAAGACTATCACATTCAAGACACATCATAAGATGACATTTGATGACGAAAATGAGAACAACAATTCAGACAATGAGCAAATGGCCCTTATGACGAAGAACTTCAAAAGATTTCTAAAATATGAGAAATCTAACATGAAGAAGAAATATTCCAGAGATGACGAAGAACCAATAGCTACAGCTATAAGAAGACATGTCATATCAACAATGACTATCTTGTTGTAAGGAAGGGAAGCAAATACGATCAATCAAGCAAGAGAAGGACTTTAAACAGAAATTATGCTAATACCTTCATATAGTGTGAAAGTAAGGCAAGTGATTCTGAAGAAGAAGAAGAAAGACCTCACAACACAGCAAATCTATGCTTCATGGCTACAGATGCAAAGGTAACTACAAATCCTTTATATGAAGAATTTATTTTTGATGAGTTATCTGATACCTTGAGTGATCTACTAGAAGATCAAAAGAAGATGATGGATATGTATAAATGAGCTAAAATAGAGCTGAAAGTAGTACACTCTGAGCTTACTAAGCAACCTTAAATACTGGAAGATATTAGAGATAAAACTTATTCTAGTAACACGAATGAGATTTATTCTTTGAAATTGAGATTACTTGACACTCTTGAGGAGCTTGAGAAAGCAAATCAAGATAATGTAAAACTCAAGGATCTCCACGAATTAGAGAAGAAGTATAATATTGTTGCCTAGAGAATAGATGCACTCACAACCAAGTATAATGAAGCCTATGATATCTTTAAAAAGTTAGAGATTAAACTGGGTAAACATGTTGTCAAACCTGTAACTCAAGTGAACACGAATCACACGGCTAAACACAAACATAGAACATTCAACACTATTAGAACTTCTAGAAGTCATACATTCATTTTCAAGTTTCCTCATAAAAAGTCACACTCTTTTCCAAAATCTTACATACATGATCTTCGAACTTCACTTAGCACGAACACTTTTGCTATATGTCACTATTGTGGAATAAAAGGACATGTATAACATCAGTATAAAATTAGGAAGCTAGTAGACATGCATATATATGTTTGGGTTTCTAAAACTAACACATCCGAATCCTCAAGAAAGTGGATACCAAAGGTTACATCTTCAACTTGTGTTGTAGGTGGACCTACCTTCTCCCACTAGAAGAAAATGGATTCTCGACAATGGTTGCTCCAAACATATGACAGGTGATAATACTTTATTTGCAACTCTATCGATAAAGAAAGAAGGCTATGTCTCCTTTGAAAACAACTTAAAAGGACATATAATTGGAAATGGCGACATATGTTCTTCTCCCTCTCCTATTATTAAAGATGTTTGCTTAGTAACTGAATTAAAACATAACCTTCTAAGTATAAGTCAATTGACAGATCATGGTTATGGAATTAATTTTATTAAGGATAAATGTTTTATTTTTGATAAATCTTCTGGAATAATCTCTTTTGAAGGATTAAGAGAGGACAATATATATGTTTTATATCTGTCAGAGAATACTAACAGCACATAAAAGTGTCTATACACATCTCAAGACGAAAGCTGGGTATGGCATATGCATCTTAGACATATGAACATGGACACTATTGCAAGATTATCCACAAAAAAATTGATAAGAGACTTACCTGATATAACTTTCAAGAAAGATATAATATGTGCCGGGTGTGAAAAGAACAAGGCATCCAGATCATCTTTCAAATCAGTAAACGCTGTAAGTACCTCTAGACTGCTTTAATTGTACATATGGACTTATTTAGACTAAGTAGAGTCGTCAGTCTTGGCGGTAAGCTATATGCTTTCGTAATAGTTGATGACTATTCACGATATACTTGGGTTTATTTTCTTAGAAATAAAAATAAGGCCTTTTTTGAATTTTTTTTTTTTGTAAAAAGGTTCGAAATGAGAAAGGATTCATGATAACTCATATTCGAAATGATCGTAGAGGAGAATTTGATAACCATGATTTTAAAACTTTTTGTGATTCAAATGGTTTATCACATGAATTTTCTTGCCCCAGAACTCCTCAATAGAATGGCATTGTGGAGAGAAAGAATAGAACTCTTGGCGATATAGACAAAGTTATGCTTATAACCAGCAAAATCTTATAAAGTATTTTTGGACAAAAGCTGTTTATACAGCATGTCATGTGTTAAATAGAGTTCTTATTAGACCGATCTAAAAAAAGACTCCCTATGAATTATGGTTTCATAGAACTCCTAATATCAGCTTTTTTAAAGTGTTTGATTACAAATGCTTTATCTTAAACACAAAAGACAATTTAGACAAATTTGATGAGAAAGTTGATGAAAGAATTTTTTTCAGATATGCTGCAAAGAGCAAAGGATACAAAGTATTCAACAGAAGATCACTTGTGGTTGAAGAATTAATAAACGTCACTTTTGACGAGCTGAATAGTCAACGTGAGAACGTCAGTGATAATGAAGATGATAGAATCCCCTCAAGCAAAACATCCGATGATACACCAACCAAATATCGGGAAAGTATGCCGAAGAGATTACAATTTATCCCAAATCATCCAGAAGAACTGGTAGTAGATGATGTATCTAAAGGTGTAAGTACTTGTTCAAGCACAAGAGATATTATTGCTAACATAGCTTTCATTTCTAAGATAGACCCACTAATGTTGAAGAAGCTTTTGATAATGAATTTTGGATTTTTACAAGATGAACTTAACCAATTTGAACGGAATCAAGTTTGGGAACTTATTTCCAGACCTAGTGATCACCCTATCATTGGCACTAAATAGGTTTTCTAAAATAAATTATATGGGAATGGTATATTCACACGCAACAAAGCACGTCTAATAGCTCAAGGCTATAATCAAGAAGAAGGCATTGAATACGATAAGACATATGCTACAGTTGCTTGACTATAATTCATTCATATGTTATATACTTTTGTTAGTTTTCACGGTTTTAAACTTTTTCAAATGGATGTCAAAGTGCTTTTCTAAATAGTTTTTATAAGAAGAAGTTTTTGTTAAATAACCTCCTGGATTTGAAGATTTTAAAAGACCAGATCATGTATTCAAGCTTCGTAAGGCTCTCTACGGACTTAAACAAATACATCGTGCATGGTATGAGCATCATAGTTACTTCTTACTTGAACAAGGTTTTTCAAAAGGAAAGGTGGATTCTAATCTTTTTTTTATAAAATATATGGATAAGAATATTTTATTAATGCAGATCTATGTAGATGATATTATATTTGGATCAACAAATGAGATGCTTTTTGCCGAGTTTGCTAAGTGTATGTAGAGTGAATTTGAAATGACTATGCTGGAAGAATTGATTTTTTTCCTTGGGCTTCAAATGAAACAAAATTTACAAGAGATTTTCATCAGTCAAGCCAAATATACAAAAGACATGCTGAAGTAGTTTGATATAGACAATGTTAAACCGATCAAAACTCCTATGGCTATGTCTACAAACTTGACATGGATGAAAGTAGTAAACCAACTGCAGTACATAAGTACAGAGGTATGATTGGCAGTTTAATTTATCTAACTGCTAGTCATTCATACATTATGTTTTTAGTATGCCCAAGTGCAAGATATCAAGCTTGTCCTAAGGAAGTACATGTGAGCGTTGTTAATCATATCCTACGATACCTTGAAGGTACTTTAACAACTGGCCTATGGTATGCAAAAATCAATTCGTTTGACCTGATAGGTTATTCGGACGCAAATGTTGCTAGGTAGAAGGTCGATCGTAAAAGTACCAGTGGCGCATATAAGTTTTTAAAAAGTTTCTTAGTCTTCTGATTTTCTAAAAAACAAAATTTTGTGGAATTATCAACAACTAAGGCTGAATACATAGCCGCAGGACGTTGTTATGTCCAAATTTTACGAATGAAGCAAACTTTAGAAGACTATCAGTTATCTTACAACTACATCCCTATTTACTGTGATAACACTAGTTCGATAAATCTCATGAAAAATCCTATTTGTCTGTCTCGCACAAAGCATATAGAAATAAGACATCATTTAATTCCCGTATCAGTGTTTAGAGGGGTTTGTCTTAGTTCTACACCACTATTAGTTCTACACCACTTTTATTTAGGTTTCTACCGAGTGGAGTGAAGTAACTAGTTAGTCCTTATGTCATAAGTCATAAAATGACAAATAACGAAGGTACTTACCTATTTACGGAATGCGGATAGCGTGCTTCTTGCCAAATTTAACCTATGCACTCTGCGAAGAATATCCTCTACGGAAAGGATAAATGATAGAACATATAGCAAAACATATATTGAATTAAAGGAAATTCATAGAAAAACATGACAAAAAGGCTCAGAAGACCTTTACTTAGCGGTTTAGGCTATCCGCCTCGTTCTTTGCACGATTCGTCCTGACAGCGCCTATTCTGGACACTCCGTCGTGCGACAATGATTAAGGCACCAAAAATTAAGAACACCTTATGAAAAATGTATAGTTGGAAAGGTAAGAGATAGAGGATGAGAGTAAAAGAAGATTTGAAGGGTTTACCAATTGTTTTGAAGGCACAACATGCTACAGAATTCGACCAATTCTAGGCCAACTTTGGAGGCTATTAGGAGATGAAACCAAATAAAAATGAGTGGAAATAAAGTGTGGGGCGATAAGGGGGTGAGGTAGAGTGTTGTGGCTGAAATTTAGGGGGGAATGGGGTAGTGGAAGAGGTGGTTATACAACCCACAAGTGAGTAGGTTGTTGTCCCAAGCCGCCATCTTCTTGCTGGACTTGTGTGCTGTGCACTCACTATTGTGTGCAACACATGGGTCTAGCAAGAGCTTGGTTTGGGTCCCTAGGTACTTGGGTAGGTGTGAGTCAACTTTTGGTTCGAAAAGAGTTAATTTGGTTGAGTTAAACTAGCCTAGACTAGATACTAGTGCCTACTAACCATGGCTGAATATATACAAATTCTAATGCACCTAAACCACTACCAAACACATGTTACCCATTGTTTAATAATATATATATATATATATATATATATATATATATATATATATATATATATATAAAACGGAACGGAACGGACGTAGCGAATAGGAGGCAGCCCGCCGCCATGGCCTCTGCCCCCGGCGGGGAAGCAGCAGCCGACCCCTTCGGCTTCATAGATCGAGAATGTGGCCCATCTCCTCGTCTCTCAAAGAACGCCTCTTTCGCCTCTCCCCCTTCCTCAACGACAACCCATCTCTCCCTCCCCTCTCTCCATTGCCCCCTGCTGACGCCCCCATCCCCATCTGCTCTCTCCCCGATGACGAACAATCTCCTCTTGCACCTCCTCCTAAAGAAACCAACAACAATAATGTTAGTCCCGGGGGCTTGATCAAAGATGAAAACTAATGCAATCGAGATCTGAGATGTCACACAAAACTTTGTGATGATCAAACTCAAGATCTACGAATAAAACTAAATAGCCAAATTACAATATGAAGGAGAAAAATAGCAAAGAGAAGATCTCTTGTTCTTCCTTGCAAACGTGTTGCAATTGGGACAGAACAAGTTACAATAATCTAGAGAGATGAGAAGAAGAAGAACAATGCTGGGGTGTCAAAACACTGTTGCTCAAAGCAAGATTCGCCCCACACGATCTGCTTCCAGGAACCAGCAAGTTTGAAGAACTTGTGGAACGCTCGATGTCACCTCTGTTCTGACTCCTCGGATGGACTTGCAATGGCGGCAGCAACTCTCTCTCTCTTTCTCCTTTTCTGACTTGTATTTTCGTAGTACTCATAAAGGAGGCCGGAAGAGAGTATTTATAGAGAGAGGGTGGAAACCCTAGCCGCCTCTTCAGTTATGGAAAGATTGAATCAAATCACAAAAAGATAGCAACGAATTAATTCTAATCCCACAAAGATAGGAACTGAATTAATTCAAATCCCACAAAGATAGTAACGAAATTAATTCAAATCCCACAAAGATAGGATCTGAATTAATCACATTGATTCACCCTTTTCATAACCGATTTGAAATCTGCAGTCAGCGTAGCCCTCCATGCGGCAGCAGCAGCAGCAGCCTGGCCGCATGGACCGCTTGGGCCGCATGGACCGCTTGGGCCGCATGGACCGCTAGGGCCGCATGGACCGCATGTGCCGCATGAGCCGCATGAACCGCATGAGCCGCATGGACCGCATGAGCCGCATGGACCGCATGAGCCGCATGGACCGCATGGACCGCATGGACCGCATGAGCCGCATGAACCGCATGGCCGCATGAGCCGCATAAAGACCGCATGACTGCTGACGTGCTAAGTGCAAAGTGTGCCAACAAAACGCCACATTACACCTCATGAGCCCATGAGCCCGAGTCCGAGTCCGAGTCCGAGTCGCTAAGCCCCTTTGGGGCTTAGCTCCAAGTGAAATTAATCCAAGAGAATGACAAAAGCATTAATGCTTAATCCTTGGAGCCTTATTCTTACCTCCTTGTAAAATCACCCACATGGTTCCCTCCTTAGGGTCACCACCCCATGTGCATCTCTTAACAATACACCCAAGTATATATGTTGAGATAACTCATGGTGCATTTCCGATGTGGGACTAAAATTCACAAGGCATGTTGAGAGCAAGCTCTCTCCATGTAAAGAAAGCACCAACAATCCCCCACATATCACAACATATATATGTGTCCAGGGTTGAGCGTTCCCTACAGTAACTGTCCATTTTGCATTAGGATAGATGTCGCTGACGACTTGAATCTTCCCGCATGGGTTAAATAACAATGTGATACAAGAATGGACTACGTCTTGAATTCTGCACCACAATTGTAATTCTTCCCACTCACAAAGTGTAGTTACGTGTGCTTCTGGCTGCACATTAAAGGCCCTGTGCCAGCCTGGTTTCAGTGTATAATTTTGGGCGTCTACAAGTTTACCCTCAAGAGACGGCCTGATATCTCTTTCCATACACTATAGGTGAGTTCTTTATTAAAGAGATATGGCATGAAGCCTTGCGCTTCCTTGCGGTGCTACGCCGCTATGACATGGCCTGAAGCCGAGGCATTACTCCTACCTGGGAACCTCATCGTAGTGTCATACTACTGTAGCATGAGGTCACAAGCCTCTTTATAGTGCCAAACTACCCAGCATGAAGCCTAAGGCTTCCTTGCGGTGTTACGCCGCAACGACATGGCTTGCAATGCCGAGGCTTTACCCCTACCTGGGTACCTCATCGTGGTGTCGTGCCACTGTAACATGGGGCTATCCTCCCCTTTGTAGTGCTGTCTACAACTCTTTAATTACGTCATACAGCATTAGGCTACCTGCCTATTTGCGGTGCTACTCCGCTATGACTTGGCTTGCAAAGCCGAGGCATTACCCCTACCTGGGAACCTCATGGTGGAGTCATTCCACTGTAGCATGGAGTTTCACTCCTTGTAGTGCTGCTCTACCGTGCTTCCTGTAAAGCACACCAGACATTCACTCTGCCTGAGAACTCATTAAGGCGTTTAAGCCAACCTTCCACAGGATTTGTTTTTCCGTAGAAAAATACATAGTAGACAACAGTGGTTATGGGTCCGTATCCCTTCCATGTTCCAGAGAACAAGTACCCACTGTTACCTGATAGTTTTCCAGTCAGTGATCCTCCTTTGAACCAAAAGTTAGATGCCTAGTAGATTTCTCTTTGAACTAATAGCATAAAACTTTATGGTAGGATTACAAAGACACACTATCAGAATGCCTTCAAGCCCATTCTACAAGCTGTGTCATCGACCAACTGGCGCTTGAGGCCCTTTGTGAACGGATCTGCCAGGTTCTCCTGACTCCGAACATCAACCACTGCAATTACACCTCTTTTGATAAGATCGTGTACTGCCCTGTGCTTCAACCGCACAGTCCTCTTCTTCCCGTTGAAGAGGTCATTTGATGCCACCGCCGCAGTCGCCTGGTTGTCACAGTATATCGGTATCGCCGGTATCTGAGCCCCAACCACTGGAAGATCATACATGAGCTCCCGAAGCCATTCTGCTTCATCTGCTGCAGTTTCAAGTGCATAGAATTCAGATTCCATGGAGGAACGAGAGAGTATAGTCTGCTTCTTCGACTTCCACGATATAGCAGCTCCACCCAAGGAAAAGACATATCCACCTGTGGATCTCTCGCTTTCCACCTCTGAATACCAGCTAGCATCACTGAAGCCTTCCACTACTGTCGGATACCCGTTGTAGTGCAGTGCATATGTCTGAGTCTTCTTGAGATATCTCATTACTCGCTTCACAGCTTTCCAGTGCTCAACCCCTGGGTTGCTTGTGAACCGACTCAGCATTTCCACGGCGAAAGCTATGTCAGGCCTTGTGGCAGTAGTTGCGTACATCAAACTTCCGATAACGCTAGAATACTCCAGCTGCCTGACGCTTTCCCTCGAGTTTGGCTTCAGCTTCTGATCACACCTGTATGGCGTATCGATCCCTGGAAGATCCTTATACCCATAGCGTGTGAGCATCTTCTCAATATAGTGAGATTGTGACAGCGCTACTCCAGTGTCTGTCCGGATGATCTTTATGTCCAAGATGACATCTGCATCCCCCAAGTCCTTCATACTGAACTTGGTTGAGAGGAACTTCTTTGTCTCTGTGACACAGCCTATATCCGTACCTAGGATTAGCATGTCGTCCACGTACAGACAAACGATGACTCCTCTTCCATCAGCGAACTTTGTGTAAACACATTTGTCCGTCTCGCTGACTCTGTAGCCGTTTGACCTAATAACTTTGTCAAACTTCTCATGCCACATCTTGGGAGCTTGCTTCAAACCATATAATGATTTTACCAACTTGCAGACTTTGTCTTCAAGACCTTTGACGACAAATCCATCTGGCTGTTGCATGTAAATCTCTTCGGTCAGCTCCCCATTCAGGAACGCTGTCTTTACATCCATCTGATGTATCACCAACTTATGTATAGCTGCTAGAGCGATTAACATCCTGATGGTGGTCATCCGGGCTACTGGAGTGTACGTGTCGAAGTAGTCTATCCCCTGTTTCTGAGAAAATCCCTTGGCTACCAGCCTGGCCTTGAACTTGTCAATAGTTCCATCTGCCTTCATCTTCTTCTTGAAGATCCATTTACATCCGATGGGCTTTTCTCCTTCAGGTAGATCTACCAACACCCATGTGTTATTGGAGGTGATAGAGTCAAACTCGTCATTCACTGCCTCCTTCCAGAAGATAGCATCTCTGGTCTTCATCGCCTCATCATAGGTAAGCGGATCTGCTTCCACATGATAGGTGACAAAGTCATCTCCGAAATCTTTCGGTCTCCTCGCTCGCTTAGCTGACGGCTCGGCGAGTTCTGGTACAAGAGTTGTTTCATCAACAACAGCTTCTTCTTGGACTACTGGCTCGTATGAGATTTCAGTCTCATTAGTACCTACATTATTTTTCGGAATGTCCGAAAGAATAATGTTTTTGTCTTTTGCGAACTTGTCTTCAAAGTATTCAGCCTCGCGAGATTCGATGATATGATTTGATTCAATATCAAGAAATCTCCGAGCATCACTCTTCTCGGCATACCCCAAGAAGATAGCCTTCGTAGTCCTTGTCCCCAGCTTCTGAATCTTCAGATCTGGAAGCTTCACATACGCCAGACACCCCCACACTCGAATGACATTCAAGTTGGGTCTGACTTTGAACCAGAGTTCATGAGGAGTTACGTTCGAAGTTGCATATGGTACTCTATTCAGAATGAAAGTGGCCGTTAATGCAGCTTCTCCCCAGTAGCATTTTGGAAGACCTGCAGTGAGCAGCATAGAATTCATCATTTCTGTTAATGTCCGGTTCTTCCTCTCTGCTACTTCCGTTGGATTGAGGAGAATATGGAGCAGTAGTCTCGCATATGATTCCATGTTCTTTGCAGAACGATGCGAATTCATGAGACCTGTACTCCCCACCTCGATCACTTCTCAGCCTCTTGAGTTGTTGTCCAGTCTGCCATTCAGCCTCGGCCCTGAACTCTCTGAACTTCTCGAAAGCTTCGTCTTTGGACTTGAGCAAGTAGACGAACGCGTATTTTGAGAAGTCGTCGATGAAGGTTATGAAATACTTCATCCCGGCCTTCGTGGAGAAATGTTTGAAGTCACAGATATCGGAGTGCACCAACTCCAGAAGATCTGTGCTTCGATTGACCCGATGAAAGGGTTTCCTTGTGATCTTCGTCTGAGCACACACTTCACACTTCTCCACCTTACCCCCACATTTGGAGATAAGTCCTAGACTAGACATTTTGTTGATTCTTTTACTATGAACATGTCCTAGTCTATTATGCCACAACTCAAGAGAATAATCAGAAAATACAACTGCATTAATGTCATCAAACTGGTTGACAAGCTGAATTTTAAACATTCCTTCGGTTTGATAAGCCTTCCCGAAGTATGTTCCTTTCTTGGACATAACCATCTGACCAGCGTTGATGTCCATCCTCAAGCCTGCGTTGCAGAGCAGGCTCCCAGAGATTAGGTTCTTGGCAATCGCAGGAACATGCTTCACTCCTTGAAGCGACAGAGTGTTCCCAGAAGTGAGTTTCAGCTCCACAGTCCCAATCCCCAGTACTTCAGCTTGGGCCTGGTTCGCCATGACAACTTTCTCAGATGTCGGCTGGTACGTGACGAACCATTCCTTGCCTGAACAGACATGGCAAGTCGCACCAGTGTCTATCCACCAGTCAGAGTCAACCCCCACAGTTGTGACCTGTCCGATCATAGCAACAACGTTAGAAACCAATGAAACCTTATTAGGCTCACTTTTATCTGATTGTTTAGGCTTAGATCTGCATTCACTCTTGTAGTGGCCTTTCTTGCCACAATTATAACAAGTCACGTGGGACTTATTCTTCTGTTGCTTGAAAGAAGGACCCTTCACTTTTAGATTAGTGAAGTCCTTCTTCTTGGGATGAGAAGCCGCCTGCTTCCTCTTTGAATTTCTCGTTTGCACAAGATTGGCTTTAGCCAACTGTTTGGACAGAGTGTCCACCTTCTGTTGGGAACGCATCTCGTCCTCAACATGGATCTCTTGCAGTAGATCTCCCAAGCTAATGTCTAGCTTCTTTCTGTGCATCCTTGCATAGAAGGTACTCCATCCAGCAGGAAGTTTTGAGACGATCCCTCCGATGACAAACTTGTCGGGTAGGGGCATCTCTTCGTCTTCCAGTTTCTGACGCAGCTTCAGAAATTCTTTCACCTGTGGCAGCATGGACTTTTCGTCCTCAAAGAGCAATTTGTGATATTTTTCAACCACAAACATTTTGCTCCTGTTCTTGTCTTCTTCATACAGATTTTCCACAGACTCCCATATGTCTCTGGCAAGTTCCTTCTTTGAGTAGGATTCTGCCAGAGAGTCCTCCATAGCATTCAGGATGATAAGCCTGCAGATGCTATTTTCCCTTCTCCATTTGGCCTGGAGTTTGGTAGCCGCGTTGATGGCGGCAGTAGATCCAGTGTCTGGAACAGAGGGTTCTTTCTCCAACAGAACATGATCAACATCTTTCAGTTGAAGAGTTAGGTACACCTTTCTCTTCCAGACTTGATAGTGCTCTCCATCGAACTTTTCCAACTTGCAGAAGTCCGATTGGAGGAGCGAAGCATTAATGTTTTCCATCTATACGGATCTTGCTTTGAGATTGTTAGTCCCGGGGGCTTGATCAAAGATGAAAACTAATGCAATCGAGATCTGAGATGTCACACAAAACTTTGTGATGATCAAACTCAAGATCTACGAATAAAACTAAATAGCCAAATTACAATATGAAGGAGAAAAATAGCAAAGAGAAGATCTCTTGTTCTTCCTTGCAAACGTGTTGCAATTGGGACAGAACAAGTTACAATAATCTAGAGAGATGAGAAGAAGAAGAACAATGCTGGGGTGTCAAAACACCGTTGCTCAAAGCAAGATTCGCCCCACACGATCTGCTTCCAGGAACCAGCAAGTTTGAAGAACTTGTGGAACGCTCGATGTCACTACTGTTCTGACTCCTCGGATGGACTTGCAATGGCGGCAGCAACTCTCTCTCTCTCTTTCTCCTTTTCTGACTTGTATTTTCGTAGTACTCATAAAGGAGGCCGGAAGAGAGTATTTATAGAGAGAGGGTGGAAACCCTAGCCGCCTCTTCAGTTATGGAAAGATTGAATCAAATCACAAAAAGATAGCAACGAATTAATTCTAATCCCACAAAGATAGGAACTGAATTAATTCAAATCCCACAAAGATAGTAACGAAATTAATTCAAATCCCACAAAGATAGGATCTGAATTAATCACATTGATTCACCCTTTCCATAACCGATTTGAAATCTGCACAGTCAGCGTAGCCCTCCATGCGGCAGCAGCAGCAGCAGCCTGGCCGCATGGACCGCTTGGGCCGCATGGACCGCTTGGGCCGCATGGACCGCTAGGGCCGCATGGACCGCATGTGCCGCATGAGCCGCATGAACCGCATGAGCCGCATGGACCGCATGAGCCGCATGGACCGCATGGACCGCATGGACCGCATGAGCTGCATGAACCGCATGAGCCGCATAAAGACCGCATGACTGCTGACGTGATAAGTGCAAAGTGCGCCAACAAAATGCCACATTACGCCTCATGAGCCCATGAGCCCATGAGCCCGAGTCCAAGTCCGAGTCCGAGTCGCTAAGCCCCTTTGGGGCTTAGCTCCAAGTGGAATTAATCCAAGAGAATGACAAAAGCATTAATGCTTAATCCTTGGAGCCTTATTCTTACCTTCTTGTAAAATCACCCACATGGTTCCCTCCTTAGGGTCACCACCCCATGTGCATCTCTTAACAATACACCCAAGTATATATGTTGAGATAACTCATGGTGCATTTCCGATGTGGGACTAAAATTCACAAGGCATGTTGAGAGCAAGCTCTCTCCATGTAAAGAAAGCACCAACAAATAAAGAAGGAGAGTCGTTGTCGTCGAAACAACAAACTCTAGCTACCACATCGACCAAGACCAAGAAGAAGAGGAGAAGGCTGATGAGTGCCCAGCTCAGGATCAGCAGCAGCGACGCCGATGATCAAGAAGAACCCACCCAACCTCCTCCCCAACCCCCCAAAGTGCCTCCTCCTCCTCCCACCACCACCACCCGAAAGCTTCCGGAGTCCATCCTCAAACCAAATTTCGTTCAGCGCGACATCTCTGGACAGCACTCGAAGGGGAAGGCTATCGAGGTCACCCTGTACGATCTAGTCGTCACCCTCGCTGACGTAGAGAGGAAGTACTCGAGGCAGCCCGACACGACCTACGACCACATGAGCCTTCTGGAGATCGCCAAGATGAGAGGATTCTTCGACCGGCCCTCCTCCTGATGGCGTCGGTCCCAGAAGAGGTTAGTTTTCTTGGCATTCACTTTTGTGCTTGTACGTGTTCGATGAAATGCATCAGTAGTATGTTAATGTTATGATGTGATCAACTAGTAGAAGGAACTAAAAGTACTTTTTTTGTTGTAATTGGTATTTTTTTGCCCAATATATATATATATATATATATATATAAATATAAATATATATATATATATATATATATATATATATATATATATATATATATATATATAACATTCACAAATAATTATATACAATCACATTAATCATACTAACTAAATTTATTCTAATAAAAAATTCTTTGGGGGGGGGGGGGGGGGGGGTTACAAGGTTCAATTGAGTGGGACACAAGTGTCATGGGTGTTGTAGGCTTAGTGTACGTCATGATCCACCTATGGATCGAAGGATATAGGTCAAAATTAATGTGTCTCCAATTTCGATTGGAACAGACATATGTGCATGGTCTAGTTTGAAATAGGATTTTGTCTCATGAATGTTGTGTTATTAAAAAGGAGCACAAGGAGATATGTTTGTGTGAGACATGAATGCCATGAGTGTAGAAAAGCTCATCTAGGTCATAAATACAAATTTTGCTGGAAGAAAATAGCTAGTGTTGTGCTACTAATAACAAAGCCATGAGAAATGGTATCAAAAGGTAATAATAAAGAGTGATAATCAAACCAAATTTTTTGTTATTCCTAATTGATATCTAATTAACACAAATTCTTAAAATATTTTGAGAGGGGCTTACACTCCACCACTCTCTCTAACGTGCTCTCATGCTCCACCCTCTCTTCGATGTGCTCCCTTTTCTCCGACGAGCTCCCCTTTTTCTATCTCTACCATATTTCTAGATAGGGTTATTTTTGCCATTTTGCATTATTTATATGTTGTGCATATTTATCTATTTAATTATGGTGATAGTTATTATGGTCAGTGGGCTAGCTTATTTATTAGACTCATGTTAGTGGACCCAATTAGACTTGACATGACACTTGGACCAACACTTTAGATTAGACCCAATTAGACTCAATTAAGTCATTATACTTAATAAATAAAGATTAGTCTAACTCCTCAAATAGAATTAGAAGCTTCCACTAATTAAATACCCTTCATGACATTTAATTCGGGGCATACTTAGGATTTTGTATTTGCTTGTGGAGAAGACTAGTGGCCGACCCTATATGGAAGGTGGAGTCTCTCTCTCCTCCTCATTTTAGCTCATTTATTTCTAATTTGGTGTTCTTCCCTAAATTGGTCCATCCTACAACTCTTCTCAAATCCATTTCCAATCCTTTCCCTACTCTTCATCCAAGGAGCCTAGAAGCTTGGGTGGCAAGGAGCATTAAGAGAGAAAGCATTTGGCTAGAAGATCGTGTCCTAATCGTATCCATTGGGCCTTGCATTAGAAATCCATCTTCCAATAGATATATATATCTCAATTTCTCCTCTATATAACCTCTAATTGTTCAATTTGACCATTAGAAATCCATTCATGGACTAGGACTACCTATAGGAAGAAGAATTAGCTTCTAATGACCCTTTTGTGGAAGTTACATTGAGTTGTGTGTCTAATTTGGAGGAAATCCGAGATTGGTGCACCAAGTGTTTATCATTTGATAATTTAGATCTATAGAGACTTATTTTGGTTATGTGTGGCTAGATACGTGACCACAATTGGATATGAGTAGACCGTATCATGATACGCTATAACACAGAGTCATTTGGGGGTTTTCTCTCCTACACTTGTGACACACATATCAAATTCTCCAGACACATTGTACATCTATATATTGTTCTAATTAGGCCCTAATTAATATTTTATATGTTCATATGATTTGGATAGGGTTTGGTAACGGTATCTTGGTCATATCATAAGAGTATCATAGATTAGTGCAATACTAGTGTGGTGCACACCAAGTATTTGGTATATAACTTGGTAATTATACATATCACACACACACACACACACACACACACACACACACACACACACACACACACACACATATATATATATATATATATATATATATATATATATATATATATATATAGGCATCGGCATTTTGTTCCTAGGGGTATACTTGTGCAGGCTTCGGCATTTTGAGCCTTGCTGGAATAAAAAGGAGTGTTCTTTAATATATATATATATATATATATATATATATATATATATATATATATATATATATATATATATATATATATATATATATATATATATATGAGGAAAATATACCTAAGGTCGACCTCATTTTCCTCACTTTACAATATTTTTTTCGTGAATTTTTTTTTATGGGATTCATCTACACCTTATTGATTGGCAACATACCAAATTTCAAGAAAAAATAATATTATTTAGCCCCCTATCAATAAGGTGCAAAATCGACGGTGTAGCAGCAAAGTTTTAGACCGTCGATTTTGCAAGGGATAGATAGGGGGCTAAACAATATTATTTTTTCTTGAAATTTGGTATGTTGCCAATCAATAAGGTGTAGATGAATCCCATAAAAAAAAATTCACGAAAAAAATGTTGTAAAGTGAGGAAAATGAGGTCGACCTTAGGTAACTTACCTAAGGTCGACCTTAGGTACATTTTCCTATATATATATATATATATATATATATATATATATATATATATAATAATAATAATAATAATAATAATAATAATAATAATAATAATAATAATAATAATAATAATATTTTTGCTTGTGCGATTGCGTTTATGTGCCCTAGACGCCTCCTCAGCCGTGGCCACCAATCGCTTCCGCGGGGTGGCTTACCGCCCCCGGCCTCGCCGTCGCTGCCTTCCTCACCAACTTCGCCCTCAACCCCTGGACCATCGGAGTCATGGCCTTGCTGCTTTGGCTACTTCTATCCTTATCCTCCCTTCTTCCGACAGCTCCAAAATTCTGATCCTCCTATCTGTCGACCGATCCAAACTACCATCTCCACTTGGTCTCCAACCCCCAACTCCCACTTCCCCTCCCTTTCTGCTAATCGCATCCACCTCTTCTCCATCCCCCCCGCCCCCCAACTTAATTTGCGCTCATTTAGCTCGCCCCCTCGTCCAGTCTCGGGTCACCCGCAACCCGCCCTGCCTTCCCCTACCCCCCTCCAATACCATCCCTCCCTTCCATTGGCCTTCGAACTACTCTCCTTGTTCTTCCAGAGCTTTCCTCCTCTCCGGCCCCTCGGCCCAGGTCCCCCCTTACCTTCCCGCTATAGCTTCTCAGGCCCCCACTGGGACATCGGGTGGTAAAGTTGCCACTTTGTTGTCGTTTGCTTCAGCGGTGAAGCAGGTTACTTCGTATCCCCTTCCGTCCCTGGACCTTCCCCCGCGGCAAGTATCCTCTTTTAAGGGTGAGCCTGCGACCTCCTTCGACAGTGAAAAGCTTTCCTCCCTGGTGGCTCCCCTCGAATACGCCCTGGTGGGCAAATTTTCACACTCTCGCCCCATGTAGAGAAAATTCGGTCGGTATTCGCATCCATCAGATTCTCGGGCCCGGTGCACATCGGCATCATCGATACGAAACACTTGCTGATTCACACCTCTATGTAGATGGACTTCCTCATGTTAAGGATACATGGCACCTGGTACATCACCAATGTCCCAATGCGCATCTTCAAGTGGATAGCTTTGTTCGGCACGAAGAAGGAATCATCGATCGCTCCGATGTGGATCTTCTTCCCCGACTTACCTCTGCACAGTTCTTCGCCAATTCTGTGATTTTTCTGATCGCACAAGGTACAGAACCCCCTTATGTTAGACAGAGGGACTACAGACTTCATCAGACCAAGTGTTGGAGTGGGTGGGGTTCCCACCTATGTGGAGAATACCCCGGAGAGCGACGAGCGCCATCAGTATGTCGAAGAAGCTTGGGGAGTGCATAGATTTTATTTTGGTACATATATGGTAAGGAAATATATGATTGGATTTCCATATTTACTTTGATTATATATTTATGATTGGACCCTTCATATAGTAGCTTTCCATATTATTGGGTTTCCAATTATGGTAAGCTAATTATGATTGGATTTCTATTAAATATATGATTGATTTATATTGGAAGTTTCCATATATATTGGCCTTCCATGTATGGGTTACCAAGGGCTTATATAAGGGTGATGCATGCTAGTTGTAAAATCATCTCAAAACAAAGAGTGCTTTACAATCTTTGAGAGAGAGAGAGGATTAAGGACTATTGTGAAGGAGAGATTGCTTCGAATAATTTTTCGGCATCTCTTATTCTTCGGAGTCCGCAATCAAAAATTTTCTTCTTTCAAGTGAGTTGTGGTGATCCGTGTTGGATCGGGAGGAGCTTGCAGAGGGTGTATTCTCTTTATTCCATTAGTAGAGGTTCTTCAGGGTTGGACTCCGATCGTCCCGTGATTTTTCCCGCAAGGGTTTTCCACGTCAAAAATCTTTGTGTCTGTGATTGTGTTTGGCATTTTTGGTTTGTGTGCTTTTGCTCGGTTCTCTCGCAGGACTTTCTGGTTTGGGGGAACGGTTTTCGTGCTTCGTTCCCAACAGAGTGGTATCAGAGCTTTGGGTTCAAAGAAGTGTCAGAAGTTGACAGTCAAACCAGGAAGCAGAGATGGACGCGAAGCCGGTGCGCATGGTGAACCTGAACGGTACCAACTACCATTATTGGTGGAGCAAGATGAAGGATTTGCTGTTCGTCAAGAAGCTGCATCTTCCAGTATTTGCATCCGAGAAGCCCAGTGACAAATCCGATGAGGATTGAAACTTTGAGCATATACAGGTGTGTGGGTACATGCGGCAGTTCGTTGACGAGAACGTGTACAACCACGTTGCCAATATTGAGCATGCGAAGACGTTGTGGGAGAAGCTGGAATCTTTGTACGCGAAAAAGACCGGGATAAACAAATTATTCTTGATCCGGACGATGATGGGTCTGCGGTACAAAGATGGTGCATCCATTACGGATCACTTGAGTGAGTTCCAGGGCGTGGTGGACCAGCTATCCTCGATGGGAGTCAAGTTCGACGACGAGGTTCAAGGACTTTGGTTGCTATGTACATTGCCAGACTCGTGGAAGACCGTACGAGTATCTATGATCGTTTCTGCTCCGGAAGGCGTGGTCAGTCTGGAGTTTGCCAAGAGCGGGGTACTGAATGAAGAGATGCGGAGACGTTCTCAGGGCATTTCATCCACATCCCATCACTCAGAGGCACTAGTTTCGGAGAGCCGCGAAAGGGGCAAAAGCAGGGGTCCAGGTGGTGGCAGAGACAAGAGCAGGGAGAAGTCCAAGGGTCGGTACGAGGACTCGGAGTGTTACCATTGTGGCAAGAAAGGCCACATCAAGCGGAACTATTTCGCTTGGAAGAGAGAGAAGAAAGGCGACAAGGGGAAGCAAGATGAGAACACTACAGCGGCGGCTTCGATACATGGAGGCGATATGATCATCGTAGGTGATGAGGTTATCACAAACCTCGTCTGCGATGACAATTATTGGCTGGTGGACTCAGGGGCTTCAGCGCATGTATCTCACAATAGGGCACTATTTGCCACTTACACGACAGGCGACTGTGGAGTGTTGAAGATGGGCAATGGAGATGTGTCAAAGGCGGTTGCTGTTGGATATGTGCATTTGAGGACGAAGACGGGTGCAGTTCTTGTTCTCAAAGATGTTCGTCATGTCCCTGATATCCGTTTCAACCTGGTGTCGGTTGGAAGGTTGGATGATGAGGGATTCTTCAGTCTCTTCGGGAATAGTCAGTGGAAGCTTTCCAGAGGTTCGATGGTGATTGCCAGAGGAAGCAAGAAGTCCGGTCTCTACTATATGGAGGGGAGCGCACAGGGGGCACAGGAGGTGGACGTAGTCAGTGATGCATCTACCGAGTTGTGGCACAGGCGGCTCGGCCATATCAGCGAGAAGGGGATGAGCTACTTGGTAGACAGGAAGGTGATTCCAAGGCTCAAGTCTACAAAGTTGGAGAAGTGCACGCACTGCTTAGCTGGGAAGCAAAATAGGGTGTCTTTCCAAAGTCACCCAAGTTCAAGGAAGCCGGCGTTGCTCGAGTTGATTCACTCGGATGTCTGCGGTCCTATGAAGGTAAAATCTATTGGTGGTGCTTTTTACTTTATAACTTTTATTGATGACTGTTCCAGGAAGGTTTGGGTCTATGCCTTAAAGACCAAGGATCAGGTGCTGCCTACTTTCAAAGAGTTTCAGGCCCCTGTTGAAAGAGGGACGGGCAAGAAGTTATTGTGTGTTCGGTCCGACAATGGCGGCGAATACATCGGTCTCTTTGATGCTTATTGCAGAGAGCAGGGGATACGACAACAGAAGACTCCGCCAAAAACACCTCAGCTCAATGGTGTAGCGGAGCGCATGAACAGGACACTGATGGAGAGGGTGCGGTGTTTGCTGTCAGAAGCAAACTTGCCGGGTAGTTATTGGGGTGAGGCTCTTCTCACAGCCGCTTATGTTATTAATTTGTCTCCTAGTGCCCCTTTGCAGGGTGATGTTCCTGATAAAGTATGGTACGGCAAAGAGCCGTCATACAATCACCTGCGAGTGTTTGGCTGTAAGGCCTTCGTGCATGTACCGAAGGACGAGAGGACCAAACTTGAGCCAAAGACGAGGCGATGCATCTTTGTCGGCTACGGTCGGGATGAGTTTGGCTATAGACTCTACGACCCGGTGGGAAGAAAGCTCTACAGAAGCAGGGACGTGGTGTTCGTCGAGGATCAGACCATGACCAACACTCAGGATTCTGAGACGCCTTCTGAGGCTGAGGAATTGCCTGAGTTAGAGTCATTTCGCTTCGAGCAGTTTCCAGAGGATATCGTAGAGGATCCCATTATGGGAGAGCCAGTACATGGAGTTGCTCCCAACCTTGATCATCAGCCTACTGATGGTGGTCAGGGTGTCCCTCAGGAGGATGAGCATGCCGGAGAGACAGTTCCTGAAGGGGAGGAGGCTGTTGGTATACAGCCAGCCCCAGTGGCTCCACTGAGAAGGAGCGACAGAGATCGTCGACCATCTACGAGATACTCACCGGATGAGTATGTGCTATTGACTGACGGGGGAGAGCCCGAAAGCTTTGCAGAGGCTATGGAAGACGAACACAGGCAGGAGTGGATGGAGGCCATGCAGGAGGAGATGAGTTCCTTGTACACTAATTTCACTTATGAGCTGGTGCGGTTGCCAAAGGGCAAGAAGGCTTTGAAGAATCGATGGGTGTTTAGAGTGAAGCAGACGGATGATGCTACTCGCCCTCGATACAAAGCGAGGCTGGTAGTCAAAGGCTACGGTCAGCGAAAAGGTGTAGATTATGATGAGATCTTTTCGCCTATCGTCAAGCATTCGTCTATTCGGGTGGTGCTAGCATTAGCAGCCAGTCTCGACTTGGAGATCGAGCAGATGGACGTGAAGACGGCATTCCTCCACGGTGATCTTGAGGAGGAGTTATACATGGAGCAGCCAGAGGGATTCTGTGAGAAGGGCAAGTCACATTTGGTCTGCCGGTTGAGAAAGAGCTTGTATGGTCTGAAGCAGGCTTCGAGGCAGTGGTACAGGAAGTTCGAGTCGTTTATGGGGGAGCATGGTTATGCACGGACGACGTCGAACCATTGTGAATTTGTGAGGTATTTTGCCGAGGATGATTTTATTATTTTATTGCTCTATGTAGATGATATGCTATTAGTGGGTCGGAATACCACTAGGATAGAGGAGTTGAAGCGCCAACTGGGCGCGACCTTCTCTATGAAGGATTTGGGCGCAGCGAAGACTATTTTTGGGATGGAGATCAGCCGAGAGAGAGAGTCCAAGCTGCTACATTTGTCCCAAAAGAAGGACATTCACCGGGTACTTCAGCGTTTCGGTATGGACGGGTCGAAGAAAGTGAGTTGCCCCCTTGCGGCTCACTTTAAGCTCACTGAGGAGCAGTGTCCATCTACCGAGGACGAAAAGGAAGATATGGAGCGGGTTCCATATGCCTCAGCTGTGGAAAGTCTTATGTATGCTATGATGTGTACGAGGCCAGACATCGCTCATGTAGTTGGCACAGTTAGCAGGTACCTTTCAAATCCTGGAAGGGTACGTTGGAGTGCGGTCAAGTGGATTCTACGATACCTTCAGGACACTGCCGATTAGAGACTTTTTTTTGGTGGTGACGAGCCAAAGCTGGTTGGGTATACTGACGCTGATATGGCTGGAGATGTTAGACACGAGACGATCGACTTCGGGCTATGTGATGATGTTTGTTGGAGGAGCGGTATCGTGGCAGTCGCGGTTGCAGAAGTGTGTTGCCTTGTCGACGACAGAGGCAGAGTACATTGCGGCGACGGAGGCTTGCAAGGAGTTGCTGTGGATGAAGAAGCTGCTGCAGGAAATAGGACTGAAGCAAGAGCAGTATACTTTGCTTTGCGACAGTCAAAATGCTATTCACCTTGTGAAGAACCAGACATTTCATAGTCGGTCCAAGCACATCGAGACTCGGTATCATTGGATACGGGATGTGGTTGAGAAGAAGGATACGGTGCTTGAGAAGGTTCATACTGATGACAATGGAGCGGACATGCTCACGAAGGTTCTTCCAAAGGGGAAGTTTGAGTACTGCAAGCAGATCGTCGGGATGACGACCTCCTCCACATAGTTGTGAAGGGGGAGATTTGTTGGAGTGGGTGGGGTTCCCACCTATGTGGAGAATACCCCGGAGAGGGACGAGCGCCATCCGTGTGTCGGAGAAGCTTGGGGAGTGCATGGATTTTATTTTGGTACATATATGGTAAGAAAATATATGATTGGATTTCCATATTTACTTTGATTATATATTTATGATTGGACCCTTCATATAGTAGCTTTCCATATTATTGGGCTTCCAATTATGGTAAGCTAATTATGATTGGATTTCCATTAAATATATGATTGATTTATATTGGAAGTTTCTATATATATTGGCCTTCCATGTATGGGTTACCAAGGGCTTATAAAAGGGTGATGCATGCTAGTTGTAAAATCATCTCAAAACAAAGAGTGCTTTACAATCTTTGAGAGAGAGAGAGGATTAAGGACTATTGTGAAGGAGAGATGGCTTCGAATAATTTTTTGGCATCTCTTGTTCTTCGGAGTCCGCAATCAAAAATTTTCTTCTTTCAAGTGAGTTGTGGTGATCCGTGTTGGATCGGGAGGAGCTTGTAGAGGGTGTATTCTCTTTATTCCATTAGTGGAGGTTCTTCAGGGTTGGACTCCGATCGTCCCGTAGTTTTTCTCGCAAGGGTTTTCCACGTCAAAAATCTTTGTGTCTGTGATTGTGTTTGGCATTTTTGGTTTGTGTGCTTTTGCTCGGTTCTCTCACAGGACTTTCTGGTTTGGGGGAACGGTTTCCGCGCTTCGTTCCCAACACCAAGCAGGGCTCGCTTATGCGTGGAACTGGATTCGAGCAAGCCACCCCCGCTTAGGATCCGCGTGGTCGTATGCAGGAAGGAACCAGCTTCTGGCAATCCGTCGAGTATGAGCAATGCCCCGACTACTGCAACCTATGCTCACACCAAGGACATGCAGTTGTTGTCTGTAAGCGAGCACATGCGGCTCGGTCGACATCCACGACGGTGGCTAATGCTGAAGAAGCTGTTGCCGGAGTTAACATACACCAGCAGGGAAGGACAAGGAGACAAGCAGAGGGAAGAAGTCTAAGGCGAGAGCCACTAATGGTGGAGTATCTAATAAAGTGCCTCTCATCCTGGGTCGGACAGCAGCAAAGACACTTCGAACTACCCCGAACCCTTTACTGGTAGGGACATTACTGTGCCCAGAGTTCTGGAGGCTACTGCGGACATCTATGACAGGCAAAAGAGATCGAGAGTGAATAATGGCAAACACAACTGCACGCATTTTTCTTATTCGGAGCAGATCCCCTAAATGGGTGTTTGCGTTGGGGAGCAGGTTTTGAGTGTAATGAGCCTCGACCAGTTCGGCATTTTGGCAGAGATAACATTGATTATATTCATCCGGGTGGAGATTCCCCAGACACAATAGTGTGCGATAAACCGAGCTCCCCCTTCCATCCTCGTCCGTCCATCACTCACATAGCAAAAAAGAAGCAAATATCCCTCCCCCTTCTATGATCCTCAGATCTGCAACAAAGGAAGCGTGCGTTCGACACACTGCCAACCCCCTAATGTGTAAAATCATTATATGGAATGTGAGAGGGGTGGCTAACAAAGCCACCATTAGAAGAATAAAATTCCTTAGTGAGATTCACAAAGTTTTTGTTTTGGCTGTGATTGAGCCGAAAGCAAAGGTGAAGAAACTTCAACAGATCAAGATGCAGTTGGGATTCTCTTCAACAATTATAGGTACTAAAGATATCTGGCTATTTTAGAAGTTGTACGTCTCCATCGGTCTTATTCACGAGTGAGCAAGCTCATACGGTTACCTTCAAAAATACTGCGCTGGCAAAACCTGATATGCTCTCACTGTCGTGTACGAATGATGCGTGCAAGGAGAGAGGCGTATTCTCTGGGAGAGGATGATTCAGATTCGGGTTGCTCATTCGGATAAGCCGTGGATATGTGGGGTGACTTCAACGTTATCACTAAGGCTTCAAAAATGGAAGTCGTGTGGCCGCCGTCTTCTACCGCTATGAATGAATTCGTCGAATTCATTTTGGAAGCTGATCTGGAGACCCTTAGCTACGTGGGAAGTCCTTTCACCTACTGTAATATGCAGGAGGGGGAGCGGAGGCAGCATTCCTATCTTGATAGGGTGATGGTCGATCATCTCTGGTCAGATATGATTGCTACTACCAAACAGACGCACCTTAATTTCATCGAGTCAGATCACGCCCCTTTGCTGGTGGAGATGTTCAACCGGCCAACCCCTCCCATCAAGGCATTCATGTATCTCAATTTATGGGCTTCTCACCAAAGCTTTTTGAGTGTGGTGCAGGACACTTCGAACTCCAAGTATCATAGTAATCCATTCACCCGTATATCTCTGCGCTTAAAGGTGACCAGGCGTGCTCTCTTCGATTGAAGTAGGAGGGTGTTCGGTAACATCTTCCAAGAAGCGCATATGGCCGAGGAAGAGGTAGGAAGGGCCAAAATCTTCTTCGATAGGGATGCATCAGCCAGGAATAGAGCGGCCCTCAATTTAGCTCGTGTGAATTTGAAACAACGGCTAAAGCGGGAAGATGAGTTTTAGAGACAAAAGGCTAGAGCCAATTAGGATGTTGAAGGGGATAAGAATTCAAAAAATTACCATGCCTATGTCATGGGGAAGAGGAAAAATTTGTGCATTCATGGGATTTACGACGATCGTGACAGACATCAGAGCGAGCCAGATCAGATTCAAGTGGCTGTGACTGATTCACTTCTCTACTTTATTCGACAAGTAGGCGATCACTTATGGCGCTGGCTTCATCGCTTCCATCCCGACTTTAGTGACTGAGGAGGACAACGAGGCCTTGCTCTTGCCGCTATCGGCCGAAGAGATGAAGAATATTGTTTGGGCATTGAATGAAGATAGTTCCTTGGGACCAGACAGATTCACAGGCTCTTTTTATTGGACTTGCTGGGATATTGTGGGACATGATGTTCTCGACACAGTATCGGCTTTCTTCGGAGGAATCTGCTACACGAAAGCTGTATCCCACTCAAATATCGTTCTGATCCGAAAGACGAACAACTCGACCACGTTCTCCGACTTCCATCCTTTGAGCATGTGCACCATTCTTAATAAGGTTATCTCTAAACTCATCTCGTCTAGAATGACAGATCTTTCGTATTATTTCGATGGAGCAAAGTGGTTTCGTCAAGGGCCACACTATCATAGATAATATTATGTTGGCTCAAGATCTCGTTGGTTGCATCAAACACCCGGGATGGGGGGCAACATAGCCATCAAACTGGACATGGAGAAAGCCTATGACAGACTGGACTGGGAGTACATGATTTGGGTACTCAGAGCATTCGGGTGCAACAATTGGTGGATCGACGTGCTGTAAAGATCGGTCTCTAATTGTTGGTTCTCTATGATGATCAATGACCAGGCGATGGGATTCTTCAAATATCATCGAGGGGTGCGACAGAGAGACCCTCTGTAGGAAATAATAATGCCTTGTTCTCATTGCTAGCTAGGATTTGTTACAATATATATAGTGTCTACATTTGGGCTTATGGGCCATATGTACATTGCAAATATAATCTAATCAATCTAATATAATCTAATCAATCTAACACCCCCCTCAAGTTGGAGCATGCAAGTCACAAATGCCCAACTTGGGAAGGAAAGAGTCAAACACATGCTTTCCAAGGGGCTTAGTGAAGATATCAGCCAGTTGAGTAGAAGTAGGAACATGCGAGGCTATTACGGTGCCGTCTCTAATAGCATCGCGAACAAAATGCAAATCCACCTCAATATGCTTACTGCGCTCATGAAATACCGTGTTCTGAGCCAGGTGCAGGGCGGACTGACTGTCGCAATACACCGACATAGCAGACTCCTGGCGAACGCCCAAACACACCAATAACTCCTTCAACCACTTCAACTCACAAACAAGCGCAGCAAGAGATCTGTATTCAGCTTCAGCGGAAGATCGGGAAACAGTTGATTGCTTTTTGGTCTTCCATGAAATAGGAGACCCCCCCAGAAACACCAACCAGCCTTTAACAGAGCGGCGAGTCAAGGGACAACTAGCCCAGTCGGAATCACACCAACCAGAAAGACGGAGATCACAATCAGCTTTCAAAAGAATACCCTGCCCCGATGCATGTTTGAGATATCTGACAACTCTCAAAGCAGCATGCCAATGATCTTGTCGAGGCTCCTGTAAGAATTGAGACAAGATATGCACAACATAGGGTGACTGTTTAGTTGATTGCTTTGAGGGCCCTGTCCGTCCTGTGACAAAAGAATACCCTGTCCCGGTGCATGTTTGAGATATCTGACAACTCTCAAAGCAGCATGCCAGTGATCTTGTCGAGGCTCCTGTAAGAATTGAGACAAGATATGCACAACATAGGCTAAGTCAGGACGAGTAAACGATAGATAAATCAACCTCCCAACCAGCCTCCGATAAGTCCCTGCATCCTCCATCTTTGGACTAGTTGATTCTGCCAGCTTATGATTGGGCTCCATGGGAAAGCCAGCAGGTCGAGATCCCATCAAGCCGCATTTTGAAATGATGTCCAAAGCATACTTCTGATGCATCAAAGTGTTCTTCGGACGTGGCGGGAAGAGAGTATACAATATTTGATGATCCCAGTTGTTCCATGTTTAATATTTTTCTACATTAAACACATAATTCAACTTTTTATATGTAAAATTCATGTTTAAAATATTAAACATATATTAATTCGATGACTTACCAATAAATAAGAGAAGTCAATAACCTAGAGTTGAGGGAAAAATTTGGGATAAAATTCAATGACCTAGAGTTAGGAGAAAATTTTGGAAAAAATGTAGGTTGGAGAAAAACTTAGGGTTAAATTCTTTGACCTAGAGTTGAGGGAGAGAAGAAAAGAGTTGAGGGGAAAAGAAAAGAGTAGAGGGAGAGAGAAAAAGAAAACAAAAGTTGGTATTTATACCTTTGCTTGGGCTAGCCCCAAGTAAAAAAAAATTGATGGCAAACTTGTAATATTTTAAAACATTTTTGGGCTAGCCCCTAGCAAAAAGGGTGGTGCCCTTAGAAAAAATCTAGAAATAAATGTGTGCTTGAGATTGTTTGGTGCAACAATTGATGCAATAAGTTTGGTGCAATATCCCTTCCCATATATATATATATATATATATATATATATATATATATATATATATATATATTTGAATAATAGTAATTGTTATTCAAAATAGCAGCAAAGATTACACCCCACCTCTTCTTACATCATCAATATTGGGACATTATCCCAATGTTTCTACATCAAATTCTATATTTTTTATGATACCTATACTCGGGGTTACCAACCCTTCAAAAATTCGACGATTTCTCTCCCTCCAAATGTGCCAGACCGCAGCAGCCAGCCAGGGACGCGCTTCTCTATACCATCTGGAGCCCTTCATCTTCTCTCTCTTGATCAGTTCAAAAATAATCCTCCAACTTCGATTTCCTCCCGAATCTATCTGTAACTTCTGGCTCTGAACCGACCATATGTACCACGAAAGCTGACATTCAAAGAAGAGATGATTCAAATTTTCATGCCCTTGTCCACACAAAACGCATCCTTGAGCGGCTACTCTCACTCCAAACCTGACGAGTCTGTCAAGCGTTAGTAATCTTCCCAAACACAACTTGTACAGACAAAATTGGAATTTTCGCACGGACGCCTTCATCCACACAAGTTCTTCCCATTCCCATCCAGGGTGGTGAGTACGGTACAAGTTGTATGCTGTTGTGTAACTGAAACACGCTTCCTTTGAGTCGTTCCATACCCACTCATCCTTCACGATGTCAAGGTTAATGCGAACAACAAGAATCTCATTGCTGAACCTCCGCGTGTGTATATTAGCCGCCGGATTCCATGCTCCCTGTCTCATAACACAGCTAACCCGCTCATGCTTGTGCGTCCATCCTCGCACGAGGCCGCCATGCCGCTAACCTAGCGGTTGAGCTGAGAACCACGGATCCTACCACAGCATGGTCTCCTTGCCGTCCTTAATGACCCGATGTAACATTGAACGCAGGGACGTCCGATAGTGGCAGGCCCTTTCGAACACAATCGAGTCGTTGCTATTCGCGCTCATACACCAGAAGTTGGTCCCTTTAGTGTAGCGGCTTCTCATCCATGTCGCCCAGATAGAGTTGGACATCAATAATTTCCATGACAGTTTGGATCCTGCCACGTCTCGGAGGTTCCGAAAATTATACAATCCAACTCCCCCTTCCTCTGTTGGGCGACATAACGTCTCCCAACTAATCCCGTGCATCCCCCCACGCCAAATAAAATTGGCACAGATTTTCTCGATCTGTCTGATAGTTGCCATTGGGAGCATTATTGCTTGGAGCCAGAATCGGATAATAGAAGTGATGACCGAGCGAACAAGCTCGATGCGACCGGCGAACGAGAGACTCCTTGCGTGCCATCCCTCAACCCTTCGTTGTGTATATTCTACTAGAGTCTGACACTCCGTATCCCGAGCATAGTTAACCAAAAGCGGAACCCCGAGGTATTTGACTGGTAGGCTACCCCGCTCAACTCCCAAAGCTGCTGCTCTTTCAATTTGACTATCACAGTGCGAGTTGAAATAAATTGTACTTTTATCATGATTCAGGCGAAGTCCCGTTAATTTTCCAAACGTCTCCAGAATGTCTGATAGCTCCTGTATCCCTCTCCAAGTAGGGGTCATGAACACCAAGAGATCGTCCGCGTAAATAAGATGGGAAATATGTGGCTTGATATGTTTGTATATCGGAGTTATCTTCTTTCTAATCACTGCAGAGTCCATCAAACAAGAAAAATACTCCATAACTATAGAAAATAGATATGGGGAGAGGGGATCACCTTGTCGAATTCCTCTGTTGCTCTTGATAAAACCATACGGATGACCATCCAGGAGGACGGAGAACGTCGGAGTCGTAATGCATTCACGAACCCGATCAACCCATATCTTCTCGAATCCCATCTCCAGCATAATCTGACATATAAAGTCTCGATTTATCGTGTCATATGCCTTCCGTAGATCCAGTTTTGAACATGATTTGTTGCAACCCACCTTGTTGAAATCCCGAATGAGCTCATGTGCTAGTAAATTATTCTCCGCAATGTCCCTCCCTTTTATGAACGCAGCTCGGTTAGGGGAAATCAACTCCTGCATTATACCTTCCATGCGTTTACACATCAGGTGAGTAGTCACTTTATATAAGTAGTTGCAACATGAAATAGGACGAAAGTCTGCAAGTAGGGAAGCTCCCTCTTTCTTCGGGATAAGGACGAGGAAGGTGTGGTTGAGCTCGCGCAGAAGACGCCCCGTACTGAAAAAATCTCGGACAACTTCAAGGACCTGTTCCTTCAGCTCCGGCCAGTGCACCTTATAAAATTTACTTCCAAAGCCATCAGGGCCCGGAGTCTTGTTCGGATCAGCCCGCATAATAATTGCTTCAACTTCTTCCATGGTCACCGGACCCATGAGGGTGCGATTGCCCGCAGACGTAACTATTCTTTTGCATATTAACTCAGAAAATTCCGTAAGATAATCAGATTGATTAAATAGATCTGAGTAATACCTGGTAGCCGTCTCCTGTATCTCGGAGGGAGTAATAGCCAACTTTCCATCAGGTCCAATCAATTTACCAATATGATTGCGGTGTTGTCTGGATCGAACAATATCGTAGAAAAATTTAGAGTTTTTATCTCCCTCACGAAGCCAAGAACATTTAGCCCTCTGAGCTAGATCAATCTGTTCTTGAAGGCGAAGTAGGCGCACCATGCTCCCCAGTCTCCTCTCCTCTTCCGCCAATATAGGATTCATAATGTCAGCTTGCAGCAGGACCTGAGTATCCCGCAACCGCTGTTCTTCAATATCAACTTGTTTAGGCGGGTTTGATTTCAACCAGGTCTTCAATATCAACATTCATTCATTTTGTTGCGACCAAAACTTGTGAAAACCAAAGACGTTTACAAGGGTTTTGCTCAGGGGTTTAAGCCCTGTACAAGAATGGATAGCTAAGCTAGTTTAACTACATTTTTTTTTGGGGGCAAGAATGGCATCCCCCTCCTCGTCCTCCGATTGCTCGTCGGTCGTAACGTCGACAAAGAGAGCCCGTAGCCCTCGGAAGAGGCCTAACCAGTCCTACACCGAGGCCGCCGTCCTTCTTTCTAAGGCCTACCCCAATGTGTTCACTGCCAACACCTTCCGAAGACACCGTTACACCCCCGTCCTTCTGCTCCGTCTCCCCTCCCCCTCCTCCTCATTTCCTTGGCGGTGGTTTCCTCATCGAAGACGACCCGTCCCCGGTTTCGGGTTCGTGTCGGTTCGATCCCAAGCCCGCGCCTACCCCGCAACAGCTTTGTGCCGCTGGGTTCGAGGAGCAGGGGTCGCCGCCGGACTACGACGTCGAGTGCATTCTCGACGACGAGGTAGGGATCGGCAGCATCATGGGGAAGCTGACCACGGAGTCGGACGTTTCCTGCGTGTTCGCTCGGGACCGGAGGACAGAGCAGCAGCAGCATCAGGCAGGCACTGCGCGGCGCACACCGCGGGGAGTGGTGGAGGTCGAGCACGATGGTGGAGGTCAAAGACATTGTTCCCGAATTAGACGTGTTGCCAAAGAAGAAGAAGACGTCGTCGAAGAAGAAGAAGAAGAAGAAGAAGAGCAAGGTGGTGGTGGTGGTAAAGGAATTAGAGGGGACGTTGAAGTCTGGTTTGGGGCTCAAACTGAACTACGAAGGCGTCATCGACGCTTGGTCGGATCGACAATTTCCGTTCGCCAAAGGAGCTGGCGTGCCGGAGTTCTCCGCGGACGAACGACCTTGCTAGGCTCGCAGAGACTGACTTGACTCCAGACACGGAAGGTGGAGGTGCAAGAGAGGGAAAAGTGCAGAGGTTTAGAGAGAAACGGAAGACCAGACTTTTCTCCAAGAAGATCCATTACCAGGTCCGGAAGGTGAATGCTGATTGCAGGTCTCGGATGAAGGGCCGATTTGCTAAGAGGTCGTCCCCTCACCAAGAGGCCAAGGAAGCTAGATAGATTGGGTTAGGATTGCACTAAGGTTCACTTCCATTACTCGATCGAGAGATTTTCATAGGTTTTCAAGTCACTAATGGTGCTTGAAGTTTTGTGGAAGGAGAGAAAACTAACACATTTTGCTCAGAATGTTTTTATCCCTTATTTTTCCAACGCCTCTGTTTGGTTACCGTTGATAAAATGAAAAGTCATGTATTCAATGTGGAAAAGGTCAAATAATTTTTAAATCTAGGTATTTGAATGAATATAACTCTCTTTTTAAGAAATATATATATATATATATATATATATATATATATATATATATATATATATATATATATATATATATATATATATATATATATATAAAAGTCCATAAAACATATCTTAAAATCCTAAAGGTATACTAGCCCCAAATATTTAGGGACAAGGCCCATAATAATCTGTTACAAAAATAGTTTTCAGGAAATTATATACTATATATTTTTAGTTAATAAAATAGTATCAATACTTGGTACTAATAGTACAAGCACAATATAGATAGTAATAATAGTATTTAAAGCTTCCTATATGTATTTATCGAATTATTACTACATACATTATCTTAGTAATATTAACAAAAATAAAATAAAAATAATAAAATAATAATAAAATAACAACAACAACAACAACAACATAATAATAATAATAATAATAATAATAATAATAATAATAAAATGTTAATAGATATTTCTATTGCTTCCATCTTTCGAGGAGATCAAGCAAAAGTATCTCAAACATAAAAAAAGAGCGAGGGAGTCATTGAACCAAGAGTGAAAGAGAGAGGGAGAGAGAAAGAAGAGAGAGAAGAGTCGTGGGAGAGTAGAGAAGCAGCGAGAGGAAGAAGAAGGGGGATCACCGCTATTTGTCGCAGGCATGGCGGCGCAGGCGGTGCCGAAGAAGTTCGGCGCATGTGCAACGCTGAGGGAGTTCTAGATCTTGCTCGGCAGACGCCCGGGGTCGGGAGGCGCACACGTGCGAAGGACGATGCGGGGCTGATTGTGTGGTGCTGCTCGTTGTGGCGAGGCGGTGCAGCCGGATCTGGTCGCCAGCGACGAATGTGATGGTAGGCGGCGAGAATAGTCGAGGGGCTAGGCAGCGCTGCGATGTTTGACGCAGTCGGGGAAGGCGTGCGCGGCGGGGAAGGGCTCAGGTGAGGGTTAGGTTTTGGTTTTTGATGGTGTTGGTTTGTTATACCAATAGATGACCACCACGGTGGAGGTGGTGCGATGGTGTTACTTGGTCAGGGTTTGGCCGGAAGTTCGACTAGAGGCGGGCCTAGTGGTGCACGGGCGGTATGGTGGTAGATTTAGGGGTTTTGATGGTGGAGGCAGAGATAGGATGTTGTGGTCGTTAGTTGCTTGTCGAGGGTGGCTGGAGTGGTCGGTGGTTGTTGGGTTATACATGGCGGTGGTGATTTCGGGCTCTGGTGGGGGTGACAAGGGTTGCGGACGGTGGTCACAAAGGTGGCGGCAACGTCCGGGGATGGTGGATGGCCGGCGGATATATGTGGCTGGGTAGTTTGGACAAGTCTCAGGGAGGCGGAGGCTCCCTGGCAGAGACACTCAGGGTTAGGGTTACTGTATCGGGTTGGGTTTCGTCGTGTTGAGGGTGTCCGATATGACAAAGGATGGGTAGTTGTGGAGGAATCGTGTCTGAGTTTGTCAGATACGACAGGAAATGTAATTTAAAAAAATTAAAGTAATGAAAAGACACCTGTGGTCGGACCCGAGCATTTATAATGGAGTTACCAAAGATTACTCATGTACAACATAAATCAATCACATAACTATCTTGTGCTCTAAATCACTTATATTTACTATAGTTCATAGATCCTCTATTTTATTCATGTATTCAGTTTCTTTATTCATATTCTTGTATTCATGTACTTCCTTTATAGCACGTCTTGTATCTATTCTATTACTTGTTCTATATTTCCTACCATGGATTGGAACTGCTTTCAGAGTTATGTACTTCGCTCCAATCTTGACTGGATATGTTGATAAATTTTACGGAGAACTTGGAGGATCCAGCTAGCCTAAAGGAGATGCCAGTAGTGCCTCGAATAGATTGCTGGGATATTGTCTAGGTTGTTTTAGTTATCCTTCATGAGTTGTATATATAATACTTCTATTTGGGATGCGATGATAACACTTAAACTTAATTCTAATTTGGTTTTATTGCACTTTGATATCTTTCTATCAAATCTATATCGTGCTATTATTTCCTCCTTCGCTTTTGTGATTGAATTGTACCTTTTGAGATTGTCCTCCGTACGGAGAGTATATAGTGACAGGCACTTTACACTGTATTTAGTCATTGTTGAGACCTATGACAACATTCTACCGTCGATATTGCGGCATAGGCTGGACGTACCCACGACATCGTGCCCTTACACTGGGTGCGGGTCGTGACAAACTCGGTTGCGGGTTTTTTATTTAAACAGCAGCGAACAGAAAGCCCCCACTTTCCTTTTTATTCATCTTCTTTCCTATATTACAACCGCCCGAAAACTCGAAACTCTAACCATAATTTTTGGAAACCCCCTTCCAAAGCTTCAAAACTCCATCTTCTCGAATCTACCAGCTCTAGGAAGGCATTCTCAACTCCTTTTTATTTTTATTTGAGGTATATCTCTCACCTTTCTCAAATTTCATTTTCATGGCTCCTAACTTTTTAAGAGAAAAAAAGAGATACTACTGACTCATCCTCCACTTTGGAGTATTAACTTGTAAACGTGTTTAGTCCCGCTCGTCTCGACGATGATGAGGATTTTGACACTAACTTATTTCCGTCTTCAGAAATTTTACTTTCTTGGTTTAACAAATTTTGATACCGGAATATTTGCCCTGGACAATCGATTAATTTCACTGTACTTTCAGGGTATGCATCTACTTCTAAAAACTTAGGGCTCCAAGATTTTCTTGAGACTTCGAACCAAATTTATGAAAATGTTGTACGGATATTTTATTACAATTTAAAAGAAGCAGATGGCAATATTTATTCCTTTGTTAGTAGAAAAGAACTTGAGTTTAACTCGACCGACTTGAGTGAGTACTTCTGTATGCCTGACAACGGCGATGCTCTAGTTGAGATTAACAAAGCTCAATTCCCTCCTAACAAGTCCCTTTAGTCTCTTAATGTAGCGATGTGTCATCCGGGTCCGGGTCCTCGGTCTCGTTTGTTCGCACGTCACATGAACCAGCATTTCTATGAACTCCATCGCATTGTTTATTCTGCCTTGCTACCTAAGACGGGATCTACTGATGAGGTCACCTTTTTAGAGATATCGGCCATGTACCACATCCACTTATGAGTCACCTTTTATGTTTCCAAGACCATTATTGCTAGTATGGTTAGTTGTCGGAGGGCAGGCCGCATCCTCCTTTACCCTATGCATCTCGTGGTGATCTTCCAGAAGTTCGAAATCAACTTAGACATATATCCTGTTTCTGGGTCGCCTTCTGAGTTGTCTAGATCTAGGAAGTACCCTCAGCCTCTACATCCACCTGGTGTTGTTCCAGCCCCTGTATTTGATCCAGTCGATGCTCCAGCCTCTATTGCTCCAGGCCACTTCGACGAGTTCTTACAGTGGTTTGATGCCTTTGTCACCCTCCAGGGACAGCGGCATGAGACCTATATGACTCATTTCACCGATGCTGAGTATCGCCATATTTAGGTCTTGAGAAATGTCATAGCTGATATTTAGTGGACTTTAGCACATCATCCCACTACTCCAGCTCCTATCCTCCGTCGTTTCGGCTTCGACGGACCAAGACTTGAGGATCATCCTACTTTCGGATTTTTCGATCCGACGATCGCCTATATTGATCCCAAGCCTCTTGTTGATCCCATCGACGATGATGTTGATGCTTGATTCAGTTTTTGACTTAGTATTTTGTGGACTTATCAGGTTGATGATGATCGTTTGTAGTGATACTTCTTTTATTTCTCATTTTGGACTATCTAATCTTCTGCACTATTTTTAATTTGAACTCATTTTCAATAGTAGTTGTTTTCTTATGCTATATTGGTCCGTTTCCATTGCTCATGGTTCATTACTGCTACTGCTGGTGTTAGTTCTCATGAGATGTTGACTTGGTTCATTCATACACTTTGTGGATATTATTGTTGGCTTCATATATTGCAGGAGAGCTACATTTTGCGTACATAACAAAGAGGGAGAAAGAGCAATACCAAAATCAAAAAAATTCTCGAATGATTTAGAACAAGTCAGGTATATCATTTCAAAGTTATATTATATTTTGGTATAGACTCAAAGTTTGTCAATTATCAAAATGGGAGAGATTGATGGCCCATTGGTTAATGATCATACCTAATTTTGATAATCAACGACAACTTTGGTCGATACGCAAAATATACAGACTGCTACAGGATTATAGGTTTCAACTAAGAAGAACGTCTGCATCCTACCCTACCGCTTCAAAGTACAAAGTACATTGTATCGTTATCAAGAACCAATCGTACTGGAAGCAGATCAAGCTTTTTATATTTTATTATGTATTTTTCAATTTTATTGAGTCTAGGAAATATATGTGCGGTTGATTAGGATTGGTATTGTCTTAGGTTTTTATCAGTCCATAAATATCCAAAAAGCCTACATATCCATACTTCCAAGTCCACTATCCAAAAATCCCAAAACCCAAACAAAACTTGGCCCAAACAAAAGGGTTCTGACCCTGACAGAACTCAGGGCGAACTCGGCCAGAACTCGGCCCAATTTCGGTCGAGGTATTTTCAAATTTCAGTTTCCACAAAATCTGCCTACAACGTTCGTATGCGAGATTCATGCATTCGAACTCTGTCCGAACTATGCCCAAATTTGGTTAGCAAAAACACTATAAATAGATAAGAATTCTCACAATTTCAAATCACTCATTCACTCTTCTCTTTATCTATTCTAAAGTGTCTCCTATGATCAATACTTTCAAATCAAGCCTATACCGTTCTTAGCCAAAGCTAGTACTGTAGAACCATAAAAAAGTGCAGCATCTACAAAAGTGTTGATGACCTCAATTTCTTTTATGGACATCACAGAAGCGTAGGAGATGCCAAAATTGCTGCGCACGCCAGAACTCAGATGACGAAAAAGACAGCGCATAAAAGAAAGTTATTTATTAAAATTATGTTTACAAAAGATCTATTACAGACTCTTCATGATTACATATAAAGGCTAAAATCTAAAGCACACAGTATACAGCCTACAAAGTGTGCAATCTTCAAATGCGCAGTCCCCAAAAGCGCAGCAGCGTAAGAGCGAATCACTTCTTTGTCAAAAGTGCAGCACTGGGAAGAATAAAGATACAGCTCCTGCTCGAAGGTCACAATAGAACTTGTAGCTCTTTCAGCCTAACAAGGTGCACAGCTCCCCCGCTCCAATATGGATAATGAAGCATTTATTGAGCAGGGCACAACACAATCTGTGGCTCTTCAAATTGGCAATCAATCGAAATCCGGTATCTTGGGCCTCGAAGACCTCCAGGTTGTTGTTCAGGTTCGAAACCCCCATTCAACATGCTCAAGTGCATCTCAAAACTCAGAAGTTATCCTTGACCAAAACTATAGCCTCTTTGAATGAAGAGATCTACAACCAACAGTCGACTTATGCAAGGCTTATGGCCGTTTGAAGCTAAATCAGGGTCGAGCATGACAGAGGAATATCAAGAAGCTATGCGCAAAGACTTATCCAAAAGCTTCGCTTTATATAGGATGTGTGGTCCAACCCACACGCTACATGGCAGTCGGTCAAAGGACTCCGAAGTAATGGGATGAACCTAGGACTCAATGAATATCATTTAATAGGTTCATTTGACTAAATCTTTGGCTACCGCTTCTCGAGCCCCGCCCCCCCCCCCCCCCCCCCAAATGGCAGCTATTAAGAAAATGTTGACTCAGGTGCTCAAAGGCAGTCATTAATCTTCTTAGGAGCATAGTGACTTCGGCACTTCGTAAAAGCGTAGCTCCTTTAGTCAATTCCAGAAGCGCATTCCCTTCAGCGGCTCAGTCATTAATCTTCTTAGGAGCATAGTGACTTCAACGCTTCGTAAAAGCGCAGGTCCTTCAGTCTATTCCAGAAGCGCAGCCCCTCCAACGGCTCCTTCATTTGTCTCTTAGAGCTTCCAGAAGTGCAGCCCCTTCAACGGCTCCTTTATTAAACTCTCAGAGCTTTCCAGAAGTGCAGCCCCTTCAACGGCTCCTATATTGGTCTCTTAGAGCTTCCCAGAAGTGCAGCCCCTTCAATGACTCCTTCATTGATCTCTCAAAGCTTCCCATAAGTGCAGACCCTTCAACGATTCCTTCACTGATCTCTCAGAGCTTTCCAGAAGTGCAACCCCTTCACCGGCTCCTTCACTGATCTCTCAAGGTCACCCAAAAGCGTAGTTACTTCGTTGCCTTGGAAGCAGTCTCCTCGTCGCCCGAAGGTGCAGTGACTTCGGTGCCTCAGAAGCTCAGTCTTTTCGTCGCCTAAAAGCACAATAACTTTGCTGCTGCCCAAAAGTGTAGCTCGTATAGAACACAGCTCCACCAAAATGTGGCATCATGCCACATGGCTAGTATGGCATCCATATCTCTTCAGATACAATCATTTCCAGTTTGTTCAAACAGCTGTATCTTCTTAGATACAATCGGATTTAGTTTGTTTAAACAGTTGTATCTTTTCAAATACAATCAAATTCGATTTTTTCAAATTGTCGCTCCCGAGATAAGATCAGAATTTAGTTTGTTTAAGCTGTTGTTCTTTAATTTCGATAGGAGCAAAATCTATTCGGTTTCATCCAAGCAAGATAGTTGAGCAAAGGACACGCACCATGTGTCAGTTACTCGGTCATATTGATGAAGGATGCTAACTGTCCTAGATCTCGATAACGGAGAACTCTAACAACTGCCACGTGTCAGCTCAGCAGTAGACCCCACGGAGTAGCTACAACAGATTTCCATGAAATCTCGTACGTGCAGCGCTCCTACGCGTCAAAAACTCTCTCGCACATCGTATATGTGTAGCCTATAAATAGAAGGAGTCTTCCTTCATTCAAGAGGCTTCGACGTCTTCTTAATTGGCAACCCCGAGTACCACTCACAGGCATCAAAAAGTCAGAGTAAGTTCAATTCGTGGTTAGATCGCCAACGGAGTAAAAGAGACGCTGCAGTGCTCGATCTCCACCGTCACACTTTTCCAAAATTTTTTGTACATAGATCTCCTGTTTAAGAGTTTTCTGTACTCTTTTATACATTTGAAATACAAAAAAGTTCTTTAATTTTTGTTCATGGCAAATAAGTACAAGTTCTGTTCAATCTAGAGTTTTGGTACTGAAGATTTGTATCAGAGGCATCATTCAGAAAATGTTCCAATTTTTTAAATCAAGTTGTGGAGTCGGTCATGCACTCGTCATTGAGCACGGTGTTGTAAGAGACTACAAGCTCTCAATTAGCTTGTGCGATAGTGGATTAACATCGAGCAAGAGTACTCAAGAATGGACTAGCCCTCTCAGAGGGAAACCAATATACATCGATGTGTCATTGAGTTTGAATTTTTGACGCTTATTTTACCGTATTTTATTTACCAAATTTTATCTGTCATAATATATAGCTTCTTTATTTTTTTAATTGGTGATTGTCTTCGCTGCACACGCACACACTCTATTCACCCTCTCTAGAGGTGCTCAATGGTCCTACAAGCCTCAAACATTTTCATTAAGAACTTGCCACCAACGCAAAAGTGGACAACAACATATGGCGTTCCATGGAAGACAAGTGCATGCGCGTTCCACTAGAAGAGAAATGTCAATTCTCTTCGACCTTAAATACTTTCGACGTCGAACAGAGAAGGGCATCGCAGAACAAAAACGACGGTTTCAGAAACCCTTCTCCATTAGCGGAGTAGAACTTTCCCGTATTCAACTATTCCAGAAGGAAAGACAAGCTCTAGTCACACACCATCCTCTAACAAGTTTTGGGCAGGACTTCGTTAATCCGGACCTGGATGGTGGCCTTCGGATCATCAAAGTTCACCCCAGATAACATTTGCTCCACACTCAAAAATAGCTCACCCGACGATACTCTAGGAAGAACAACTACAAGACGGAAAAAGTGGCCAACGCGCTACATTAGGGGTTTTGAAAACAAAACCTACCAAACACGGACCGGTCTTACCTTCTACCGGCGGCTGGACATTAGGAGGACACTTCAGCGCCCCCTCAACTGACCCAGAAGCTAGATCCTTACCCTTCTTGGTCTTCTTCGCACATGCACCAGAAGAGGAAGATTTAGGGCCCATAACACCTAGGGTTTACAAGTGCGCACAAAATAGAGGCGAATAAACTGTTTTGTTCTCTTCAAACCCAAAGCCCCTTTATAGAAGAAACATGCCAGCCTGGCGACATTTCAAAGAAAGGTGCACCCAGACGAAGCGACATCATCAAGAGTCCAGAGACTCCAGCGAAGCCCTAGCGGTCCAAAGACAGTAAAAAGCCTATACTTCTGTTCAAAGTATTCCAAACTCATTGTTAAATTTGAAAACTTTGAAGGGGGTCTTGTAGAAGAATAGAAATTGTTCGAGCTCAATAAAGACCATACCACCTCAGGCAAAGTGCACATAGGCCAGGAAGACCTCCAGTGGGATGCTAAGTCCCAACAGCATAGTACCCCAAGGTATATTACATTTGCAGAACCAAAGGCTGTCGGACCACTCCACGCGGCCAGATTACATGTGGCCTAAATACTATACGGCCTCCCTTCCGAGAAGCCCCCATGCGGCCAATAGGGCATGCGGCTCAAACGGTCCAACCAGTCTCTACGTCAAAGCAGGCGGCTTAAGTCCTTAGCTAAATCGCCCTCTATACCAAGTCAGTTGGTTCGTACCTCAGATAGGATCACCATAAATCTGGTTCATGCCCCGAATCAGATCACCACAAGCTGGTTCGTGCCCCGAATCGGATCACCAAGTCAGCTAGTTCACGCCCGAAATCGGATCACCTCAAATCCTATTGGTAATGGCTGAAAGGATCAACATCACATTTATGGTGTGTGTACTATAACCGTCCCATTCAAATCAAAGATTCCCTCTATATCATGGTCAGCACCACGCATCAACCAAAGATCATGCTACCTAATTAAAGTCTCTCCTTTATGGCGTGCGCATTACATAACCGTACCATCCAAATGAAAGATTGTCATAAACACTCATGCGTACTAGGTTACCTGTGATCAAGTTGTACGAATGGACAGTTAAATAACCTTCCTAAATAGTTGTGACAAACCAGATGACATCTTCTACACAAGAGATCCTCCCTCATTATTACCTCCTTTATATCTTGCCCGCTAAAAGGCAAATAGAAAGGAGGTACAGATCATCGAAAGATGGATAGAAGCTCAAAAGAAGATCAGATCATCAACTGGTCAGATCTACCAAATCAACCTTACCGCTGATGATACCAAATATATATAAGAGAGTCATATAGAATACTTCGAGAAGCTACTAAGTATCAGATCGTCAATGGAGTAAAGGAATTAGTACAGTACCCGTTCTCCATCGGCATACTTTTTCAGAATCTATTCTTGTACTAGCAAATCCTTACTGTTAGGGATTCGTTGAGCCATTCAAAATTGTAATATATAAAGAAAAAGAAATGAGTCTTGTCTCAACCTATTTCTTCTTCCCTTATCCCCTGAAAGATGTATATCATCACAAAAAATCTTTTTCCCAAGCGATGGCGAACAGTGGTAGTACTCGTGACTGGAGAATAGAATAGTGGTGGTGGTGATGATGATGATGATGGCGGTAGGGTTCATGATGATCTACTGGTGGCGATGATGATGATGGAGGCTGGTCGGGTGGCCAAGATAGTTGTACTGATGGTGGATCAAGGCTGTAGTTGATGAGACGAGGGGAGCCGGACGTGACAGCTCAGAGTTGGTGACCACCGGACACAACGCCAATGCAGATACGGAGGAGATTTCTATCCGTGTCCTCAGGGTCGGACCCGAGTGTACGAAGAATTGTAAAACTTTTGTTGTATTTTGGTTTTGAGTAATCGTGTCGTATCGGACACGAGAATAGGTTTGTAATTGTAATAGGAATGTTGGAAATGAAATAAAATGGACATCCGGGGTCTAACCCGAGGCTAACACGGCTAACACGAGGATCTTGGTTGGACACCGACACAAATAAGGACAGAAAGAAGATGGGTTATGATTTAGCACAAATGGGTTTAGGAAGTAAATTAGGAATGATTAGCAATAGGAAATTAGGGGTATTTATAGGCTAGTTAGGACTAATCCCGAACTTATTAGCACATGGCTTATGAAGAAATATTCTAAAAATATTCCAAAGAATATTTTTACGAATATGCTAGATTTCAGGAAATATTCCTTGGAATTAATTAGCCTAATCCTTATTAATTATGGACTAGTAAATTTTCACATAAACGTAATTACTAATCATGCCACTCCCTTAACTATAGGTTTTCTAATAATTATTAATTTTGTCATTCCTTCTCCAATAATTGTAACTTTGCCACTCCCTTTTCATAATCACCAAAATAATAATTCTGGAATAAAATAAAATTAAAAAATTAGGAATTAGGAAGAATAAATTAGTAAATTCGAAAACATGAGATTACACACATATCGAATAATATTTCCCCCATCCCCGACAATACAATTATGACAATGAATACACAAGATACTTTTGTCAATCACGTGTCTAATATGAGATCAATACAATGCATAAATACAAAGTAAAGTTCAAGTCGTAGTGTACTTGTCTAGCTATTGAAAATGAGGAAAAGTAAAATCTAAGTCCAAGCTAGCCATGTCAAAAGGCATGAATATTACTAAAAAAATCATTCTAATGAACTCATATTTAAAACTATTTTGTTACTAAACTTATCTCTAAAACCATCCATTAACCTAATAACTTATTTTCTAAAATCTATTCTTAAATATTATTACTGTATTTGTTAACCCTTCACAGCACTATTTGAATCAACCTAAACCAAAATACTATATTTATTGGGTCCAACTTTATTAGGCTTGGTCTGGCCCAAAGCCCATTCTTTTAATGAATATTAGTTTAACCCTCAAAACTTAGTCCACAACTAGTATAATGGACACAGTCCAAAAGTCTGTTAGATTGGCTCAGCCTCCTGATTTTGGGTCCAGACCACTCCAGTCCAACCCCTGGCCCAAACTTCTAACCCAAGTCCAGAGTGGACCAAACCATTGGTCATTTAGGCCAAACCTGGCATGTTTACAACGAATTGAGCCCTAGCCCAAATCCCAGCAGTAGATCCTGGAAACATTGGCTATACCTAACCCATCACTCCTGTGATAGAGAAAATAGATGACAAGTTTTCAAAAAAAAATCCCTAAAGAAAGATAAAAAGAAAGAGGAAGAGGAGAGCAGTCAGAGGCTCACCTCGATAGCGCACAACTGGTCGGCTGGCGGCGTATGGGCTGGGGAAAAAGGAGCACGCACGGGTGGCGGGGACTGGAGTAGTTCTGGGTGTTGAGTTGACCGAAGATCGGTGGAGGCTCCAACAAAGGCGCTCGAGACTCGTGTGCGGAGGCACGATCGAACTTGGGGTCATGTGCTCCGGTGGAGTAGGGTCGTCGGTGCCAAGCTGGTAGTATATCTGGTGGCGGTGAAGGTTTTTCGTGATGGAGAAAGGTCAGGTTGTCGGCGGAGAATTAGCGCCGGGGTCGGTGGAGAGAGGCGGTCGGAAGATGGAGGAGGCCAATGAGAGGAGGACACAGTTGTAAGGGGAATCGAGGGTTTTTTAGGTGGTTCTCGAGCTTGGCATTGGTCGATGTAAGCGTAGAGGCTGACCACGGAGAAGGCTTGGCCGGAGCGGAGTCGAGAGAGGTAGAAAGGGCAACCATAATGACGGGATCGAGACTCTTGACGAGCAAAGGAGCTCGTCCCTCCGCCAAGGAAGTTGCATGTGGCAACGTAGTGGTCTCTCGGCTACGAGAAAGGGAAGGCGATTGTGGATCAGATCTATACGAAAATCGAGGACCGGAGGGAGGTGGTGAAGCTGTGGTCGGATGTCGAGGCGATGCCTCAGCAGAGAACTAGGGTACTGGAATCAGGTCGGGGCAGCGTCTGGGTTGGTGTTGTCACTGGTTGCGATAGAGATGAGCGACAAAGCGGTTGCAGCCAAGATCTTGTCAAAGTTGACTGGAGCAGTTTGGCATGGCTAGTGATAGGTGATGGTGGTAGTATGGGTAAGGAGGATCGGTAGAGGAAGAAGAGTCATGGTAACCGGACGCAATTCGAGGAAGGTGCCAGCTCGACAAGGGACGAAGAGGTGGTTCGAGGAAGCAGATGCGGAGCAGTGAGCGGTGGTGTTACTCACTGGCGGAAAGATTGGTGGAGATGCTATGATGTCGGGTGTGAACTATGTCCTCGGGGTCGGACTCGAGGACGCAAGGTTCTGGTATAGGTTTTGGAACCTGTCGTATCGGTCAAAAAAATTGTACATTATATTTGTCATAAAGAATGAGGAATAAAATCTATACGTGTCACTACCACTTTTTCAAATAGGGAATCTTATCATTTTATTATTATATAATATTGTGCATATTTATTATTTATATTGTGTTAGTTATTATGGTTAGTGGCTAGTCTATTTGTTAGACTTGCGTTAGTGAACCAATAGACTAGACACTACATTAGAAATCAATGATTAGTATGATATGACTCATGGACCAATACATTATTAGACTAGGCCCAATTAGACCCATTTAGCCATGCCATTTAATCAAATAGAGATTAGACTATTTACTAAAATAGGATTAGAGACTTTTATGCATTAATTAGCTCACGTGACAAGTTTTAGAGGGCATATTAGACATTTTAGATTGACATGAAACAAACCCTAAATGGTCGGCCACATATAGAGGGATCTCACATTCTCTCTTTTTATTCTAATGTGTCATTTTTTTCCTCAATTTGGTGTTCTTTCCCAAATTGATCCATCCCTCCACCAGTTCCTCTCATATTCTCTTCCATTACTTTTATTCTCATCACTTGAAAGAGCCTAGAAGGTTGGAGGCTAAGAGCACTATAAAAGAGTCTTTTTGCTAGGAGGTTCGTCTCCGGATCGTGTCCATTTTGCTTTTTATTGGGAATTCATCTCCTAATAGGTATACATCTCATTTTTTCTCTAATTAGACTTTAATTGTTCAATTTGACCCTTAGGAATTTACCCATGAACTAGGACTACAAATAGGAGGAAGATTTAGACTCTAATGACTCTCTATGTGAAAGTTGTATAGAGTTTTGTGCCAATTTTGGGAGAATTACGAGATTGATGCACCAAGTATTTGTCATTTGGTAATCAAGATCTATTTAGATTAGACTTGTTTGTATGTGTCTAGATTCATATCCAGAATTGGATACGAGTGTTTGCCATTAAAATCGTTTGATTGCAAATCTTAATACAAACAGAACAGTGTTACAATATAGGACTTAGATGTAGTCCTAGGAGTACACTTTTATTTAATCTGGGTCCTAAGTGCCAATGGAGCGAGTGGTAATGCGTTGACTCCGTTGACGGGCTGACGACGGTTATCGGTTCTCTGAAGGTGTAGATTGCTCTGGGTGTTGGAGCTTGCTGAGAGGAGGGAGACGTTGAGTGTCTGTATCTGCCTCTCTGGTGATATCTGCCTGTATTGTCTGTATGTGTAGGTCTGTGTGTGTGTGGAAGAAGGAAATGATTCCTCTATTTATAGCTGGGCAGGTTGGCTGCTCATGCGCGCATATGTAGGATGCGCCGGTATGTGGGGACGCCACGTGGAGACTGCTGATGGAGGCGCATGGATGATGCGCCCTGATCGAGGGGTTGAATTCTTCATGCTGCTGTTGTGAGCCGGCACGTAGCAGAGGAGAAGATCTTTCTGTTGCTGAAATCTTGGATGGGTTGAGTCAAAGGACACGTGTCATCGACTCATAGCTCGGAGATCTCGGATCTGATGGGGGATGATTTGGTGGGATGCGCCTTGGATTGGGCGCATGATGAGACTTTGGCTCGTGACCTTTAGGAGTCACGAGCGGTTCTGGGCGCATGGCTTTTGAGGCGCATGCAAGCGACTTCCCTTTTGTCTTTCGGGATCAGAGATCAGTCTGGGGCGCATGGCTTTTGAGGCGCATGCAAAGCTTGAACTGGAGACTCTTCTTCTGTCTTTAGGGATCAGTGAAGGGTCTGAGGCGCATGGCTTTTGAGGCACATGCGGATGGGTGGGTGGCCACGTGACAGTAGCCGTCGGGGCAAAGTCATGATGATGCTGACGTTGTGGACGCTTTGTTTTCTGCAAAAGCCGTCCACTTTCCAGACTTGGGAAAGTGTGCTGCCAACTCTGTCAGTCCAGCATTTAATGTTTGGTGACATTCGATGGACAGCTGAGTGGGCGTGTCGGTTGACGTTCCACTAAGCGTATGGGGATGTATGGGGGCGCATCCCCCGGGATGCGCTCGGTACAGGGCGCATCTGTTGGAGGCGCATGATGTTTGAAGGGGTGTGATGCGCTGTCCAGCCGGCGCATCTGACACGTCTTTAATGATGCGGCTGTTTCGCTTCTCGAGTGCCTTTAAATAGCCGTTTGGCTGGAGTCGAGGCGTCCGGTTCATCCATTTAATGTGAGTTCATTGCTCGGAACTCGGAGAGCCATCCACTTGGCGCGTGGGTTTGATCTGCCCGGCCTATAAATAGTGGCATGGAGAGAGGGTTGGCCTCTCGTCTTCTCACGTCTTTCCGACATGAACTTGTGTGTTCGAATGCATGCTGTTGACGAGATGCTCCCGAGGTGAAGATGAGACGCCATGTCGTTGTTGATGCACTTGAAGGTGACTGTTACATCCAAAAGACGGAGTCGAGGGCTTCTGAGGCAGGCGGAAGGTGCCTGTTGCATCCAAAGATGGGGATGCTCGGGCCTCGTCTCCGTTGTTCCGGAAGAGCCGTAGATCGGAATGGCGGTACTAGGCTCTCTCTTCCTTCAAAGTGGGTGCTGCCCACTTTGATTGTGTTGAAAGCTGCTCCTTTTACCGTGATTTCGATCACGGTCTTCCTTGGTCTTTGGAGGCTCTTTCGAAGCCTCCCCTGGCCACAGCTTTGCGGTGCTCTTCTCTTCCTTGGTTCCAGCCAGAGGGTTAAATGCTTTGTGTAATCGAAGCATTTATCAGGTGAGCCTGGTTGGAAGAGCGACACATAACTGGGCTTCTGCTCGGCCAGGCGAGCCGGACTTGAAGAGCTGCACATAACTGGGATGCTGAAGGGATGCACATAACTGAGCTGCTGAAGAGATGGCGGGATGCGCCTGGTTGGAGGCGCATGACATCTGCTGCGCCTAACTGGCAGCGCATGGTGACTGCTGCGCTTATCTGGAGGCACATGGTGGCCATTTGGCTGTAGACTTAGGATCTTTCCTTTGTAGAAATTCTCCTTTGTACAACCTTTTCTAGACATGTAATAGACTTTTATATATAAATAAAAAGTCCTTCTTCAAATGTCTATGGCTATTGACGTTGCTGTTTGAGTTCTGCTCAAGTTCTGGTGCATGTAGTGTCTGGCGCATGGGCTTTCTGGTTGTGAAATTCCATGCTTCTACAAGACCTCCTTCAAAGTTTTTAAAACTTTTGAACAAGTTTTGGAATACTTTGAATAAGAAGCATGGTGATCAGGGCGCATGACTGTTGGGGCGCATGCCTGTTCAGCCGCATGCTCTTTTTAATTAATGAATATGATAATGCCTCGGTAACCGAAAAGATTAATGATGATCTTTTGGTTTTATCTGCTGTTATCTTCACAAGACCCGAGGCGACGGCTGAGATCACTCGTCATCGGTTCACGCATGCGACCATGGCCTATAAATAGGTGAGAGATGGAGAGAGAGAGAGTTCTTCTACTCTGTGCCTTTGCCTCCTTTAGAGTTCCTCTAAAAACCCTAATTTCTTCCTCTCTGATAGAATGGCTCCCAAGATTCCTCGCGGCGGTGCTAAGGGAAAGGAGCCGGCAGAGTTCGCCGACGAGGACGCTCCTGCCACCATTGCGACTCCAGCCGATGTTCGCCCCGGGGTGACGGGTGGGTGTCGACTTTTGCTATCTTGACTCCGGCGAAGATGCAGTCACTTTGCCGAAATGGAGTTTTCGTTGGCTGCAAAGTATCCGGCCTTCTCACATGGTCTACCGCAACCAGAATAAATGTTATCTGGAGCCATACCTGCCAAGCCAATTTTCTCATCAATTTAGCTATACCCAGCTGATGTTGCTTTGCTGGATGAAGCGCGGGGCTGGCAGTATTATAACGCTGGATGCACTAGCGTTAATTTTACTACGCCAGTCCGCAACCCTCGGCCGCAGATCTTATATTCGGCCGCCAAGCTGTATTGCATTATGAATGCTACGTCTCCTGGTTATGACAGGGAGACTAGCTTTATCATTGGAACTCAGCTGGAGGCCACGGCGAATATGTTGATGGCAGCCCGATCATATCGTCCACCAGAATTGGCGGGATATCGGGCTGCTGCTACAGCACCAGTGAGAGATCCGTCTGTTGGGAAGAGGCGGGCTGACACAGAAGCTGGTTCTTCTGTACCGAAAAGGTCGAGAAAGACGTCGACTCCAAAGGCTACGGAAGTGTCACTCGTACCGCCAATGGGATCAGTTCCTGCTGAGGTAAGGAGTGCTCCGTAATTCTAATTCATTTTGTCATTGTGGTGACTTATGCTTTTCTTCTTGCAGGGATCGTCGAAGAAGAAGTCCCGTGTTTCAAAACCGGGTGCTAGTACACCGAAGGACGTGGCAGGCTCTTCTGATGAGCGCATTCCACCGATGATAATGTCTCTCGTGGAGGAGGGTCCCAAAGATGTTCCTGCGGAGGTTTTAGTATCTCCGGTCTTTGAGGTTGCAACAACTTCCGGGAAGGTACAGTCTGCTATGGAGGCCTTGGACGTTGAGGGTCCTGCGGACTCGAGGCATCCTGATGATGAGGTGGATTGGAGTTCGTCGCCCTCGGGTGACGTTGCTCCAGGGCTACAAGAGTCTGTTGCGGGGGCAACAGATATAGTTGAGACAGAGGAGAGGGTTGATTCCCCTCCTTATCATGATGAGGGGAGGTCGGCTGTATCATTGCCGAGTCTTACCCCAGCTTCAATCGTGGAAGTTGAGGCGGCTACCGATCATGAGGTAGCGACAGATTCTGTCCCTGTGGAGGGACTTGGTGACGAGACCCGTCTGCCGGTCACTGACCGCTGAGGAGGGTCAAGAGACAAGTGATAATCTCCCTATTCTGCCAAGGGAGGTGCCAGCTGTCGATAGGACGTTGGGGGTAGAAGAGGTGGCCGTTGACGTCGGTGGTCCCTCCGGGCTTGAGAAGGGCGAGGGTGTGGAACCCTCTGTTGCCCCTCCTACTTAGGGTACTATTTCGACGCCTGTGCGGGCTTCCTTGTTCCTTCGACTCCTTGGGCTAGCAGTCCAGCCCCTGTTGATGAAGAGCCTATTGATGCCGAGGTCCAAGCCTCACAAGTTGAGGTTGGCGGATCTTCTTCCGGTCCGCAAACTGTAGTAGCTCCTCCAACTCCTGCTATGACGCCGCAGTTCCTGGCTGATGCAGACGAATATGTGAAATTCCTCGTCGAGGGGGTGTACAAAATGCTGTAGAAGGGTGTATCTGCTGTGATGGATGCCAACGGGAGCTTTGCGACGGCAAGAGCTCTGGCAATGCCCTGTATCGAGCTGATCCGCATTCACCAAGGCCACGACCATATGGCCGAAATTCTGGAGGCTTCGGTGATCGAGCTGGACGAGCGGCTCGCGGAACTTCAGCGCATCCAGCGAAACGACCTCTCCGTCCTGATAGATGCGGAGAAGGGGAAGCTGATTGCCGAGATCGAGTCTTCATACCAGGCTACTGTGGACATTTGGGAGCGCGAGGTGGCTGAGACTGAGGCTGTTGTAGAGCGGTTGTCTCAGTCAATGAAGACGACGATGGAAGCGCGAGCTGCAGTTGGATGCTAACATCACAGAGATCGACATCCAGATGCGCCGTTTTGAGGACCAACGGGCCCGACTCCAGTTAGATGTCGAGTGTGTCCGGGCTGAACACGCAACATTCAAGAAGGATGAAGTGACTTTTACTCAGCGGACTCTTACCTTGGCGCAGCAGCGACAACAGCTTAATGAGAAGCATGCGAGTGATACTTCCGCTGGGGCTGTTGAATTGATGTGCCAAGAAGCTGAGCGACGAGTCCTGGCGACTGTGGAGGCCCGCGCAGCCGACTTAAGACTTCGAGTCAGGGAGCTCTCAGCCCATCCTGGGGAGATTCAGGGACCGTAGCTTTTCCCTTTTTTATGTTCTTTTGCAACCCTTTGCTGGGGGATAATGTTTTTTTTTGTACTCTCTCTTTCGGAAAATAAAGAAGTACGCAACTTTTTGTGATGTGTTCATTTTTGCTGTCATGAACTTTGATGATTTGTGTGGACCTATTATCTTTTGCGTACCTTGGATTTTAGGCACAGATAATAAGTTTGAAGGAACCAATATGTTTGCTCAGAGGTGATGTGGACATGGCAATCATTGGGTTCAAAATGGTAGAATCTTCCTACTCAGAGGTATTATGGACGTGGTAGGAATGATCCTGGGAGATACGCTGAACAACTCAGAGGTGATGTGGACGTAGAAGTTCTGCGATCAATGTACGACAACGCAGGGGTTATTTGTACGAGATGTTTACTCAGAGGTAATGTGGACGTGGTAAACATGAAGGGTAGCGTCGGCTTACGTAGCGTAAGATTCCGCTTTGTAGGGTGTAGAGGAACAACTCAGAGGTGATGTGGACGTGGTTGTCTTTCTACTGAAGGATGCCACGGAACAGCTGGGTTCCGGTAGCGTATGAGTTTGTGGAAGGAGATTGTTTGTGAGTCCCGATGATTGGGCCCACAGATCCCCTTTGGGGAAGCACATGTCTGAAGGATGTCAAGAATAGTACTTCTTTAGGAACTTGCCGTTGATGGGCATCATGAACAAGTCCCCATTGGGTTTAGCGAGACGGTAAGCACCGTTTGAGTATACTGTCTCTATGATGAAAGGTCCTTCCCACTTGGGTTCGAACTTTCCTGGTGTCTTGTGAGTTAACACCATTGGCCTTCTGACTGCTAAAACCAGGTCGCCAACTTAGAAAGTCCTCTGTTTGACCTTTTTGTTGAAAGCCTGTGATATACGGGCTTGGTAGAGTTCGATGCGTTGTTGAGCCAGGAGACGCTTCTCATCAAGTGCCTCCAGTTCCCGCAGACGACGACGTTGATTGTCCTCTTCTGTGAGTTTGTTTATTATTGCTACGCGGAGTGAGGGTATCTGGATCTCGAGAGGCAGTACCGCTTCGCTTCCATAGACCAGAGAGAATGGTGTGTTGCCTGTTGTGTTTCGTACCGTTGTGCGGTAGGCCCAAAGGCATTCGCCAAGCTTTTCGTCCCAGTCGCATTTGTTGGATGACACGACCTTTTTGAGCAGCCTGACGATGGTTTTGTTGAACGCCTCTCCTAACCCGTTTGCTGCCGGATTATAGGCGGTGGATGCCACATTTTGGATGCGATTCTTGTCACAGAACCTGCTAAAAATGTGGCTGATAAACTGAGGACCGTTGTCATGAATGATCCGCCGGGGTACTCCGAAACGGTAAATGACATGGTGTTTGATAAAGCTGACCACCCTGGAGCTCTTTACTTCCGCGAGTGGGACTGCTTCTGTCCATTTGGAGAAGTAATCGGTGATGGCCAGGATGAAGCGGTGTCCTCTTGATGAAGGAGGGATAATTGGTCCCACGATATCCATGCCCCAGGCTTCGAAGGGCCAGGAGGCGACGGTAGGATGTAGCGGTTCAGACGGTGTATGTATGAAGTCTGCATGAAGTTGGCATGCGTGACACTTCTTAGCATATTCAACAGCGTCGGCGGCCATGGTTGGCCAGTAGTAGCCCATACGCCGCAGTCGATCTTGCAACTTAGGACCGAGTTGATGAGCTCCGTAAGTTCCGTCATGAGCTTCTTGAAGAGCTTCGGCTGCTTCTTCGTTGGACAGGCATCGAAGGAGGAGCCCATCGAAGGAACGTCGGTACAGCATTTTGGTAGCTGTATCATAGTAGAATCGAAGAGAGCGTCTTCTGACTGAGACAGCTTCCTTCGGGTCCTCTGGAAGGATTTCGTTGACAGCAAAGTCGATGAACGGGAACCTCCAGTCTCGAATATTAACACCAGTGTTCGTTGGCATGGCGTGAGCCACTCGCAAGCACAAGTTGTTTCTAGGACAAATCAAGTCTCGGCCTGTTACCGTGACATAGTGTTGAGTCCCAAAGGGCGCTGCCAATGAGGCTGCGAGGCCAGCCAGGGCGTCAGCCTCCAAATTTTGTAGACGAGGTACGTGTTCGATGAAGAACCCGGTGAAGGTTGAAATGATGTTCAATGCAACTTCATGGTAAGGGATCAAATGCTCATGACGAACCTCGTATTGCCCCCGAATTTGGTTCACGACGAGTTTTGAGTCGCCGTAGGCTTCCAGATGGTCGACCCCCAGCTGTTGTGCGAGCTGGAGTCCTATGACGAGTGCATTGTACTCGGCAACATTGTTGGAGCACGGCTTCGAAAGGGAGTAAGCACGCTGGATGACCAACTGATCGGGGGAGACTAAGACTACCCCCACTCCTGCGATGATTTGGCCTTTGGGGCCTGTTCTTGAAGCGCCATCGAAGAACATCCGCCAAACGGAGCTTCCTTCGGTGACGTTGGATTCTTGGACCTCATCCGGGATATCTTCATAGAGCTTTGAGGATTCTGGGATGGGGTGTGCGGCTAAAAAGTCAGCCAGAGCTTGACCTTTGACAGCTTTTTGTGGGACAAACACCATATTATACGGTGTTAGCAAGATCGCCCATGTGGCTAGTCCGGGAGTTCAATGATCCTGGCTTTGTCATAAGGACTCTGAGCGGATTGACTCGGAAAATGACATGAATTGTCTGGCCTGAGACATAATGACGAGTCTTCTGGATGGCAAATACCAAAGCCAAGTACTCCTTCTCGACGGGGTTGTACCGGTGTTCGGCCCCGATGAGCGTTCGACTGAGGTAGTAGATTGCTTGCTCATAGCCTGTATCGCTGTTTTAAGCCAGCAGAGCGCCAAGAGAATGATCCATGGCACGGACGTAGAGGAGAAATGGTTTACCGGCGACTGGTGCTACCAGGACTGGTGGGCTCGTCAAGTAGGTTTTGATGTCGTCGAAAGCCTTTTGGCACTCCTCTGTCCAGACATAAGAGACTCCCTTTTTCATGAGCTGAGTAAAGGGTTGGCATTTACCGGAGAGGTTTGCTATGAACCTTCGGATGTATGCCAGACGTCCTTGTAAGCCCCGAATTTCTCGAAGATTCTTTAGAGGGTCCATGTTGAGGATGGCTTTGGTCTTCTCGGGATCAACATGAATGTCTTTCGCCGTGATGACAAAGCCCAAGAATTTGCCGCTAGAAACCCCCAGGAAGGATTTAGCGGGGTTCATCTTGAGTTGATGCGCCCGCATGAGATCAAAGACTGTCTTCAGGTCCTGTAAGTGATCTCCTTTGAGGCGGCTCTTGACCGCGATGTCGTCAACGTAGCATTCGACTGTCTTACGAAGATGTTGACGGAAGATGGTGCTCATAGCTCGCTGGTATGTCGCACCAGCGTTCTTCAAGCCGAAGGGCATCACTGTGTAGCAGAAAATGCCCTTTGGAGTCCTAAATGACGTATGTTTTGCGTCGTCGGGGAACATCTTGATTTGATTGTAGCCTGAATACCCGTCCATGAAGGACATGCGTTCGAAGCCACATGTGTTGTCGATCATCACATCGGTAATTGGAAACGGGAATTCGTCCTTTGGGCAAGCAGAATTGAGGTCCCTGAAGTCGATACAGACTCGTATCTTCCCGTTCTTCTTGGTGACAGGTACGACGTTGGCTACCCAGTCTGGGTGCTGTTCCTCACGGATGAAGCCGCTGGTCAAGAGTTTGTCGACCTCTTGATCGATGGCATTCATGATGTTCGGCCGGAAACATCGTTGTTGTTGTTTGACAGGTTTGGCATCAGGTAAGATGTTCAACCTATACATTGCGATCTGTGGATCGAGTCCTGGCATGTCTTCGTAGCTCCAGGCAAAAACGTCGATATACTCTTTGGCCAGCTGGATTAGAGACTCTCGGTCTTCTCCTTCTAGGCTTTTGCTGATGAAGATGGGTTTGGAAGAAGATCCGTCCCCAAGGTCGATCTGCTCGACTTCATCTTCGGTGGGAGGTTCACGTAACTCGAAACGAGACTCCCATTGCTCTCCTAGGCGTTGAGCCCAGGGTTCTTCTTCGAAGGATTCCGGCGTTTGGTCTTCGCCTTCACCTTTTTGAGGTTGTGCTGATGTTATGTTAGCTGACAGCACTTTCCTGAAAACTGATCCGATACTGGTATCGGAATCCCAAGTCGATGCTTTGGACGAATGGGAATGTTCTACGTCTTCTGCGTCTGAACTCTCTGGAGTTGATAGTGGCGTGACATAGCCTACCCCCCTTCGAGTCTGATTGTAGTAGTTCTGCGGCTTTCCTTTGGGGGTTGAAAACTGAAGAGGGAGATGTCGACCTTTGCCGTAGTTTAAGCTTTTGTTGCTTTTTAGGTCATAGCCCATCTTTTGGATGATGTGCTTCGCCGTATCTGTATATCGGTAGACTTGTACTCTGCCGGTATCAGGTTCTGGCTCGAGTGGCGGGAGGTCATGATGACGCTCGGCTTTGCCGTAAATGATGGATCCTTCGTCTCGACTTCGTGGAGGGGTTATGAAACAGACTCCTTGAGACGGGACTACTTGATTTACATGGATGGTCGTTATTTGTGTTTGCAACGACCAGTGTGGAAGACAAGAATAATTAAACGACACTCTATTATTGATAAAGTACGAGATCTTATCCCGTGGGATTACATTGTCTAAGGAGGGTGCATCTATATCAGCAGAGATATATTCGCCGAGCTCCTCATCTGTAAGCACTGGGGTCGGATCAGGAGAATCTACCACAGCTTTGACTCTGGGGTCTGAGAGGGCGATGTGAGCCTTCTCTGGCATCTTGTATGACTGCGGGGGCTTGCCCTTAAGACGCACCTTCAAAGGTGCCTCAACTGCGCCTCCTGTGAGTGGTGCCTTCCCCTGTAATTTTGCCACCAGGGGAGCCGACGTTTGAGGCGGCTTTCCCTTGAGGCGTATCTTCAGGGGAGCCTCAGGAATCGGTGCTTTCCCTGATAACTTGATGCTCATTGAAGGCACCTTCTGGGTGGTTTGCCCTTCAGTCGGATCTTCAGTGGGGCATCTGGATTCGTCTCAGGCTCCGTGTCCAGCTCAGTTGCCGTCTCTGCCTCATCATCAGCATCGTTGGCTTCCTCCTCGTCAAGTGGCTTGTACAAGTCGGAATCGGTGAAGTAAGCTTCAATCCCTTTGAAGGGATCGATGTCTGCGAACTCTGTCCGAATGACACCGTTGGTGGATACATATTTCATGCATTGGTGGAGTGTGGAAGGCACCACCATGTACTCATGTAGCCATGGTCGGCCGAGCAGGATGTTGTAGTTGACCTCGGCATCCACCACATAACAAGTCACCTCGGTTTTGAGGTTGCCTATGTGACACTTCAGTCGGATCTTGCCCAGTGGCTCGCTTTTGCTAGCGTTGAAGCCACTGATGGTTGTGTTGGAGGGCACCAGCCGGTACATGGGGATCCCCAATTTTGATAGCAGCGCCTTCGGGATAATGCTGAGGGAAGACCCCGGATCGATCTGAATCCGGCTCACCTTGACTGAACCGATGTACCCTGTATAATACAGCGGTCGGTTATGTCGGTGGTGCTTGAGCAGCATGTCCTGTTGGGTGAAAGTTATGTTTGGGATAACTTCCTCCGCACAATGACAATGCGTACAAGTAGTTGGGAGGTCTTCAGGCTGCTTGACCTGACTGAGAAAGGATTCAGCGTCCTTCAGAGCTTCGCAGAGAGCTTCTCGGGAGTCTTTGGAAAGACGCAAGAGCTCAAACAAAGACAAGCGTGCAGGAGTACTGGCCAGTTGAGCCAGTATGTCAAAGTTGTGGGGCTTGGCTAGCCCCGAAGCAGTCTCCTTCCGTAGAGGTCTGTCGAAACGAGCCTCCACCTGCTTCTGCTTATTGGCTGCTGAGGGTTTAGACGGGCCCTCCTCAGGGATGGTGCCAGGGGGAACCACCTCGACGGCAGCTTCACCGGGCTGAGCGTTCTGTTGTGCACGCGTCTACACTGGAAGTGCCTCTTCCGTTGAAGAAGAGACCGTACGGCAAAACTTGATCTTCCTGCCTTTTGATTTGGAGGTAGAGCGTACCTCCGGTTGAGTCACCTCGAAGACGAGGTCGGGATGGACCCAGAGGACCTCTCCTCGAGATGTGGTGAGTGGAACAAGTCCGCTCACATTGTCACGGGTAGGTGGCAAGTTCACCACCTCCATTGTCGCCTTAGGGATAGAGACGACGCCATCTTGTGTGGTGGTCGGCGGCAAGGTACCGAATTGGAGTGACACCACATTGGCTGACACCGTCTTCTCTTCGTAGTCGACGGAGATTACATCCGCATTGATCATGCGCTGGATGTAATTCTTGAGGACGTAGCAGTCCTTGGTCGGGTGTCCGACAAACCGATGGTAGTGACAGTACCTCGGGTTGTCCACTTTCCCGACTTCATCGGGCCGCTTTGGGTCCGGAAGTTTGATTTTGTCACCCTGCTTCAGTATTTCAAAGAGTTGCAGGGTGTCTTCGTCATTGAATGAATACACCTCCTTGGGTCTCGGCGCCAGTGGAGGTTTCTGAGTAGGCGCAGATGCGCCCTTCGAGGCATTAACAGTCAATGCCTGTTTCCCCTTTGCTTCTCGCCCGGAGTTGTTGGCTGCTGACTTTTTTCCCTTGTCATCAAAGGCGGGGAAGCTGACACCCAGAAGACGTGCATTGGCCGCCTTCTTTTCTGCGGCTTCAGCTTCGATGATCAGGGAGCTCCAGTCGGGAGGGGGAGTAGAGTTGAGCCAGAGTTTCACTGCGGGCAGCATGTTCATGCTGCAAGAGGAGAGGAGCGCATGTTCTGGCATGCCTGGAGGTAGCCTGAAGCAGGCTTGTCGGAAGCGTTCGATGAACACCCGAACCGTTTCTTTCTCCTTCTGGCGTATCTCTATGAGAGATGCCATCGCCATGTCCTTCCTACCGTCGTAGAAGCGATCAAGGAAGAGGCACGTCAAATCATCGAAGGACGATATAGAATTGTCGGGGAGGCTGCAGTACCAGTCATACGCTACCCCTTTTAGGGCTCCAACAAAGATGCTGGTGAGGAGCGCGTCCTCCTTTGGAAGATGCCCCGTTTGTGACTAGAAATATGTCAGGTACCGACGCGGAGAGTCCTTCCCATCGTATGGTGTGAGTGTTTGTGGTTTATATTTTGGAGGATAAACCACCTTGTTCCACTCGAGGGGATAAGGCTGGGGAATGCCCATCTTCTGGCGCTCCTCTTGCCTGTTTTTGGACTCGAAGCGCTTCCGCAGGTCCTTGATCATTTCGACCACATCCTCCGTGGAGCTAGGAGTTGGGGAAGGTGGCACTATCTGGAGCGGAGCGTTTGAGGGTTCCGACGTCCGAGGTGCTTCTGTATCTAAGGGTGTCTGTTGAAGGGGTACACTCGACTCCCCATTGACTCCTGGGTCGGGACCGGTTGAAGGTGTTCTGGTCAAGGCTGACCGAATATCAAACACTGCTTGAGTCAGTGCTTGCATAGAGGCAGAGAGGATTTTGAGTCTATGCGTTGGACAATGTCCTGCGGTAGCGCATCAGACTCGGCATCATCCCCAGCCATGTATACTATCCTGATACGGCCAGGAGTGGATGGATTGGTTGAGGCTTCGCTCTCGGCCTCACTTTCATGTGGGGGAGTCACCTCTCCTGGTGTTTCACCTTGGCCACCCCCAGCCACATTCTGGAGGTCATTCTCGACGGGCGTATCTGCCAGGGCCTGATTGTCCTCAGCTCCGTCTTGAAGGGCCTCTTCATCTCTACCCCCAGCTATGTCATGGGGGACATCCTCGTTTTGAGGGGCTTGTGGGAGGCGGACTTCGCCTCGATAAAGATCCGCCGCATCTGTGCTTTGGACATCTTCGTCTTCGGAAAGGAGGCTCAACAAGGGTCTGACTACCCCCAGCTTCCTCTAAGAATTTCTTCTTCGACCGAGTGCCTTCGAACACCCCAGAGGTCGAGACTGCTGCCTTGGTTTTCCTTGGCTGGCTTTTGGAATTACCAGTCGTCTTTCGGAGTGATGAGGAGTTGGAGACCACATTGCATGAAGCAACTCTTGGCTCCTGTTCTGTTGACACCTTCTTCCAAAGGCGACGTCGGAGGGGTGTCGATGACTGCAGCCGCTGGAAGACTGACTGCCTTGGTGGTACTGTCGCCTTACAACAGCAGTTGATAGTGACCACCGCACAAGTATGCCCCGTGAGAGGCTCATTGTGCTTGTTGGTCGACTCTTCTGACCGGCGCTTGTGAGCGATCACATTACGCATGTCGTTGGAGGAGAGTGCTACCTTCACACCCCCTTCAGGCGCATGGCAAGGCCAAACGCCGGGGCAGACAGGTGAGTGCTGCGCCCCCTGATATAATACCAAGCAGGCATCATGATCAGTAGTGGGGGAACAACAACATTTGAAGTGACTTGAACGGACCTCAAACGCACAACCAGAGGAGGCGCGGGAGTTCAAGACCACTGAATTTGCCGTACTCGACTTGGTTGTGCACTCGGTAGATGCGCCCAAGTGAGATGAGGACTTTGAAGATTGACTCGTTTTTGGTGCCGAAGCACCTGAGTCGACCTTGTACAGCTTGCCATCGGCAGCACGCGTAATTGTGAGTGCGTGCCTCTGGCCTGCTGCTGGCATAGCACGTTTGTGGCGCATGGCCCGTGCCGCCTTGGATTTCTTTGTACTAGCCCGCTGGGGTGCGTAGTACTCAGCATCCAAATTCTCCTCGCCATTACAGCGAGTGAGTCTGTCAAAGACAGAGACTTTTTGTGGCGCATCAGAAGTGATACGCGGGGCATTGGCTGCACCCCTGCTCCGTTGACGCATCTTTCTCGCCTGAGAGGGAGATGGCTGGGGAACGTGGTCAGCCGCACGCTTCCCCGAGAGATGCACTGTATCAGCGGGCGCACCTTGGTTGCTGAGAACGTCAGCAGGAAGGGAGGGCTGGATTGGCGCATCCCCCTCAGTGGTGGTGCCCGAGGCGTCGACTTTGCGCACCCAGACACGGCGGGTTTTCTTCGGCTTCGGCAGCTGCTTCGAAGGACTCGCGCTTCCTTCAGAAATGAACTCCTCGTACGCCTGTTGATTGAGGCGCACGACCAGCGTCTTGTGGGAGGAGCCCACCTTTACGTCATCGGCCTGTGACATAACTTTCTCGGAAGAGAAGAAAGAGGTCCCCAGCAGAGTCGCCAGCTTGTTTGCCATTAAAATCGTTTGATTGCAAATCTTAATACAAACAGGATAGTATTACAATATAGGACTTAGATGTAGTCCTAGGAGTACACTTTTGTTTAATCTGGGTCCTAAGTGCCAATGGAGCGAGTGGTAATGCGTTGACTCCGTTGACGGGCTGACGACGGTTATCGGTTCTCTGAAGGTGTAGATTGCTCTGGGTGTTGGAGCTTGCTGAGAGGAGGGAGACGTTGAGTGTCTGTATCTGCCTCTCTGGTGATATCTGCCTGTATTGTCTGTATGTGTAGGTCTGTGTGTGTGTGGAAGAAGGAAATGATTTCTCTATTTATAGCTGGGCAGGTTGGCTGCTCATGCGCGCATATATAGGATGTGTCGGTATGTGGGGACGCCACGTGGAGACTGCTGATGGAGGCGCATGGATGATGCGCCCTGATCAAAGGGTTGAATTCTTCATGCTGCTGTTGTGAGCCGGCACGTAGCAGAGGAGAAGATCTTTCTGTTGCTGAAATCTTGGATGGGTTGAGTCAAAGGACACGTGTCGTCGACTCATAGCTCGGAGATCTCGGATCTGATGGAGGATGATTTGGTGGGATGCGCCTTGGATTGGGCGCATGATGAGACTTTGGCTCGTGACCTTTAGGAGTCACGAGCGGTTCTGGACGCATGGCTTTTGAGGCGCATGCAAGCGACTTCCCTTCTGTCTTTCGGGATCAGAGATCAGTCTGGGGCGCATGGCTTTTGAGGCGCATGCAAAGCTTGAACTGGAGACTCTTCTTCTGTCTTTAGGGATCAGTGAAGGGTCTGAGGCGCATGGCTTTTGAGGCGCATGCGGATGGTTGGGTGGCCACGTAACAGTAGCCGTCGGGGCAAAGTCATGATGATGCTGACGTTGTGGATGCTTCGTTTTCTGCAAAAGCCGTCCACTTTCCAGACTTGGGAAGGCATACTGCCAACTCTGTCAGTCCAGTATTTAATGTTTGGTGACATTCGATGGACAGCTGAGTGGGCGCGTCGGTTGACGTTCCACTAAGCGTATGGGGATGTATGGGGACGTATCCCCCGGGATGCGCTCGGTACAGGACGCATCTGTTGGAGGCGCATGATGTTTGAAGGGGTGTGATGCGCTGTCCAGCCGGCGCATCCGACACGACTTTAATGATGCGGCTGTTTCACTTCTCGAGTGCCTTTAAATAGCCGTTTGGCTGAAGTCGAGGCGTCCGGTTCATCCATTTAATGTGAGTTCATTGCTCGAAACTCGGAGAGCCATCCACTTGGCGCGTGGGTTTGATCTGCCCGGCCTATAAATAGTGGCATGGAGAGAGGGTTGGCCTCTCGTCTTCTCACGTCTTTTCGATATGAACTTGTGTGTTCGAATGCATGCTGTTGACGAGATGCTCCCGAGGGTGAAGATGAGACGCAATGTCGTTGTTGATGCACTTGAAGGTGACTGTTACATCCAAAAGACGGAGTCGAGGGCTTCTGAGGCAGGCGGAAGGTGCCTGTTGCATCCAAAGATGGGGATGCTCGGGCCTCGTCTCCGTTGTTCCGGAAGAGCCGTAGATCGGAATGGCGGTGCTAGGCTCTCTCTTCCTTCAAAGTGGGTGCTGCCCACTTTGATTGTGTTGAAAGCTGCTCCTTTCGCCGTGATTTCGATCACGGTCTTCCTTGGTCTTTGGAGGCTCTTTCGAAGCCTCCCCTGGCCACAGCTTTCTGGTGCTCTTCTCTTCCTTGGTTCCTGCCAGTGGGTTAAATGCTTTGTGTAATCGAAGCATTTATCAGGTGAGCCTGGTTGGAAGAGCGGCACATAACTGGGCTTCTGCTCGGCCAGGCGAGCCTGGCTGGAAGAGCGGCACATAATTGGGATACTGAAGGGATGCACATAACTGAGCTGCTGAAGAGATGGCGGGATGCGCCTGGTTGGAGGCGCATGACATCTGCTGCGCCTAACTGGCAGCGCATGGTGACTGCTGCGCCTATCTGGAGGCGCATGGTGGCCATTTGGCTGTAGACTTAGGATCTTTCCTTTGTAGAAATTCTCCTTTGTACAACATTTTCTAGACATGTAATAGACTTTTATATATAAATAAAAAGTCCTTCTTCAAATGTCTATGGCTATTGACGTTGCTGTTTGAGTTCTGCTCAAGTTCTGGTGCATGTAGTGTCTGGCGCATGGGCTTTCTGGTTGTGAAATTCCATGCTTCTACAACGAGTAGGTCATATCATGATACAGTAGGACACAGAGTTATTTTGGAGGGCTTTTCCTTCGACACTTGTGGCACACATGTCCAATTTTATATGATACTTGACACTAGCTATGTAATGCTCTAATTAGGTTCATATATGTATTTTAGACTTGCTTATGTGATTTGGAATAATTGGACAAGGTTTGGTATAGGTATCTTGGATGTATCACATGCGTATCGTAGATTAGTGCGATACGAGGGTGATGCACACCAAGTGTTTGAGTAATTATATTTGTGCATATGTGTATGTGTCGATATGACACGTGTGTGTGTGTGGATACACACATATAGTTGTGTGTGTGTGTTCACATATGGACATGTGTATGTATATTCATATATGGATATATGTTGTGTATGTGTATATGTATAGGAGGATACACATGTGTGTCCTTGAGTGTAGATAGGTATGCATGATAGGGAGTGTATGTATATGGTGCCTTGTGTGATTGTGTGTGTGTAGCCATTTGGATAGTTTGATGTGTATATTAGGTGTAGGTGTCTTAGGGTGGTGTGTGTATAGATTGTGTAGTGTGGTATATGGAGTAGAGAGAGGGAGTGAAATCTGTTAGCAATACTAGTAAACTGATGTTTGCTACTTAGCCAATAGATAAATGTGCTACTGTCGTTTGCAATTAGCCAGTAGATAGATGTGTTACTGTTATTTGCTATTAGCATTAGATAGATGTATATTACTGCTGATTGGCAGTTAGTGTAGAAGCATAAAAAAGTGCAGCAACAACGAAAGCGTAGAAGACATCAGAAGCGCAGGAGATGCCAAGATTGCTGCACACATCAAAACTTGGACTACAAAAAGAAAGTGCATAAAGGGAAAATCTTTATTAAAATCATGTTTACAAAGATCTATTACATATTCTTCATGATTACATATAAAGGCTAAAACCTAAAGTGCACAGCATACAGCCTACAAAGTGCGCAGTCTTCAAAATGCATAGTCCACAAAAGTGCGACAGCGTCAGAGAGAATCACTTCCTCGTCAAAAGAGCAGCTACTGGGCGAAACAAAGACGCAGCTCCTGCTCAAACTTCATAGCAGAACCTGTGGCTCTTCCAGCCTAACAAGGTGCGCAGCTCCTCCGCTCCAATATGGCTAATGAAGCAGTTATTGAGCAGGGCAGAGCACAACCTGTGGCACTTTGGATTGGCAATCAATCCAAATCTGGTATCTTGGACCTCGAAGACCTCCAAGATATTGTTCAGGTTCGAATCCCGTATGCCAAACGCTCAAATGTATTTCGAAACTCAGAAGTTGTCCTTCACCACGACTACAACTTCTTTGAATGAAGAGATCTACGACCAACATTCTACTTATGCAAGGCCTATGGACATTCGAAGCTAAGTCGACGTCGAGTATGACGGAGGAATATCAAGAAGCTATGGGCAAATACTTACCCAAAAGTTCCTCTTTATATAGGATGTGTGGTCCAACCCACACGCCACGTGGCAGTCGGTCAAAGGACTCTGGAGTAATGGGAAGAACCAAGGACTCAGCATAATGAATCTTATTTAATAGGTTCATTTGACTAAATCTTTGGCTACCGCTTCTCGAGCCCCCCAAAAATGGCAGCAATTAAGAAGATGTTGACTCAGCCACTCAAAGGCAGTCATTAATCTTCTTAGGAGCACAGTGACTTCGGTGCTTCATAAAAGTGCAGCTCCTTCAGTCCATCCCAGAAGCGCAGCCCCTTCACGACTCCTTCATTGGTCTTTCAGAGCATCTAGAAGCGCGATCTCTTCAACGGCTCCTTTATTGGCCTCTTAGAGCTTCCACAAGAGCAGCCCCTTCAACGGCTCCTTCATTGGTCTCTTAGAGCTTCCAGAAGTGCAGCCCCTTCAACGTCTCCTTCATTGATCTCTCAGAGCTTCACAGAAGTGCAACCCCTTCATGGTCCCTTTATTGATCTCTTAGAGATTCATAGAAGCGCAGCCCCTTCACAGCTCCTTCATTAATCTCTCAGAGATTTCCAGAAGTGCAACCCCTTCACGGCTCCGTCATTAATGTCTCAGAGCTTTCCAGAAGCACAACTCCTTCAAGGCTCCTTCATTGATCTTTCAGAGCTTCTAGAAGCACAGTCTCCTCGTCGCCCAAAAGCGCAGTGACTTCGTCGCCTCAAAAGCATAGTCTTCTCATCGCCCAAAAGCACAGTAATTTTGTCACCTCAAAAGCAGAATCTCCTCGTCGCCCAAAAGTGCAGTGACTTCGTCATCTCAGAAGCACAGTCTCCTCGTCGCCTAAAAACGTAGTGACTTTGCTACTTCCCAAAACCACAACTCATATAGCGCGCAGCTCCACCACAATATGGCATCATGCCACGTGGCTAGTATGGCAATCATATATCTTTAGATACAACCACATCTAGTTTGTTCAAACAGGTTTATCTCCTTAAGATACAATCGTATCGCTTCAGATACAATCACATCTAGTTGGTTCAAACAGTCGTATCCCCTCGGGATAGAATTGAATTCAATTTGTTTAAACGACCATATCTCTTCAGATACAATACAAATTCGCTTATTTCAAACCGTCGCTCCTGAGAAAAGGTCGAGATCTAGTTTTTTAAACTGTCGTTCTTTCGATATGAGCAAAATCTATTCGGTTTCATCCGAGCAAGATCGTAGAGCAATAGTCACACGCCACATGTCAAGTACTTGGTCATGTTGATGAAGGATGCTAACTGTCCAAAATCTCGATGATAGAGAATCCCAACGACTGCCACATGTCAGCTCAGCATCTGCCCCTACAGTGCGATTACAATAGATCCTCCTGAGATCTTGTGCGTGCAACACTCCTGCACGCCAAATATCCTTTCATACATCGTATATGTATAGCCTAAAAATAAAAGGAGTCTTCCTTCATTCAAGAGACTTCAACGTCTTCTTCATTGGCAACCGAGATTACCTCGCATAGGTATCAGAAAGTTAGAGCAAGTTCAGTTCGTCATCAGATCGTCAACGGGGTAAATGAGTCGCTACAGTGCTCGATCTCCACGGTCACACTTTTCCAGAAATTTTTGAACCTAGATCTTCTGTTTAGGAGTCTTTTGTACTCTTTTATACATTTCAAATACAAAAAGTTCTTCAACTTTTGTTCATGGCAAATAAAATGGCAACTTTACTGGGACTTCCTTCTCCTCCGACGAGAAGGTGATGACGCAATCCTATGACAACTTGCTGGAGTCTTCTCAAAAGATGCTAGTCGTACGCTTCGACCAGCAAGCTTTTGAAGATCTCCTCTCTGAGGAGAAGTTGAGCCCTTCGAAATGGTTCGTAAAACCGAAGAAGACTCGACGTACTTGGGTGCCTAAGGTTGCTGTGATGAGCGGCAAAATGGAAAGGGATGTCCTCCAAAGTCCCCTGAACGATGAAGCATCAAAGACGCCTTCACCCGCTGCTACTGTACTGCCTCATTGGACTCTAATTACCGAGAAGCACAGCGAAGAGCGCAGCTCCCAGGGGTAGTAGGAAGAAGTCCAAGATAGAACTTCTTTTTTTGACATAATTGCCTACCCCTTGGGTAAGGCTATGTTGTATTCTGAATGCTACGCACCTTTTAAGGGGTAGCACGAAGAAATCTAAGGTAGCATGCGCCCTGCACGACGAACGTGCTACGGCGACCACCATGTTGTTCTCTGTATACTATGCACCTTCCAGGGGTAGTAGGAAGAAGTCCAAGGTTGTACGCGCTTCGAGCGACCAATGTGCTATGCCCATAGCTGACCAAAACATGCGTTGACAGTCACATGCGTAGCCGACGAAAAACTGTATAAAATTGGTTCGAGTGCTTTGATGCCTTGACCAATAAAACCCCATTGTCACTTGAGCGCTCATGCGCATGATTCAAGCCAGGGGTGCATATTGTGGGGACATACTCATGCGAATAGCGTTGCTGTAAGCATGAAGTGAGTCTATCTCAGGAGCAACTCTCTGACCAGGACCTAAGCGTGTCTTACACAAAGGAACTGGGAAGAGGGAAGCTACCTTCACATCTTCACTCATGCGTGCAGCGTCCCAGCGTGCACGAAATGAGTGTAGACGTGGAGACTTTAGATCTGTACAACATGATCTCTCACAAGCGCAAGACGAGGAAGACTCTGCTACGTATAACATGCATGTCTCAAGGCACACTTGTGCCAACATAACCATCCACTGTTGTTGCCACCAAACAGTAGCATCGCCACCAAGGAGGCAGTCTGTTTTCCAATGACTACAACCGGCAGTATCTGTACAGAAACTCAGAGAGAGATTGTCGAGTGTAGAAGAAGGTGAACTCTTGGTTGCTTCATGCTTTGCCACCTGGCGGTGGCCATCCCTCAAGGAGCTCTACAAGAATCCGTCCATCTCGGCTAACAAGTCCAAAAGCCGACCCGGAAGCAGCAAGCTGGCGGTGCCCAATACGGGTGTGTTCCAACACACGCGTGCCAAGTCCAAACCCTTGGTGCAAGGGAATGCCGCTTCAACCGTAACACAAACTGGGGGTAGCCAAATCCCTACGATCCATGACAACCCTTCCTTCCAACTGGGTGAAGATGTGTACGGGACCGACACAGATGCCTCCGAAAATGCAAGCTATCAGCAAGCTGGGGATAGCAACTGCTTCGAGTTAGAGGACAATTGCAACTTACCCGTCTACCCTCAGGAAGGCGAAATTCAATGGTCCGAGCCGGAGAGCGAAAGATCCACGGTACCCTCTATTTTCCTCCATCTGATGTCTGTCAACATGGTCGAAGGTGACAACACAGGAAGCAGCGAGGGGTCCAATCATCAACAACGTTTAGAAGTCCTTGAGACGGACCTGAATACATTAAATGAGACCATGCAAGCCTTGATTTCTGTGATCTTGGAGATCAAGAATAAATTGACATCCAATACTACTACTCCAGCAAATCAAGACCCAGGAATGAATGGGGAGTCCAATGCACCTCCTTATACGTCGACTCCCATCGTGAACCAAGCACTGTCGCAGTCATCTACTCCGTCAACGACTGGATCCATAATGTCAAATGACATGCAGCAGGCTCTCAAGGAGTTGTACGCTCGCTTTGACGTCCGGAAAAAGCAAGAATCACTCCAAAAGATGGAGATCTGGCAACCATATCCCCCTGAATGGGATAATCTGATATATCCTCCCAAATACAAGCCACAAATGCTCGTACCCTTCGATACACGAAGGATTCTTCTCGTCGATACTTGAGGTACTTTGCCTCAGTAACGAGACATCTGCCAAAGGACGACGATCTGCTTACGAATATGTTCGTAGGGGCGTTGCAGTGGGTATCTTACGAATGGTTTTGTAGCCTCCCCAATAATTGCATCTCGTTATTCGACGATTTGAAGCGTCTCTTCCTTGCTCGGTTCTACGAAAGAGAAATGGATATGACGATGTCTACTCTCATAAACATTAGCCAGAAGGAGAAAGAGCCTGTACGCACTTACACTGAGCACTTCTGCCAGGCAGCTCTAAGGCTATCACCTGGTGTACCCGAGCCCATGCTTATGGATTCGTGTCGCAAGAACATGCTTCCCGTAATTAAATTATGACACAGTGCTCCATGCATACAATGGACGCCTTTCATTACCGAGGTAGATGTGGCTGAAAGAAAAGCATAGGACACACAGTTGCTGGGACTAAGTATTACCTCACTCAAAGATAAAGGAAAATGCTCGTCTAGCAATAACCCTGCCTATAAGGACTGGAAAGGGAAGCAAGCCCTGACTGTTAACATCTCCAAAGGTTCAGCGTCAATGAACCAAAAGCCGGTAGAAGCACCAAATCCAAAAGAATCTTCAATAATGAAGATGTACTAGAACTCTTCAACATGTTGATGAAGGGTGACAAGCTTCATCTCCTACCTCCCAAGCGTCATAACGAAGTAGGAAAGGTGGATAATCCAAAGTACTGTCATTATCACCAATATGTCCACCATTCAACACGTGACTGCTACGTATTGAAGAAGCAGATCCAGCGTCTCATCGATGCCAAGGTCATCTCACTCGACTATGATGATAAGACAGTCACTGCCAACATAGTGACCCTCCAGTTTGGAAGCTTCCCGAGGATAGAGGTTCAAGATGGTGTAGTCCCCATCCCTAAGGTGACAATGGGAGTGGTCAACCTTCCACCAGCCCGTGACAATGCTCAGGGCCTCATCTCGCTTACAATATCGCGAGACGAAGTTATGTGGGTCCATTCTGATCTAATCCTAGACATGATGCTGCCTGCAGTGCGCTCTGTTAAGGGGAAGAAAATCAAGTCGTGTCGTACGATTTCTACATCGACCGACGACGTTCTGGTTATCACTCGCTCGGCTCACCAGCAAGAAGATAACCGAGCCCTGAAGGAGGAGGTACCTTCGTCTGCTACTTCCACCGTATCTGATACAGCGGAAGCAGGCCCATCTCAAGCTCCTACAGCAGATAAGCAGAAGCAGAAGGAGGTCGCTTTGGCAAACCTCTAAGGAAAGACTCAGCAGTGGGGTCGATCAAGCCCTACAACTTCGACATATTGGTACAGCTTGCCAATACTCCAGCCCGATTGTCGCTCTTTGAGCTCCTCCGTCTCTCCAAAGAGACTCGGGATGCCCTCAACAAGGTTTTGCAGAACGCTGATTCGTTCCTCACCCAGGTGCAACCACCTACGGAGGATCCTACCTAAGCCTACATTGCCATGATGCGGTCAAGGTGATTCATAACATCACCTTCACTCAGCAGGATATGTTGCTGAAAAACAACCGACACAATAGACCCCTATATTATACAAGGTATATTAGTGTCATCAAGGTCGATCTCATCCATATCGACCATGGCTCCTCCCTCAACATAATTTCTCGCAGTTTACTCCAAACCTTAGAGATTCCGATGCATCGACTGACCACGACAAATACTACAATCAGTGATTTCAATGCTAGAAAGAGTGAGCCCTTAGAAAAGATTCGTCTGAAATGCCATATAGGAGATCTCCAGACGGATATGACTTGTTATGTCATTAATGCAGATGGAAACTATAATATGCTGCTGGGTCGACCATGGATTTATGAGTACATAATCATACCCTCTTATCTCCATCAATGCATAAAGTATGTGGCCAATGACGGGACTATCAAGACTGAGTTCGCTGACATCGACCCGTTCCAAGAACTCGAAGTGTACTATACTGATGTTGATCTGTATAAATCTGTCCTTTGGGATGATGATACCAATGATATAGATGATGAGGCAGAGACAGCATCTGAAAGCGCAGCGGTCGCGGAAGAACTGAGGGTTCGACTAAATGGAAAGCCTCCACTACGACAAAACATACATTTTTCGACAGACCAAAACCATCGTAAATTATGATAAACGACAGTTTTGATCCGTCAGAGCATCCTTCGTTAATAGCACGTCCCAAAATATAAACAACAATTTTGGACGGTTTTGGACTGTCATTTCCTAGGTAAAAAAAAGATAGTTATTGTCTGTCAAATAAAAACAACAGACTAAAACTGTCAAATAATCTGTGAATTGGTCGACCATTGTCCTTTTCTTTTCAACAGTTATTGTATGTCGTTTTCCTGGAAACATAACTAAAAAAAAAACCCGATTCATCCATATCAAAGTTATATAAGCATGTCAATCCTCCATCTAAAAATAAAATTTTATATAAACATCAATAATAAAGAAACTTAATCAAAATGTTATTAACTAGTAAATGCATAGACTTTAAATAGCAATATTCCATCAAAATCAAAATACAATCTCAATGGCAGGGGGCGCAGTCGGAGCACCAGGAGCTTGGGGAATTGATAGAAGACCAGTGTCAGGAGGTAGTATAATCCCTGCTCTTATCACTAGGTGCCTGGAGACATACGTTCAGAATCTATCAGATAGAAGACTAAGAAAGAAAAAGGACACTGTCAAGAAACATACATGGGTGGACAATTAAGATATGTATGATGGCGGACCAACTGTGACTCTGAAATACATGCTCATAGTTTTTGTTTCCTTCCCTTTTTGGTTCTTTAATAATGAAAAATAGCTCCACAGTTGAGAGGTGGTTCAGCTCTTATTTACTTCTTGATAACTAAACTAGTATTTGTACCTTTACATTGAGATCGGTATGACGAGAGTATGATAGATGAAGCTTACAATAGCCACCATCATAGATGCAATGTCCCTCTAGCAACAGTCAGTCACATCTGGAAGCAACAAATGGTAAAAAAAAACAACAATAAGAACATATGCAAGCAGGAGAAAAACACCCATTAGCAGCATATCATAGCATCCAACATCAAAGAGTAGGCACACCACACCACGTTCAGGTCTCCAAACGAAGAATAATAATAATAAGCTAAACCCTTTGCCTAGCATGGTATTGAATTAAAGCCTGCATTCCACCATTCTTCTCAAAAATTGCAAAACACCTAAAGTTATAGTGCCATAACATTCAGCTACAACTGGATGGTATAAAACTGGAGCATGCAGGAAAAGCTGAGTATCCTACAAATTATTCCCAACCAACTTTTAATGGCGGATCAAAAAGACGAATAATATACTTCCTGCTGGCTACCTTTCGAGTACGAGACAAGAATAGGAAAACCCGTCTTCCCATCCCATCATCCCTAGAAGAAATCATCCATAGTTATGGACCATATACATGAATCCATGCTTGTCGTAGATCTTAAAAGGCAAAAGAAGTTGGATTTGAATTACCTATCAACCAGAAAGGAAATCGTACAAGATAATATTAGCACAACTATTATTTTTATTCTTAGAAAGAGCAAATTCATCCTTAAAAGCTAGGACTAGTGGTCACTTTTAGATTATCAGACTAATGAGCATCCATCCGACTTCCATAACATAACTTCCAACTGCTGCCATTGTTGCAACACATGATATGCAACGTTAACTAAAAGTTTCAAGTCTAGTTATAGAAAGGGCAAATTCATTCATAGAACTCTGAGGCATGCACATGAACAAGTGTTCTAACATATTCGAAGATGATTTATATTAGATTTGAGGGTTCACCTTTAACTAGAGGCCTTGGCACAACTTCAATCTGAAGGGCTATAGATTCCTTCATGAGCCAAAACTTAGTCCCTGCATACCAAAAGTAAAGGATAAACATACAAAATGAATAAGTAATTATTACATAGCTTCATAGACCAAGAATTTGCCAAATGTTATATCATCCAAGAAAAAACAAGTGGTCAAAAAATAAATGACTGTTCAAAGTAACATATTCTGCTGAGCACAAGTTCAAAATTAAAATTACTCGTTTCACCAATATACATGGCAGAGGCAACTTTGCCCTTGGCCATACAGTTTTGGGTTACTACCAGATCATTGGGTAAGTCAAGACGGGATTGTGTATGTATTTCATTACACATTCAGTTGTAAGAGAGAGAGAGAGAGTGAACTCTTACAATATACTTCTCTGACTTTTTTCTAAGAAAACTTGTACTTGTTTCTCTGAAGTGGTCAGAGGAATCTTCATAATTTAACTTGTAATTAACCTATACCAATATGCAACTCTACATTTTAGGTTGTAGAGTCGAATCTATGCCACGACACTATCTTATATCGCTCGGATCATCTGTGTGAATCCCAAAGCATCGTGGACCAACCACTAAGCATGTCCTCTCAATGTCCCATAGAAAACAAGGCCTCCACATGCAAATGGACCAGAAAAATTGAGTTGTTGTAGACAAAATTCAAGTTTGAGCTCTCTTCCAGAGAAGGGGCATAAGGTTCCCCAACCATTTTCCCTGTAAGAACAACATAAGATATGAAATAGATTATAATGGATCTATTCCTCTACATATATCACAAGCAAAGGAAAGAAGCTTGTGCTACAAAATCATTAGTGCAGAATAGGATGAAGCTTTGGCATAAGAATTGACAGAAAAAAGTTGGACTGGACCACAGCTTACTAAAGGAGGACAATATCTTGTGAGTTGCATTAAGAGAGAATTAGATTGGTGCACTATGTTCCTCTGGTTCCATATTTTGTTTTGCCATATAAGGAGAGCCCTATGGGGACATCTCGTAGCCATGAGAAGGGGGTGAATACAGCTGAGGTTCATTTCCTAAAGAGCCGGAGTGTTAAGGATTATAGCTTTCCTAAAGTGGTCGCCTGACAAACACAGAAGCAAATCAGTGTTGGATACTACAATTTCTACAAGGAATAAGCAAATAAAGGAGGAAAGGCTAAGGAAGAGGTAAGGATCCACACACATGGAAATCATACTTAGTACTATCCGAGTGTACGATGCCTTTTCTTATGTAATTAACCGTAATACTATCATAGCATGCAAAAAATGTATCATCCTCATCAAGGCAAGAATGACATCCTTCCATCAAGAATAGCCTTTTCCCCGAAAAGACAACTGTTCTTGCAAGGAGGAAATACAGAGGGAGATTCGGGGTTGGTTCTGTCGGTTGATGCAAAGCCTAGACTGAAGTGGACCATCGAGCTCCACCAACACTTTATCGAAGTAGTTAACCAACTTGGTGGACCGGACAGTGAGTCTAACGAGAACTATGACAAAGAGAGAGTAATGGCAAAAATATATGTCTGTGAAGCAAATAGATAATTTCGTATTATCTGATCAAAAATATATTTGTTGTGCAGAGGCTACACCAAAAACAGTCATGATGCTCATGGATATTCCAGGGCTGACCTTGTATCACCTTAAAAGTCATCTTCTGGTATCTTCTTACTGCCAATAGGATTTGTTGGTCCTTTTTTTTTCTATTTCATGTAAGCTAAGAGTGTCCTCTTGGCTTTAAGAAGTACATGCTTAGTAAAAATCTCTAAGTTCAATCCACTTCCGAGACGACCAAAAATGGTAAGATAACCTCTTCCAGAAGTCCAACTTTGATAAAATTTTCTGAGTATCTTGAGATGATGACAAGTGACAACATACATGCACATCAGTTCTAGGTTGCCTATCAGTAGAGCAAACATCTGAAGTAGAAGGGCTACTTAAAGCTAGTAAAAACTCGGGGCACGAGACCAACAAGTAAGATAACCTACTGGATAAATTTTCTAAATTTGAGTCTTGACAGGCAATCTTTGCACTTACAATGATTTCTTTGAATATTAGAGCTGTGCAGATTAGTGACGCTATTCTAATGCAAATTGAAGTCTAGAGATAACTAAATGAACAGCTAGAGGTAAGGGCTACATAATATGATGCTCATACTAATTTTCAGTGAAGCGTACTAATTTACAATGACCAGTTTTAAATAATGCACTGGAATATAAACTAATTTATACTTTCAAATATAAACTCAAGAATGAGAACTACAGGATCTGAACTAATAGATGCCATCTTTCAGAAAATTTGTGTAGGTTAAATTACCTACACCTGAAAAAGAAAACCCCCTAAACATGGAAAAGTACCAGACTTCATTTCTTTTAAAAAAGTGATAGATTCTATCCTTCAGAAAGAATTTGTAGGGGCTATACTGTCCTTTGATACACATAATTTATGTTAAAATCAACTATACAGGCATGACACTACAGCATATGAAACACAGAATAAATTATGTGCACTAAATACGCACAAAATTAACTTTTCAAATAAAATTGATCCTTAGAATCCAAGGAAAATATCGGATATAATATTCCTAAGCAAGGTCATCTGACTAGTAAGGCAGCTCCTTTAAACAAAATTCTCGAGTTAATATATAAGTCAGAACTAACTTAATAAAAGCTGATGAATAATTTCTCTCTGTATCTAGCATGTCCCACTCATAAGCTTGACTTTGGTTCCCAAACCATGAAGTCGGGAACCTCGATGTCGCAAACTTTCCATTTTGGTGTAGTGGGCACAATGGCCCAAACTGGTTGAGTAGCCTTTACTAAGTAGCAAGAAACAACTACTACTATCATTTATCCCCCATATATATATCTCACCTTTCTTTACTTGAGTAACTAAAAATCTACACTTGAACCTTTATAGCTGTAGATAAGCAAGAAAGAAAGCTCTCTCTATATATATGTTGGAGTGGAATCAATACTGACTCAATGGCTCTCTCTATACATACATAAGGGACCTCATCCTTTGCAAATTAAGCCATGACTGACTTAGCATGCACTATCTTCTACTACCAAACTGCTTCTGCTCCATACCAACATCACTTGTGGTTCCAAAGGGGAGGGTGGGTGGTCCTAGCATAAGTTGGGCTTCATAATGGTCCCCGTACGAGGTTTAGGCCATCCATGGGCAAGCAATCAATTCCCACTGTTTCATTCACTAATGCCATTGTGGTTAAAAGCAAACAAACAAGCTAAGAAGAAGAAAGATTAACATTAATATATGAACAGTACATATATTTGTGCATAATCTCATCCTCAGTTGCAGTCTAGAGTTACAGTTACAGTTACGCAAGGAAGAATGTAGAAAGCTGGAACATGCATACTGACAACAAAGGGAAATTGTAATGTTACCAAGTATCATACATACTCTCCCAAGACCCACTCAACACGTCCTTAGATATTCAACACATGTCAAAACTATGATGAGTATAAGAGTTTGCGAACCTGAAGGCTACTTAGCTCATAGCTCATGCAATTTATAATAACTTTGGGGCAGATGTACTGTATGCATGCATGTAGATGCATCTAGGAATATGTTAAGATAGAATTAACTAAAGGCTCAAACCAATCAAAGTATGACAAATAAAGTTTAAAGTTCAATTAATTTCTTGAAACAGGAAGCGAGAATCTAATCAATCTTGATCATTAACATGTTAAGGACCTGACAACAGTAGGTTAAAATAGGCCATTATATCATGAATGAAATCTACAGAGGCCATGTAATTTTAGCATAGTACTTAAAATACTGTAAAATCAAAATATCGAACAAGAAGATGAAATAGGTATGCTAAACTACTGTATTGGTTTATAAAAAATTCACAACATCATTGTTGAGACTTGAAGTGATTTTATTGAATGGAGTAACAACATATATATAGGAGAGGCTAGCCTCCTCTCCTATCATTCTAGCCAATGTGGGACTAAAGTCCAATAACACTATATATATATATCAACACTCCCCCTCAAGATGGGCGAAAGATATTCACTAAGCCCATCTTGTCACATCCTCTCATCATGTTGATAGAACTAAGCCCCTTTGTCAGTCCGTCTGCTACCTGATCTTTGGTTGGAACATAGCCCAGCTCTAGTTCTCCTTTATCCAGTTTCTCTTTGATGAAGAATCTGTCAATCTCAATATGTTTGGTCCTGTCATGCTGCACTGGATTGTTGGCAATATTAATAGCTGACTGGTTGTCACACCATAGCTTCATCTTTGTTCCCTGGTCCAGCTTTAGCTCCGTCAGCATATTCTTCAACCACAATAGTTCTGTGACTCCCAAGGCCATCGCTCTATACTCTGCTTCAGCTGTTGATCTGGCCACTACTGACTGCTTCTTACTCCTCCAAGAGACCAAGTTGCCTCCTACAAATATGCAGTATCCCGATGTGGATCTCCTGTCGTCAGCACAGCTAGCCCAGTCAGAATCACAATAGCCCTCAATGCCTACATGATTATTTCTTCTAAAGATCAGTCCCTTCCCGGGGGCTCCCTTCAAGTACCTCAGAATCTGGTACACTGCGTCCATGTGACCCTTCCGGGGGTCATGCATGTAGCGGCTTACTACACTTACCGCAAAGCTGATATCAGGTCGAGTGTGGCTTAAGTAGATTAACTTGCCCACCAATCTCTGATATCTATCCCGGTCAACTGGTTCTCCAGCTTCAGCATCCAGTTTAAACTTCTGGTCTATCGGTGTCGTAGCTGGTTTACATCCCATCATCCCTGTTTCCGTAAGCAGGTCCAGTGCGTACTTCCTTTGAGAAAGAACGATTCCCTCATTATCTCGAGCAATCTCAATCCCAAGGAAGTATCGAAGGGGGCCAAGATCTTTCACCTCGAACTCCTTGCCAAGTTTTACTTTGAGTTGGGCGATCTCCTGCTCATCATTGCCTGTGATAATCATATCATCTACATATACTGCAAGCATGGTGATATGGCCTCCACTCCGTCTGAAGAAGACAGTGTGATCAGCATTGATCTGCTGATATCCCATCCCTATCATTGCTCTCCTGAACCTGTCAAACCATGCCCGAGGAGACTGCTTCAGTCCATAGAGAGACTTCTTCAGTCTGCAGACCTTGCCTTCTGTCTGTTTTGTGCCGAATCCTGGTGGTATCTCCATGTACACCTCCTCTACTAGATCTCCATGAAGAAATGCATTCTTCACATCCAGTTGGTGTAGCTTCCACCCTCCATTGGCTGCCAGGGAGATCAAGGTCCTGACAGTGCTCATCTTCGCCACTGGTGCAAAGGTCTCGTCATAGTCGATGCCGTACGTCTGACTGTATCCTTTTGCCACCAGTCGAGCTTTATAGCGCTCAACCTGTCCATCTGGGTTCTGTTTCACAGTAAAAACCCATTTACAACCAACTGCTCTTTTCCCTTCTGGCAGTCTCACCAGCTCCCAAGTGTGGTTCTTCTCAAGAGCTCCCAACTCCTCGTGCATTGCCGCTTTCCACTTTGGATCGTTCTTGGCAACCTGCCAATTGTTAGGTACAGTAATACTATCCAAAGATGCTATAAATGCTCCATGAGAAGAAGATATATGATCATAAGAAACAAACTTAGCAAGATCCCAACCATATCTGTCCGGAGGATTTCCCGCATTGCTGCGAGTAGTCCTTCGTGTAGGTAGTGGTATGGGAGGAACGATATCACCTGAGGAGGGTGGTGGTGTAGATGAGGAGGATGGTGGTGTAGATGAGGAGGATGGTGGTATAGGTGTCTCAGGAGTTGGGACAGGCGCAGGCAAGGGACTTGGCACTGACACTGTAGGTACTGGTCCTGTAGTCTGCTTGTTGTTTCTCCTGTTGTAGGTCAGTAACTCCCCCTGAGCCGTAGGTGTAACACTTCTCGTCTCCTCCCTCTGTTCCGCTTCACCTTCATGTTCCTCCTCAACCGTGTCTCTATGCCAAACTTCTAAATCGGTTACCACCAGGTTCTCCAAGTTCTCTATCTCCCCCTCTCGCCTTATACTTGTAGTATGAGGCGTGTTATACGAAGTTCCATCCTGGCGGTAATATGGCTCATGCTCCCGGAAGTGGACGTCCATACTAACAAATTTCTTCTTCTCTACTGGACTCCAGCATACATACCCCTTCTGAGTTGCTGAGTAGCCCACGAAGATGCACTTGACTGCTCTAGGGTCAAGTTTTCCAACGAATGGTCTGTTGTCCTTCACAAAACACACACATCCAAACACCTTTAGTGGAAGTATTCCACTATTATTACCTTGTAATACTTCACATGGAGACTTCCATCCCAGGACTTTTGAAGGCATCCTGTTTATAAGTTGAGCTGCTGTCAACACCGCATATCCCCATAGGTGTTGTGGGACATTCATGTCGATCATCATACTTCTTGCGGTCTCCAGAAGATGTCGGTTCTTCCTTTCTGCTACTCCATTTTGTGCTGGTGTATATGCACAAGAGGTCTGATGCTGTATTCCATGTGCTGACAAGTACTCTGCAAGTGTCCTATTGGTATACTCCGTCCCATTGTCAGATCTCAGTATCTTCACCACTGCATTATACTGAGTCTGGACATATTTATGAAAGTCCCGAAAACAAGCAAATACATCACTTTTGTTCTTCATCAAATACAGCCAGGTGACACGAGATGCACAATCGATAAACGAAACAAAATACTTATACCCATTCATAGTGTTAGTAGCACATGGGCCCCAAACATCAGAATGAACTACCTCAAAGACTGAAGAACTCTTATGACCATTTCCAACATATGAACTCCTAGTAAGTTTTCCTAACTCACATGCATCACATACTAATTTCCTTTTATTTGATTTTGCATACATATCTGGATACAACTTATTTAGAGTATCAAAGGAAGAATGCCCCATCCTCCTATGATGAAGTATCAAAGTGTCTTCAGTCTTCTGCTGCAGCTCCTCCATTCCAGCCTTCTCTGCCATAGACACCAATGCTGAGTCCAGTCCGTCTTGATCTAGGTACCACAGTCCATCATGCCAAGTGCCAGTCCCAAGTCTTCGTCCCGTCCCTTTCTCCTGGAAGATCACCTTAGGAATATCAAAAGAAACAATGCATTTTAGTTGGAGAATTATAGAACTAATAGACAAGAGACTGACTGGGAAGGATGGAGCATGCAAAACATTGGATAACCTTACTGAACCCGTACAATTAACAGTACCCTTACCGACCACTGGTTGGAAAGTACCATCCGCAGTCTGAATGGTGTCTGTCGATGCTAGGTGAGTGTACGAGGAAAACTTACTAGCATTTCCGGTCACATGCCGAGATGCTCCTGAGTCGATAATCCAGTCTGACATTTTAAGGGAAGACATAGATGCAAGAGCGTGAGACTCGTCAGTACCTTCTGATGGATGGGCATACATAGCGGCGTTGAAGAATGGAGTGGATGCCTCCTCTGCTACGCTCCTCCTGTCTCCTTCGATTGACGCTTTTTGCTTTCTCTCCAGCAGATCCAGTAGCGCCTGATCCTCCTCAGTAAAGGCGCCGCCAGCTCCTCCATTCCCATCTGCCACCAGCAGGTTTGCCCGATAGCCTCCTCGACCGCCTCGTCGGCCTCCTCGACCACGTCCACGTCCAGCATATCCTCGTCCACGTCCACCACCTGAGTCTCCCTCCTTAGGTGGTTTGGTACAAGCATATCGATGGTGGCCCATCTCCCCACAGTTGTAGCACTGCCGATTCTGTTGCCAGAGCTCTCCCTTGGATCCTGTATCCCCCGAACCGGTAGCTGCTAGTGCTGACTTCACTTCGGGTAAAGCACCTGTCGATGATGCGCCTGTCCCTGTCTGTAATCTGATCCGCGTCTCCTCCTGAATCATGGCTGAGATAGCCTCCTCGAGACTAGGGATCGCTGGCTGGGCGAGGAGTAAGGCTGTTCTCTGTGTGAATGCTGCAGTCAGTCCCTTAAGGAATTTCATCGTCCTCTCCTGCAGACACACCTGTCTCTCCTTGCACTTTGGGTCCCCGCAGCTTGCCCGTTTGGAATGGTGATCATAATCCAGCCAGAGGCGTTCCAACTCCGTAGCGTACTCCTGCACCATCTTCTCGCCTTGTACGGTGTCGTCGATCTCCCCTTTTATCTGGAAGATCCGTAGATTGTTACCTATGCCATCATAGGTTCTTCTCAATTTCTCCCATACGTCTTTCACCATCTCAATGCCATCTACTGTGGAAGCAATAGACTGGACTAAGGAGTTGAGAAGCCAGATATAAATCACCATATGAGTGGATTTCCACTCGTCGCGTCCTGTCGAGCCCTCTTCCGGCTCTGTCTTCTCGCCTGTCAAGAATCCCTCCAGGTTCTTACCTGCAAGGGTTCTTCTCACCCGCCGTGACCAACTCAAATAGGTGGCTGGTCCATCCAACTTCAGATCGATGGAGGGTAGTTCTAACTTTGGCGGTGCTCGTGTCGTGCTTTCACCAGCCGACACCTTTATCAACTTCAGCAATGTCGCCACATCGTCAGCATCCAGCTTCTTGAGAATCTCCTCCATCGATGCTTCTTCTCGATCACTTCACACTTGCTCCACGACTCACGCTCGTCCTTGCCGTCCTCTCCTAAATCCGAATATGTCTGATTTCATCGGATCTAGGGATTATAGGCATCTCCTTGAGATTGATCTCAAGAACGAGCGTGAATCTTGTACCCGCAATAGCGGTACAATGAATCCTGCAGCCGTAAAAACGGTACAGAAACGAGCGTGAATCTTGTACCCGCAATAGCGGTACAATGAATCCTGCAGCCGTAAAAACGGCAGCAGCAGCAGCAGTTGCAGCCGCAACAGCGGCACAGCAACGGCAGCAGCGCGGCAGCGGCGGCGGCGGCGCGGCAGCTGCAGCAGCAGCGGGGCGGCGCTGCGGCGGCAGCGGCGCGGCAGCAGCTGCAGCGACAGCGGGCGGCAGCGGCGGCGTAGAAGGGGGATTAGGGTTAGGATTTGTGTGGAGGAGGGGTCTCTAACGGTATGCTAAGCAATTTTAGGCTTTGATACCATGTTGAGACTTGAAGTGATTTTATTGAATGGAGTAACAACATATATATAGGAGAGGCTAGCCTCCTCTCCTATCATTCTAGCCAATGTGGGACTAAAGTCCAATAACACTATATATATATATCAACATCAAACCAAGATATCTAAATATACTCATAAGACTTTTGCCTTTCAGACTAGAATCCAGCATCATCACAATATATGTTAGTTTAGTAGACAATATGCTAATACAAAAATGCAAGATAAATAGGTATGTTTGTTTTTTCTAGTATTCGATTTCCATCCAAAAGTAAACTGTAATGAAATCATTGGAAAGCAAACATCATTAAGGTAAAATTTGGCAAATCACCTGTCAAATTTAGCAATGCGCATCAGTTGCGTTAATAATCAGCAAATCAAGTAAGTGGGGATCAGTCGTGTGTTGTGAAAAGAGTTTTTTTTACAAACACGATGAATACAGCTAATGTTTCTTTTTATTCATAAATGACTGTTGTAGCCCTATAGCTATTATAGGGAAATAGAAACAGGAATCCGCAAAACTCACAAGACAAAGTTTTATTTGATTCTAACCACATATATATTTAAGGATGAATTAAGAGGCATGATGCTCGCTAAACTGGGGTGGCGATGTGTGCATTTGTGTGTGAGGTGTGTTGTATACACATGGAACAAACTACCATATTATCATGTAGTATCATGTACCAAACATCTCAACCACATCAACTTCAAATTCAGAATATTCTGTTATTGTCGGGGCACAATTTTTCGATAGAAAATTGAGAAAATAAAACAATTATAAAAACAATATTTCAAATCAACACTTCAAGGAAGGTGATTCTGAATTACGAGAATCTAAAAAGATTTCGTAATCAACAGCAATCAGATCGTAGTACTTCTAAAAAGAAGATACAATCAAAATTACTGGCAGCAACGAAGAAGGTGACTGGCGAAAGATAGAAGATGGCCTGCTGGGGTGAATGACCACCGTTGCTCAAAGCTTTATTCGCCCTACACGAACAGCTTCTAGGAACCAGCAAGTTCGTCGGAGAACTTGGAACACTCCTGCTCTTCTGACTCCTCAGATGGACACGAACTTCCGTACAAAAGTAACGCTGGTACGACGCCTTTCCTCTCTCTCTCGAAGGCTACTGGAAGATCAGAACTGTGTTAAAGAACACGTCTGAAATCTCTGTTTACTTGTGTTAAAAAACACTTCATAAACTTTCTATGGTGGCTTCTCTTTCTCTTCTGTAATCAACCTTGAGAGAGAGAGAGGATGCCTTATATAGGCCCTGCAGCAACTGTTCGGTTGCCACAAAGTTAGGGACATGGTAAAAACTACCCCGAACATGTAGCAACCGCCCAGAACGTGTAAACGTACGTTCTGCTGCAAGTTGTGCCAACTGTGCACACCCCGCGCTCCTTGCACTCTGCACGACAGAGCCCGCACTGAACTGCGCACACTGCGCGCACTGTACGTACTGCGCACACGGTGCACACAGCACAACCAGCACGCCCGCGCAACCCGAGCAACCTGCGCAACTCAGCGCAACCCGAGCAACCCGCACAACTTAGCACAACCCAGCGCAACCTGAGCGCAACCTGGGCGCGCACCTGGGCAGCGCAACTGGGCTTGCGCAACGTGGCAGCGCAAGTGGCTCGCGCAACGAGCGCAACTAAAGCGCACTATGCGCCTAGCGACGATGCTGACGTGCTAAGTGCAAAGTGCGCCAACAAAACGTCACATTACGCCTCATGAGCCCATGAGCCCGAGTTCGAGTTCGAGTCCGAGTCCGAGTCGCTAAGCCCCTACGGGGCTTAGCTCCCATGGAAATAAATTTCCCAAGAGCAAAAAGCATGAATGCTTTAATTATTGATTTTAGCCTTTTTTCCATTAGAAAAATAACCCCACATGGCAAACCCATGTGCACCTCCACACCACATATGCATCTCCAATAATAGCAAAGCTAATATATAGAGATACAATCTCTTTGTTTTTTCCGATGTGGGACTAAAGCTTTCTAAATGAAAAACTAAAAACTCCAACAATCCCCCACATATCTCTATATATATGGGTATAAGTGTTCCCCGCAGTAACTGTCCATCATGCATTAGGAGAGATGTCGCTAACGACTTGAATCTTTCCGCATGGATCAAAAATCAGACTATAATACAAGAATGGACTAAGCCTTGAATTCTGCATCATAGCTGAAATTCTTTCCACTCACATAATATAGTTACATGTGCTTATGGCTACACATTAAAGGCCCTGTGCCAGCCTGGTTTCAGTATATAATTTTGGGCGTCTACAAGTTTACCCTCAAGAGACGGCCTGATATCTCTTTGTCCATACACTATAGGTGAGTTCATTATAAAGAGACATGGCATGAAGCGTTTTGCGCTTCCCTTGCGGATCAGACTATAATACAAGAATGGACTAAGCCTTGAATTCTGTATCATAGCTGAAATTCTTTCCACTCACATAATGTAGTTACATGTGCTTCTGGCTACACATTAAAGGCCCTGTGCCAGCCTGGTTTCAGTATATAATTTTGGGCGTCTACAAGTTTACCCTCAAGAGACGGCCTGATATCTCTTTGTCCATACACTATAGGTGAGTTCATTATAAAGAGACATGGCATGAAGCACTTTGCGCTTCCCTTGCGGTGCTACGCTGCCATGATATGGCTTAAAGCCGAGGCCTTACCCCGTACCGGGAAACTCATCGTAGTGTCATACTACTGTAGCATGAGGCAACCGCCTCTTTGTAGTGCCAAACTACCCAGCATGAAGCCTTAGGCTCCCTTGCGGTGTTACGCCGCAACGACATGGCTTACAAGGCCGAGGCTTTATCCCTAACCGGGTACCTCATCGTGGTGTCGTGCCATTGTAACATGAGAAACTCCTCTTTGTAGTGCTGACTACACCCCTCTTTATTTTTAACATACAGCATTAGGCTAACTACCTATTTGCGGTACTACGCCGCTGTGACTTGGCCTGCAAAGCCGAGGCTTTATCCTATTACTGGGCAGCACCGCACATATAGGAACCTCATTGTGGAGTCACCCCACTGTAGGATGGAGTTTCACTCCTTATAGTGCTGCTCTACCGTGCCTCCTGTAAAGCACACCAGGCATTTACTCTGCCTGAGAACTCATTAAGGCAATTAAGCCAACCTTCCCACAGGAACTGTTTTCCGCAGAAAACAACAATAGACAACAGTGGTTATAGGTCCGTAACCTCTCCATACCCAATAGAACATGTACCCACCATTCCTGATATTCTTCCGATTAGTGGTCCTCCCTTGAACCAAAAGCTAGATGCCTAGTAGATAAATCTTTGAACTAATAGCATAAAACTTTATGGTAGGAATACAATAATACAATATCAGAATGCCTTCATGCCTATTTTACAAGCTGTGTCATCGACCAGCTGGCGCTTGAGGCCCTTGGTGAACGGATCCGCCAGGTTCTCCTGACTCCGAACATCAATAACTGTAATAACACCTCTCTTGATAAGATCGTGTACTGCCCTGTGCTTCAACCGCACAGTCCTCTTCTTCCCGTTGAAGAGGTCATTTGATGCCACCGCCGCAGTCGCCTAGTTGTCACAGTATATCGGTATCGCCGGTATTTGTGCCCCAACCATTGGAAGATCATATATGAGCTCCCGAAGTCATTCTGCTTCCTCGGCTGCGGTATCAAGTGCAAAGAACTCAGATTCCATGGATAATCGCGAGAGCATAGTCTGCTTCTTCGACTTCCACGATATAGCAGCTCCATCCATTATGAAAATGAATCCACCTGTGGACCTCTCGCTCTCTACCTCTGAGCACCAACTGGCATCACTGAAGCCTTCCACTACAAACGAATCTCTGCTGTAGTACAGTGCATATGTCTGAGTTTTCTTGAGATATCTCATAACCCGTTTCACAGCTTTCCAGTGTTCAGCACCTGGGTTGCTCGTGAAACGACTCAGCATTTCCACGGCGAAAGCTATGTCAGGCCTTGTGGCATTAGTAGCATACATCAAACTTCCGATTACGCTTGCATACTCTAGCTGCCTGACGCTTTCCCATGAATTAGGCTTCAGCTTCAGATCATACCTGTACGGCGTATCGATCCCTGGAAGATCCCGATACCCATAACGAGTGATCATTTTCTCAATATAATGAGACTGTGATAGCGCTAGTCCAGTGTCTGTCCGGATGATCTTGATCCCAAAGATCACATCAACTTCCCCCAAGTCCTTCATACTGAACTTGCTTGAGATGAATTTCTTTGTCTCCGTGACACAGCTAATATCCGTACCTAGGATAAGCATGTCGTCCACGTAAAGACAAACGATCACACCTCTTCTATCAGCGAACTTCGTGTAAACACACTTGTCCGTATCGCTGACCATGTAGCAATTTGACCTTATAACTTTGTCAAATTTCTCATGCCACATCTTGGGAGCTTGTTTAAGACCGTACAAGGATTTCACCAACTTGCAGACTTTGTCTTCAAGACCCCTGATGACAAATCCCTCTGGCTGTTGCATGTAAATCTCTTCGGTCAGCTCGCCATTTAGGAAAGTTGTATTCATATCCATCTGAGGTATCACCATCTTATGTATTGCTGCGAGAGCAATCAACATTCTGATAGTGGTCATCCGGGCTACTGGAGCATACGTGTCAAAATAGTCAATCTCCTGCTTCTGAGAAAACCCCTTGGCTACTAACCTAGCCTTGAACTTGTCAATAGTTTCATCTGCTTTCATCTTCTTCTTGAAGATCTATTTGCATCCGATGGGTTTCGCTCCTTCAGGAAGATCAACTAACACCCAAGTGTTATTTGAGGTGATAGAATCAAATTCATTGTCAATCGCCTCCTTCCAGAAAATCGCGTCTCTGGTCTTTATCGCCTCATCATAGGTAAGCGGATCTGCTTCCACATGATAGGTGACAAAGTCACTTCCGAAGTCCTTCGGCCTCCTCACTCGCTTCGTTGACGGCTCAGCGAGATCTGGTTCAACCGTTGTTTCAACAACAACATCTTCTTGGACCACATCTTCATTGAAGACCTGTGCACCCTCATTGTTCTCCGGAACATCCGCAAGAACAACATTCTTGTGCTTTGCAAATTTGTCTTCAAAATATTCTGCGTCGCGAGATTCAATGATATGATTTGACTCAATATCAAGAAATCTCCGATCATCACTCTTCTCGGCATACCCCAAGAAGATCATCTTAGTAGTCCTTGTCCCAAGCTTCTGAATCTTCAGATCTGGAAGCTTGACATATGCCAGACACCCCCACACTCGAATGACATTCAAGTTAGGTCTGACCTTGAACCAGAGTTCATGAGGAGTAACGTCTGAAGTTGCATGAGGCACTCTATTTAGAATATAAAAGTGGTCGTCAATGCAGCTTCTCCCTAGTAGCACTTAGGAAGACCAGCAGTCAACAACATTGAGTTAATCATTTCAGTTAACGTTCTGTTCTTCCTCTCTGCTACTCCGTTTGATTGAGGAGAGTACGGAGCCGTAGTCTCATTGACAATTCCATGTTCTTTATAGAACGATGCAAATTCATGAGACCTGTACTCCCTACCTCGATCACTTCTTATCCTTTTGAGTTGTTGTCCAGTCTGTCGCTCAGCTTCGGCTCTGAACTCCTTGAACTTCTCGAATGCTTCGTCTTTAGCCTTCAGCAAGTAGACGAACGCATACTTTGAGAAGTCATCGATGAAGGTTATGAAATACTTCATTTCGATCTTTGTAGAGAACTGTTTGAAGTCACAGATAACGGAGTGTACCAACTCCAGAAGACCTGTACTTCGATAAACCCGAGAAAAGGGTTTCCCTGTGATCTTTGTTTGAGCACAAACTTCACATTTCTCTACCTTACCCCCATACTTGGAGATAAGTCCTAGACTAGACATTCTATTTATTCGTTTACAATGAACATGTCCTAGCCTATTATGCCACAACTCAAGAGTATAAGCAGAAGGAGTAATTTCATTAATCACATTAATTACATTGGACTGATTTACAAGCTGAATTTTGAACATTCCTTCGATATAAAAAGCTTTCCCAAAATATGTTCCCTTTATAGACATCACCATCTGGCCAGCATTGATGTCCATCCTGAGGCCTGTGTTGCAGAGTAGGCCTCCTGAGATCAGGTTCTTGGCGATAGCAGGTACGTTCTTCACGCCTTGAAGCGTCAGAGACTTCCCCGAAGTCAGCTTTAACACCACCGTCCCGATCCCGAGCACTTCAGCTTGTGTCTGGTTCGCTATCATAACCACTTCAGAAGTAGGTATGTAGGTGGTGAACTACTCCTTACTGGAACAGACATGGCAGGAGGCTCCAGTGTCTACCCACCAGTCAGAGTCAGTCCTTACCGCATCAACATGTGCAATCATAGCAACAATGTCAGTGATCATAGATACCTTACTAGGCTCTCCTTGCTTTGATTGCTTGGTCTTTGCTTTGCACTCATTCTTAAAGTGGCCCTTCTTGCCACACTTGAAGCAAGGCATTTGAGACTTTGGCTTCTTTTTCTTGATAGAAGTTCCCTTGACTTTTAGATTGTCAGGGTCCTTTTTCTTGCTGTGGGAAGCCGCCTGCTTTCCTCTTGGTTCCTTGGTATGAACCATATTGGCGTTAGCCAATTGCTTGGACAGTGCGTCCACCTTCAGTTGAGCCCGCATCTGGTCCTCAATATAGATTTCCTGCAGGAGATCTTCAAGGGTGATCTCCAGCTTCTTCCTATGCATGTTTGCATAGAACTTGCTCCACCCAGCGGGAAGCTTTGAGACAATCCCTCTAACAACAAACTTATCGGAGTGGGGCATCGCCTCGTCTTCCAGCTTCTGTCGCAGTTTCAGGAACTCCTTCACCTGCGGCAGCATAGACTTTTCATCCTCAAAGAACCACTTGTGATATTTTTCAACCACAAAGATTTTACTGCAGTTCTTGTCTTCTTCGTAGAGCTTTTCTAGAGACTCCCATATGTCTCTAGCGATAGTCTTCTTAGAATAGGATTCTGCAAGGGAATCTTCCATAACATTTAGGATAAGGAGCCTGCAAATACTATTTTCTCTTCTCCATTTTGCTTGAAGTTTAGTAGCCGCGATGATTGCGGCAGCAGACCCAACATCTGGAACAGAAGGTTCTTCCTCCAGAAGCACGTGATCTACATCTTTGAGTTGAAGGGTGAGATATACCTTCCTCTTCCAGACTTGGTAATGTTCTCTATCAAACTTTTTTAACTTGCAAAAGTCAGAATTGAAGAGTGAAACATTAACGTTTTCTATCGTAGCAATAAAGCTTTGAGATTGTTATTGCCGGGGCACAATTTTTCGATGGAAAACTGAGAAAATGAAACAATTGTAAAAACAATGTTTCAAATCAACACTTCAAGGAAGGTGATTCTGAATTACGAGAATCTAAAAAGATTTCGTAATCAACAACAATCAGATCGTAGTACTTCTAAAAAGAAGATACAATCAGAATTACTGGCAGCAACGAAGAAGGTGACTGGCGAAAGATGGAAGATGGCCTGCTGGGGTGAATGATCACCGTTGCTCAAAGCTTTATTCGCCCTACACGAACAGCTTCCAGGAACCAGCAAGTTCGTCGGAGAACTTGGAACACTCCTGCTCTTCTGACTCCTCGGATGGACACGAACTCCCGTGCAAAAGCAACGCTGGTACGACACCTTTCCTCTCTCTCTCGAAGGCTACTGGAAGATCAGAACTGTGTTAAAGAACACGTCTGAAATCTCTATTTACTTGTGTTAAAAAACACTTTCTTCTGAACGCCATATTACGCCTCATGAGCCCATGAGCCCGAGTCCGAGTTCGAGTCCGAGTCCGAGTCCGAGTCGCTAAGCCCCTACGGGGCTTAGCTCCCATGGAAATAAATTTCCCAAGAGCAAAAAGCATGAATGCTTTAATTGTTGATTTTAGCCTTTTTTCCATTAGAAAAATAATCCCACATGGCAAACCCATGTGCACCTCCACACCACATGTGCATCTCCAATAATAGCAAAGCTAATATATAGAGATACAATCTCTTTGTTTTTTTCGATGTGGGACTAAAGCTTTTTAAAGGAAAAACCAAAAACTCCAACAGATTCTATGTATTAACCTTTGCATCTTCTAGGCCTAGCTTAAAATGCTAAAAATAAACCTCGAAAGATATACATGTAAAAAAATAGAGCATGGAGAAGGTGCCCTGACACTATGGAGTTATAATACTCATATTTGGAGTTCCGATACTCTGTATTTGATTTCCTTCTCTGCTCCAAACTTCACAAACACCTGAAAGCAAAAAAAAAAAAAAACCTTCAATCGAGCAGTCTTCCACAGAGACAAGTCCATATCATATAAAAGTCAAAAATAATGATTAATTAAATGAGTAAAAACAATAAGCCCTTACTAGTCTACCAGTTGCACTGTTATTCCTCTTCTATATTTTGGAGGGCCCAGGCTGGAACTGAACAAAATTGTTGTATTTTGTTCACTCCATGTTGTAAGTGGAAATTCCTTTATGTGTATACATAGAAGGCTCAGGGGGGGGCATACAAGCATACATACCACACTCTTTAGCACGACAAAACACACAAGCATGGACGAAAAGACACATGTAGAGAGGTGGCGCAAATGTTTAATATTAGATGCATAGGAAGGGTTAACCGAACCAATTAAGTTTTGAGGGTTGATGATACATAGATAATGATGAATGGTGACTATTATTGGTTCGAATAACTGCTTGGGTCATTCAAGAAAAAGATGTCATCTTACAAATTCACACATCACTTGTTTTTTGTGCAACAAGCATTTTGTTTCTGTAGCTGAACATATTTTATGAGATAAAGAAAGAAGAAATAAGTACATACTTCCGATGCCGAAGTCTTAGCTCAGCTTGATATTTTGGACCACCCTTATGAACGGCCTTGATAGGTTCTTTCCAATTGCCAGTAAAATCGCCAACCAAATAAACCTCCTCTTCCTACAACCAATCAATTTGTAAAAGTAGCAAATAATTATTACAACAGATGGGTGGCTGGCTGACTAGTGTGGTCGGTGTGAGTGGTTTTTTGGAAGGGGAGGGAGATGTTCGGGGCTGTCAGGGTATTTTTGGTGGGTGAAGAAAGGTGTTTGATTTAGTATGCAATACTCAACGAGAGTTGTGTGTCAACGCCTAAACAAAACTAGACCACTTTTTCCCATCTGAATTATTAAAACATCACAAGAAGCCCTGGCATACATTTTATACTCAGAACTTCAAATATGAGATTGCTGGATAATAAAGAGAGAAGAGGATAAAAATGAGAACGATATCCTGAAACTAAGATTTCAGTTAGGTTCTTCCACTACATTCTCTTTACAAGGGCAGATGAGATCATAATGCCAAAAATTCTGGCACCATTAAATATAATAGATAACAACCTAATAGTGCTCTCGTCCAACATGGATACAATAAGACCACACAAGCTGTATCTTGATATTATGGCTTGTACTACTATCAAAACTAAAATGAGATCAAAATTATATATTGGCAAGGAAGTTAAGTGATTTCCTCGATTATGTCTATTTACTGGGAATTCAGGAAGATGCTGCAAAAATATTACAGGACAAATTTCAAATCCTGGTAGTGGTACCTATAAAAGTTGTAGCAAACATGAATTATGATTTCCATTCACTCCAATAAAAAAAGTCCCAGACAGAGGCTTGAGGATAATTAAAGGATAAGCATCAGTAGAAAATCTTGCTAAAAAATAATATACCTGTTCAGTGATGTCCAACCATCACTCGTCGATCTTTCACAATCCTATTGTCTCAATCTCAAGCAAGTAATGGTAGTTACAAGATGTCAGAGAACCAAATATACAATAGTAAGGCGTCCCATACATTACATATTTGGATGATCATGAAGCTAGTCGTACAAAATATGAAGACTAGCAAGAGTTTCAGTCATATATGATCAACCCTAGGATTTGTCAATCATGTTACAGCCCGTAGGCAGACAGTAAGTAAAGTGCAATCGAGCTAACACGTGCTCGTCGGCTAAACGCCGTAAAAGAATACTTTTACAATAGAGTGGGAGAACAAGGATGAAACCCACTCGTTGCCAGGGTTACGCCTGGTGGTCACCATCTGGCTGGAAGGTAGGGAGATCTTCAGGAGCTACTCCGGTATCTGGTCATACAAAACCAGCTCGGTCAGATCTCAGAAAGAGCAAGTGCCACAAAGGAGGCTTCACTTAAGAACTAAAACCAGCAATTAGCACAAAACATAATAATATAATAAAAACTCGAGAAATGGTCAATCACGATGATATACGATAAGATAACCATGGGACTATTCAGATCACCAAGTTACAACCCTTAAACCAAACAAGGACCGGGGTTATAACCCTTCATCTGAACGGAACATGGCTTTCCACCATTTATCGATAAAGTAAAACATAAGCAAACAGGTCATGTTGCAATCTTGTACAGGATCAGGACAAAACTAAACTGGGTTAGACTCCATTTAATTAAATCACGACTAAGCAATTAGTACGACTTGATACTTTAACTAACTAGGGTTACCACAGGCCTAATTACTAACAAGATGCAATGAGATGTTCCAACAGCCACAACCCCTACAGACCATCCAGGCCATCCGGACGCAAATTAGGGGTTGAATTCATGTGGGTACATTGTCCAAGGAACACATGTACCCTTAAGTAGTTTGAAGGGTGCAACACATGACAGTGTGCTGGAAATGTGCCCTACTCGTCGGCAGACTACAGATCCCATGATGGGGCGTCCAGATAACGAGATTGTCTATAGCTGGGAAATCTCTTCATGACTACTGGATTATTCTAGTTATTAGCCTTAGTCAGTTTTAATAGGTACTCTAACCGTGGTACTCAGGAGTCTCTGCCCTGGACATGATGTAAGACAGTACGGATTCATTTATACAAACACATTCGTCCACGGTGTCCAGGTCATTCATTCTTGTTATGTCATTCTTGTCATGTCATGCTAGCCGTCGCAACAGCTTTCAATAGTTCCCATCATGCATTACTTGTCATATCTTGTCATGTCATGTCAATTACTAGCCATACCATGCCGTTTACAATCATCATTCCAATCATGTCAATCAATTCTTGATTATAACAAAAGTACATGGACATAACAAGGCAACGGAGTACGCCAAAGGGGCTCAAGACTCTACGCTAGGGAACCTCTATGCTAGGCCAAGGGGGCCCCAAGCGTAGAGTGGCTTTACGCGGGCAAGAACAAGGTGAGATAGCTCTACGCGAGCAAGGTTATGCGTGAGCAAGACTCTACGCTAGCAAACATTCTACGCGAGCGAGGCTCTATGTACGGGGCACTCTACGCTAGCGAGACTCTACGCAGCAGAAGGATCTACGCGAGCACGAGTCTACGCGAGCGGGAAGGCCCCTGTGTAGAGTTCAATTGAACTCGGCGTAAAACGAATACGCTGGCACGCAAAGGCGTGTGCGTAAAAAGGAAGCACTACGCGGGCACGTAAGAACGTGTGCGTAAAAGAGGTCGTCTTCTCCCCAAGGCCGAGACATGCAGTCATGGGTCTCAAGAACTCCATCCAGTCAAGACTTGGTGAAATCCAACCATTCAAGATGCCAAACTTACGTAAAATCGAAATCCCTACTACATGGAACTCTCCAATTCGGAAACAACCAAGTTTTAGAAGATCGAAACCATGAAGATCAAAAATGCTAAAACTTAGATCTACATGAAGTGAACCATGGAAATCAAAAATGCCAAGTACTAAAGTATCTTAGAATCTTGTGAGGAAGACAATGGAACAATAAAACTTGAGTTCCTCCATGAAGCAAGTTGCACTTGCCTAACTCTCGGGTAGGTGGAGAGAGTTAATGGAGGAAGAAAAAGAAGTGAATAAGGAGAGAGAGAGAGGGGTTGGTAGCTTGTAAAGAGGGATTAGCATGTTGGGCCAAGTCCTAACAAACCGAGCCCAACCAAAACCAAGCCAAGCCGACCGAACCAAACCCAATGCATGCCAAAGCCAGGATAAACCACATGAACCAGGAATGCTAACTAACCATGCGATAGCAAAACCCAAGACTAGCCAGTCAGGACAAGTCGAACCAGAATGAACCCAAAATAAACCAAGGCAAGATTAAACCAGGATCAAGCTAAGCAAGACAAGTCTAACTACGGGTCGGGATTCCGTACACGTATACTGAAAATACGTATAACGTAAAACGGAGGTGACAACTCTACCCACCTTAAAAGAATTCCGTCCTCGGAATTTAATCAAGAGGCTAGAGATGTCGGGACAAGCTATATTAATTACAAGCAAGTTATAACTAGGCAATCAATCAAGCAATCATTCATATAAGCACGGAAGCTGAGGGTATAAGGCATAAGAAAGACATTATACCTTATGAGTCAAACAGGTCAGGATATTGCGATCGGATATCATCCTCACACTCCTACGTTGACTCACCCAAAGAGTGAGGACCCCAAGCAACACGGACTAACTTGATAGTCGTGTTCATGAGTATCTTCTCTCTTCAGTCCAATATGGATATGGGTCTCTCCTCATACGAAAGGTTGGTACCAACAAACAATTCCGAATGATCGAGGACATGACTCGGATCCGGGATATACCATCGTAATTGGGATACATGGAAGACATCATGTACCTCACGTAACGACGGCGGAAGAGCGAGACGATAGGACACATCACCTACTCACTCAAGGATATCGAACGGCCCTATATACCTAGGACTAAGCTTTTCCCATACGCCGAAATGAATGATGCCACGGGTAGGCAAGATCCTAAGGAATACATAGTCACCGACAAAAAATTCAAGGAGACGCCGATGAGAATCGGCCCAATGATGATGGTGATCTTGTACAACTCGAAGAAGATCTCTGACTTGCCTGACCACCTCCATAGTCCGTGTAACCATCTCTGGTCCAAGCATTTGCCTCTCACCAATATCATCCCACGCTAACGGAGATCTACACTTCCTGCCGTACAAGGCCTCAAAGGGTGCCATCTGGATACTGGCCTGGAAAGTGTTATTGTAGGAGAACTCCACGAGATGCAGGTGATCTTTCCATGAACCATCGAAGTCGAGTGTACATGACCGTAATATATCTTCAAGATTCTGGATCGTGCATTTTGACTGACCATCTATCTGCGGGTGATAAGCTGAACTGAACTTGAGACGAGTCCCCAAACTTGCTTGAAGACTACGCCAAAAGTGTGAGGTAAATCTCGAATCTCTATCGGACACAATACTGACTGGTACTCCATGCAACCTGACTATCTACCTGAGGTACATCTCTGCAAGCTGATCCGTTGACTGACCGATTCTGAAAGGGATAAAATGAGCTACCTTGGTGAGTCTGTCGACTATAACCCAGATAGCATCTCTTCCAGCTGGGGATCTAGGTAATCCGGTTACAAAATCCATGGTAATGTGCAACCATTTTCATTCTGGGATCGGTAAAGGTTGAAGAAGTCTAGCCGATCTCTGATGTTCAGCTTTAACTTGTTGGCAAACTAAACATCGAGAGACAAACCGGGCTATCTCCCTCTTTATGTCATTCTACCAAAAATGCTGTCGGATATTACGATACATCTTCGTACCACCCGGATGAATCGAATACTGAGAACTGTGAGCCTCTGCCATAATCTTCTGTCTGATATCACCACTAGGTACACAAAGACGCCTTTCATGTCGGAGTGTACCGTCCTCATGGATACATAACTCTGGTTTTCGTCCTGCTACACATTCTGCCCTAAGCCGCTGAAGCTTAGAATCTGATGACTGAGCTAACTTGATCCTCTCAAGTATACTGGACTGAACTTGCATACTAGCCATCAATGTTACATTGGTAGGAAGGAAAACTTCTATACCTATCTTCTGAAGATCTGCTAACAACTCTGGTTGTGCTGTTAGAAAATAAACTTCGACTCTTTTGCTCAATGCATCTGCAACAACGTTGGCCTTCCCAGGATGATACTGCAGGTTGATGTCATAATCCACAAGTAGCTCTAGCCATCTCCTCTAATGCATGTTAAGATCCTTCTGAGTGAACACATACTTCAGGCTCTTGTGGTCGGTGAAAATCTCTACCCGATCTCCATACAAGTAGTACCTACAAAGCTTAAATGCAAACACTAATGCTGCCAGCTCCAAGTCGTGGGTCGGGTAATTCCTCTCATGATCATGAAGTTGACATGACACATAAGCTATTACCTTCCTATGCTGCATCAAAATACATCCTAAACCTCTGCCTGAAGCATCACAATACACAGAGAATCCCCCGGTCCCATCTGGAATTGTGTGAATGGTTGCCGTCATCAAACTTCGCTTCAACTTCTTAAAAAATTCCTGACATTCTGCTATCCAAGCAAACTGCACATCCTTGCGGGTCAACTGCATCATAGGTGCTGAAATCCGTGCAAAATCTGAAACAAACTGCCGGTAGTAGCCGGCCAAGCCAAAAAAACTACGAACTTCTGCAACTGTGCTGGATACTGGCCACGTCTCAATAGCCACGATCTTCTGGGGATCCACTTCTACTCCACCTCTGGTGATGATATGACCCAAGTATGAAATGCGATCAAGCCAGAACTCGTATTTACTAAACTTAGCGTACAACTGGTGCTCTCTGAGAATATGGAGGACAACTCTGAGATGCTGCGCATGCTTAGCTTCACTCTTACTATAGACCAGGATGTCGTCTATGAACACAATCACGAACTGATCCAAATAAGGCAGGAAAATATGATTCATGAGGTCCACGAATACCGTCGGTACATTGGTTGCTCCAAAAGGCATAATAAGGAACTCCTAATGTCCATACCTGGATCTAAATGCCATCTTCGGGATGTCCTGCTCTCTGACTCTGATCTGATGGTATCCTGATCGCAAGTCAATCTTCGAAAATAGGGACGCCCCTTTGAGTTGATCAAACAAGTCATCTATCCTCGGGAGAGGATATCTGTTCTTGATTGTCACTGAGTTCAAGGTACATAATCAACACATAATTTGGATGTACCATCATTCTTTTTCATAAGAAGCATCGGGGCTCCCCAAGGCGATCCACTAGCACGGATGAATCCTTTGGTCCTGAGTTCCTCAATCATCTTATACAAGATCTCCAATTCTGAAGGCGCCATCCGATAGACTCTCTCTGACACTGGTGCTGATCCGGGAATCAAATCAATGGCGAACTCAATCTCTCTCTCTGGTGGCATACCTGAAAGTTCCTCGGGGAAAACATCGAGAAACTCTTCTACAACTCTGGAAAGCTGAACTGCTGTCGCTACTGCCATCTGCAAGACTGGAGGTGAAGGTTCTACTCCGCCTCGGGAGAATGAAAACTCTGGCTCACCAGGAATACTAAAAATAATATTGTCGATATGGCAATCTATTCTAGCATACCAGTCCTTCAACCAATCCATCCCTAAGACCACATCATAATCGGTCATCGGGAATTCTATCAATCTAGCAGAAAACTCTCTACCGCTAACTACGATCCGACATGAGGAAAGCACTCTATCGACCCCCACAAGTTCGTTACCAGTAAGTATATTGAGCCTTACTGATAGTGACTCGGGCTCCAGCCTTATTCGTGTCACGAATCGTGTATACATAAATGAATGCGATGCACCAGAATCAAATAATGCTGATACTGGAAAGGAGTTGACAAGAATAGTACCTGCCACTACCTCACCTGATGCTAACTCCTCATCTACGGTAAAAGCCATCACTTGACCGTGCCCTTGGGGTGCTGGTCCCCTCTGCTGGAAACCTCTCTGGCGGTTCTGGGTCTGAGCTTGGACTTGTACATACTGCTGGGGGTTCTGCTACTGAAATGCTTGGGCCTGAGGCGACAAGGGCCTCGGAAACTGGTGCTGCTGCTGCTGCTGAACTGGTACTGGGGCTGGTCCCCTAACCAAGGGACTAAAAAAGGTCGAAGATGATGAACTCTCCCTATTCGGACAGTTCCCAACCCTGTGGTCCGGTGCCCTATAAACCAAGCATAAATCCTGTGCTCTATGACACTCTGAAACCACATGCCCTGGCTTCCCACAATGAGTGCAACTCATTGCGGAAGACAGCTTCTGCTGCTGCTGCGGGGGATATGCCGGAGTCGAATGCTGAGTCGACGTGACGGAAACCGCCCACCTCAGAGCTCCAATGGTCAAAGCCCTAGCTGTCGGGGCTGGTGCTGAAAACTGGTTCATTTGGCCGTGAGATCGCTTTCGACTTCCGGTCCGGTCCACAATCCTCTGGAAGGTATACTCATGCCTCCTAGCTGCTCTCAATACTGTATCGAAAGTCTGATGCTCAAACTGCTCTACCGCCAGTAAAATCTCCAGGTGGAGTCCTTCTGGAACCGCTGAGCTCTGTCGAACTCGGTCGCCACCAAGGTGGGAGCAAACCGACTAAGCCTGGAAAACTCGACCGCATAACCATCGACTGTCCTGCCCATCTGCTTCAAATTAGTGAACCTCGCCTGTAGATGACACCGAGCTATGGTATCAAAGTACTTGGTCCGGAATCTCTCACGTAATACTGTCCAAACAATAGGTGCCACTAATCCAATGGCCTGCGCCGCCCACCAGCTGCGGGCTAGATCCAATAACTGCAGGCGCACCACGGCCACTTTCTCACCTTCGGGGGTCCTGGCTGCTTCTAGAATAACCTCAATATCCTGCAGCCAAGCGTCTGCGACAATAGCATCTTTGCTGCCATCGAAGAAGGGAGGGTTCAAGCGCTTGAAGCTGTTGGCCGTACTGTTACCTGGATGACCTCCTCTGCTCAAAGCATCTTGTACTGTCTGGTGCAATGCATCACCTCGACGATCCTGTGATACAAGTAATTCCCTAATGAGTCCAACTAAGACTTCATCATCCTGCCTTGCACGCTGGACTGGATGTACTGGTGGTTCTGGACCTCTGGGAAGCATGACTCTGGAAGCTACTCCTGAGTGCTGAGCTTGATCTTCTTGTTGCATGGGTACTCGCTGAGCTTCTTCCGGCTAATTGGCAGGACCAGGAATAATGCCGTTGAAGAAGACGACACAGAGAACAATAAGGAAGGACCAGGACAGATCAAAGATACAAGCATGTGATCAGGTCATGATTTCAGGGATTTAGAGGATACGAGCAGAGATCAAGGGCGAGTGCTGATTGAGATATCTATTCAGTAAACCCTCACATATCTTGATTTATAAGACCTGCATGGGCCACCAGTTAAACCGTGTCACGCCCCAGAAACAAAATACTGGAGAGCGGGGGCGGATATAGCCAGCTACGTATATTGAAGTGAAACCCACCTCGCTATACGGTCACTACTGTCTAGATACATGAGGGTTTAACTACAAGCCATCAGTCTCTTATAGTCACGAACAAGCCTATTGTCTCAATCTCAAGCAAGTAATGGCAGTTACAAGATGTCAGAGCACCAAATATACAATAGTAAGGCATCCCATACATTACATATTTGGATGATCATGAAGCTAGTCGTACAAAATGTGAAGACTAGCAAGAGTTTCAGTCATACATGATCAACCCTAAGATTTCTCAATCATGTTACAGCCCGTAGGCAGACAATAAGTAAAGTGCAATCGAGCTAACACGCGTTCGTTGGCTAAATGCCGTAAAAGAATACTTTTACAATAGAGTGGAAGAACAAGGATGAAACCCACTCGTTGCCAGGGTTACACCTGGTGGTCACCATCTGGCTGGAAGGTAGGGAGATCTTCGGGAGCTACTCCGGTATCTGGTCATGCAAAACCAGCTGGGTCAGATCCCAGAAAGAGCAAGTGCCACAAAGGAGGCTTTACTTAAGAACTAAAACCAGCAATTAGCACAAAATATAATAATATAATAAAAACTGGAGTTATGGTCAATCATGATGATATATGATAAGATAACCATGGGACTATTCAGATCACCAAGTTACAACCCTTAAACCAAAAAAGGACCGGGGTTATAACCCTTCATCTGAACGGAACTTGGCTTCCCACCATTTATCGATAAAGTAAAACACAAGAAAACAGGTCATGTTGCAATCTTGTACAGGATCAGGACAAGACTAGACTGGGTTAGACTCCATTCAATCAAATCATGGCTAAGCTATTAGTACGGCTTGATACTTTAACTAACTAGGGTTATCACAGGCCTAGTTACTAACAAGATGCAATGAGATGTTCCAACAACCACAATCCCTACAGACCATCCAGGCTATTCGGACGCAAATTAGGGATTGAATTCATGTGGGTACATTGTCCAAGGAATACATGTACCCTTAAGTAGCTTGAAGGGTGCAACACATGACAGTGTGCTAGAAATGTGCTCTACTCGTCGACAGGCTACAGATCCCATGATGGGGCGCCCAGATAACTGGATTGTCTGTAGCTGGAAAATCTCTTCATGACTACTGGATTATTCTAGTTATTAGCCTTAGTCAGTTTTAATAGGTACCCCTGACCGTGGTACTCAGGGGTCCCTACCCTAGACATGATGTAAGATAGTACGGGTTCATTTTTATAAACACATTCGTCCACGGTGTCCAGTTCATTCATTCTTGTCATGTCATGCTAGCATTCGCAACAGCTTTCAATAGTTTCTATCATGTATTACTTGTCATGTCTTGTCATGTCATGTCAATTACTAGCTATACCATGCCATGTACAGTTATCATTCCAATCATGTCAATCAATTCGTAATTATAACAAAAGTTCATGGACATAACAAGGCAGCAGAGTACACCAAAGGGGCTCAAGATTCTGTGCTAGGGAACCTCTACGCTAGGCCAAGGGGGCCCCAAGCATAGAGTGGCTTTACGCGGGCAAGAACAAGGTGAGACAGCTCTACGCGAGCAAGGTTACGCGTGAGCAAGACTCTACGCTAGCAAACATTCTACGCGAACGAGGCTCTATGCACGGGGCACTCTACGCTAGCGAGACTCTACGCAGCAGGAGGATCTACACGAGCGTGAGTCTACGCGAGCGGGAAGGCCCCTGCGTAGAGTTCAATTGAACTCGGCGTAAAACGAATACGCTGGCACGCAAAGGCGTGTGCGTAAAAGGGAAGCTCTATGCGGGCACGTAAGAACGTGTGCCTAAAAGAGGTCGTCTTCTCCCCAAGGCCGAGACATGCAGCCATGGGTCTCAAGAACTCCATTCAGTCAAGACTTGGTGAAATCCAACCATTCAAGATGCCAAACTTGCGTAAAATCGAAATCCCTACTACATGGAACTCTCCAATTCAGAAACAACCAAGTTTTAGAAGATCGAAACCATGAAGATCAAAAATTTTAAAACTTAGATCTACATGAATTGAACCATGAAAATAAAAAATGCCAAGTACTAAATGTAGGACCGATTGTAGAAACGAGTTATAAAGCGCAATACTCTAGATGGGGGGTGAATAGAGTAGGCAGCGGAAATTAACTATTTAAAAATGTTAGTAACAAGATCACAGATAATATATCACAGATATGTAAATGAAAAGTAGAGAGTAGAGAGCAAACGCAAACATAAGGATGTATACTGGTTTCCCTCTGTTGAGGACTAGTCCAGTCGGAAGAACTCTAGCTTCCAGTTGAATCCACTATGGAAAATTACCACAAGTTTTCATCCGAAGATCTTGCAACTTCTACAACGCGAGCTTTGATCCGAAGTACTCGACCAACTTCAATTGTGAAGTGTGTAACTTCAATCAAGCCTCTGATTACAACCACTCTGAAACTTCTAGACCGTACCGCACTGGCAAATCGACTAGACGATTGTAACTGGCTTGGGATTTGAAAATAAAAGCTCAGAATACTTTGGAAGAAGTAGTAGGCTTATAGAGAAGAGATATGAAAGTGAATGAGTGAGTTGAAATGATCGAAATCCTTCTCTATTTATAGTTTTTCCAAAGGCAGAATTCTGACAGAATTCGGACAGAATTCGGGCAGAACTCGATGAGAAAATCTCGGTGGGATCCGTAACTGTAGGAAGACCAAGTTCAAAAAGCAACGTTCACTAACTGAACTCTGGCCGAACTCTGGCCGAATTCTGGCCGAACTCTGGCCGAATTCTGTCCGAGTTCTGTTGGAGTTCTGTCAGGGTTTTTGCAAATTGGTTTTGGGCTTTTTGAAAAAGTCAAACAGTTAGGAAGAAGTTTGGGCTTTTGTAAGTGGGCTTGTTTTCAAAACGAAAGGGTATTTTGAAAACGTTTCTTGGGTAGCCTATTTGCCAGTACGATGCAGTGTACATCGTATTCCTAGACTCAATAAATATACAAAATTACATTGATGAAATAGGAAAACCAAGAGCCCTTTGATGACGCCTTTCTTCAAAACTTGAACAGACTTGAAGACGCCTTTTTCACTTGACGGCGGTCGTCCAAAGATAAACAGATCTGGAAATCTGAATACCTTTCGGTTCAGAGAAAGCTTCTTGTATGACACCGTCTTTGGCCCATCAATAATTCTCCATTGCATATGTCCTGGTTTGACAAAACTTGATCATGCTTACAGCATGTCTACAAATACATGTTAGACAAACAAAACCAATATGATACAAGCATAGCAATATTGATATTAGGACAATGCTAAGATTAGAACAATGCTAAGTTAAGTAGCAACATGATAGTGATTACATGAATATTAGTGACGTCATTACGTTAAACTTAATTGATTAGCCATATTCAAAAACATGATATAATCATTGGGCTAACAATCTCCACTTTTTGATTATGGCAAATCCTTTAAGTTTAATATATATACAATAGATGCATGTATCACTAATAAACACATAACACTAGAATATTGTGTGCTATCTTAAACTTATTTCTCCCCACTTAAACTTATTTCTCCCCCTTTGACATGATCAAAAAGAAGCTCCCCCGTAATTAGAGCTAAAATGAACTCAAGCATAAGTAAAGGAGGAAAGCAAAAATAAGCATGATCAAGGATTAGGAGAACAGTGAAACGACAAGTTTAGAAAATTGCATAACTAAAGAATGAAAACTTGTCAAAAATAGTTGGTTGAACTTAAAAAAAATTGAAATCAATCAATACATAGTTTACCAAAAAAAATCCAACAATGATTTCAAAACACATTTCGTTCATCATATTGTGTTTTGAAATAGACCAAAAAAAATATATCAATATAATAGGAATCAATCATTGGTCATAAATAAATCTTGAGGAATAGAAATTCACAGATCTAGTATATAGAAAAAAAATACAATGAGACTTTCAACAATGATCACAAAAAAATATGATTCATAATTTGCCCATACAAATTAGTGAATCAATTCCATAAAGAGTATAATCATCGAAAAGAAATCAAAATACGTATACTAGAATCTTATGCAAAATCTATACCAAAGTTCATGCATTTGAATTCAATTACCTTAGCATGATATATGAATATCCATTAGATAAACATGAAGGTAATGAAGACAAAATACTTGAGAAAGAGAAATTCAGTCGACTTGAATGCTCCCCCGTAAAGTATGATCAGTCTAAATATAGATAATCATGAACTTTGAGATAAAATCTCAATAAGAAATGCCAAATCAGTTTAAACTCAAAAGGATTATCAATAAATTAAATTAATTTTGGCAAGATAACTTTTAGAAACTCGAATGAGATAATTAAAAATAATAATAATCATATATTCTCTCATAAAACCTATACTAATTCAAATATCATGAATAACTCAGCAAGATATTTAACGTAAAAGAATATATGTCCATGATGAACTAGTTATACCACATATTAAGGGCATAAAATAATTGAAACAATTAATTTTCTCCCCCTTAAAATATACGTATATAGTTCAAAAATAATTTATATGCATAAAATAGATAAAATAAATAATCACAAGATCCAAGGGATATCTATCAAATGCATATAAAATTCCAAACTCAAAACAAATATCATCTTTAGGCAAATAAAAGAAATATCCAATGAATAAATGCTTAAAGATGAACAAACAAAATATATCTCCAATATATATATATATATATATATATATATATATATATATATATATATATGAAATATTTCAAGACATAAAAAGATTTTGAAAACTGTCTTTAATAATAACATTTGAGTACCGGACAGATTCAATAAATCAAAAAGACATTTCAAAAATGTGAAATTTATTACGAAAAACTGTCTTAGTAAATGTTCGAATGCGTCCATTTAGTCCTTAGACTGAAAGCTGTCGATTCGAATCACGGAATTAATAAAAGAATCCATAAATCATAAATAAATCCATTTGAACAAATAAACAAAACTAGATATATGTCCAAAGAAAAGTGTATTCTAGATATATGGCATGTCAAGGGGATAATTGATTTGAAATAATTAACTGCTCCACCTTTACATGTCTATATCCAAAAATAATAATATTGACAAAATTTTAAAATAAAATTCAGAGACATATTTTCGAAAGTAGAAAACTAATTCAAAAATATTAGGTCTTCTTATCAAAGTTCATTTCTTCCCTTTTAAAGCCTTAGCACGGTGTCCACCTGACAACCGTATGGTTTAAAGAAAAGAAACGCTTTGAGAGAGAGATTCAATAAGCATGACTTCTTCCCGCAAAGAATTACTGTTATAGACAGTAAGTAACTTGAATAAGAAGATAATAATATAAAGCTCAAAATTATTAATATTACGAACATTACACAAGCTAAAGATGAAATCACAATACCATAATATTCAATGAGTAGTCATGAATACGAAAAAAAATCATCTTTAGACAAAAGAAGAAATATCCATTAAATGAACATTTAAAAATAAAACAATCAAAAGATATTTCAAATTAGCATGATGAATAATCGTATAAGTCAAAAGATGACATAAATTGATCTATGCTATAGAATCTCACAATCGACAAGATAGATCAACATATGCTACCTTTTGTGAAAATAAATTATTAAATAATATTATTCATCAAATGTAAAATTCAAAATTCATCAGATAATAATTGCAACTAGATCTCAATAAATCTTTAGTTTAAAAAGCGTTGATCAATCTTGGGTTAGCTGTAGAGGTACTGTCCCAGCTAACGGAGGTTCACCGGGGAACACTTAAGTACCGCTTCGCTTCGACCGTAGTCGTGGTGACAGACAGACCCTTTGTAGGCTTGTACCCAAAACAATTCTCTTCTTTAATAACCGAGGATTTAAGAAGAATTAGTGCAATATATAAAAAATATATTCTATGGACTGTAAAAAAATCTTAGAACAATGTAGCATACAGTATAAGATGTATCAATTACATTAATCCATATATGCTACAAACTCATTGGGTAACAATAAAATATAAAACATTTGTAAATCAAAATGTAGGACTAGATACGTTGATGTATTCTGGAACCTAGGGGACTGGGTTCTACCTTGGATCCAGAACTAGACGATAGTTGCAAGTACACCTTAATAAATCTTAAGTCTATAAAGTATTGATCACTTCGGGTTAGCTGTAGGGGCCGGTTCCCAGCTAGCGGTAGTCCGAAGACTAGTGCACCGTGTCGCTTCAGGCTATTTACACCTGTATGATAGAAGAACCCTTTCGGCTTGTTCCCAAAATGATTTCTACTCTTAAGAACTTAGATTCAAAGGAATATATGCAGTATCATCGAACAACATCGAAATCTAGAATCCTTAAATGTAAAAGAATTAAATACCCAAATAATGGTTTATCAAGATCAAGATAAAAGAAATATCATGTATCCAAAATGTTAACCAAAAAGCCAAGAAAAACATACATCATTAAAAGAGGCTTTGAGGAAGAAGCTGATAAAGATAAGAACATAAATTTGTTCAAAGTAATAAATAGCTTAAGTATGAGATAAGCACAAGTTTGAAACTACTTTTCAAAATAATATAATATAGAACTTAAACTTAGCTCATATATCCCCATAAAGATATTTATAAAAAAATATAAGAAACATGAGCAATATATAAATAAAAATGAATTATTCATGTATCCTTAATAAGCATAAAAAATAAAAATAAAAATCACAAGATCAAAAACATGCATAAATAAACTTTATCAGACAAAGATGTAATTGATTCATAAGAAGTTAATCAAAATAAAATATGTGAATCAATAGTGAAGTATATTATGCAAGCACAAGATTAACATAAAAGTATATGTATATACTTTTCAAGTAAACAGGAGATTTATGCTAAACATACATACTCACAAACTACAGGTCAAAGTAAATACGACATGAAAAAAATCGGTAAGAAGTGATCATTAAAAAAAAATAAAGACGAAAAAGCATATTATCCAAAACAAAATCTTCTATGGACTAGAGTGGTATGCATGCTTCAGGGATAAAACTAAAATAAAGAGCATACATAGATAAATGTGTCACACTAATGGAAAGTGAGTAAGATACTGTATAGTGTGAACCATTTAAGCTAAACAGCTAGTCATGCTAGGATTATGTCTCACATTGATTCAAACAAGAGACAATTTAAAAGATATCAATGAGATCTAATAACAGGACATCAATAACAACATGCTAAATATTAAAAACTATTTAGAAAGCATGTTACCAAAGTGGTTCTAGTGACCACAGTTCTGTTGGTGCAATTGCTTGGAAGATGACCTTTGTAGCTTTGCAATCACCAACATGTTCCATGGTTCTATTTGATATGAGAAGCTTCACCTGCAATATTAGGTGAAGATTTTGGTATCCAATACTTGGATCCACATTTGTTAGCTTTGGGAACCCATTTGCACAAGTTCATATCAACAAGTTTTCTAATCTGACAATGATTAGAAACATGTCCATTCATACCGCAATAATGACAGAAAGAATTAATATTAGTACTATATGCAACAGTATGAGAATGTGCAGTGGTGTGATATGATGTGCGTGGATACTTGTAATAGAAAGCATGGTTGTGTGAAGCTTTAGCTTTGCTTGCTTCCTTAGTAGATGATCTGTCGTGTGTGACTTTGTGATGTGCTAAGTGTCTTGTGTTAGACTGAGTCATAGGTTGTACTACCTGCTTTCCCAGTCTAATCTCTAACTTTTTAGAGTTAGCACAGATCTCATCATACTTAGCAGAAAGAGCATCAATTCTACATGAAGCAATAGAATACTTCTTCTTTTCTGATTCTAGTTCCTCCTTAAGTTTAGCATTTTCTTGAGTGCTTTTCTCAATGCAATCAAGTGCCTCATGCAATCTAAACTTCAGTGTGGAAATCTCAGTAGAATTATCAGAAGTAGAAGTATCTCTAGCATCATTCAATAAGCAAGTAAGCTTTTCAATCTCACGCTTATAGGATCGAATATCCTTTCTAGCTTGCTTATATTTATCTAATACTTTCTTGTGTTCTTCTAACAGATCACTGAAAGCATCAGATAAATCATCATAAGAAAATTCACTCTCTCCAGAAAAAGAATTATTTTGTACCTCGTTAGATAATGCTATTGTGCATAAATTTGTAGCTTGATGAGGTCTCTCTTCTTTTTCTTCTTCAGACTCGCTTTCTTCGCTTTCACACCATATGCCCGATGATCTTCCTTCATTTGATTGTTCGTAGTGACTCTCATTTCTAACAGTCGTATAATCTTCTTGGATGTGGTTCATCTTCTTGTAGTTGTCACATACAAGCTCTTCTTCGTATAAGGGATTATGCTGTACCTTAAATCCCAATTTTGTCATGTACATATTTGCATCATTATGAAGACTATCCTTCTCTCTGGAGTTGCTAGCTTTGCTTTCATACCTGCACTCATAAGTAGCTTCAAGAACTTTCCAAATTTTATGAGATGTTGTGCAAGTAGAAATAAGATTGAATACATTTGTGTCTACAGCACAATAAAACATATGCATAGCCTTTGCATCAAGGCTAGCTAACTTCTTCTCTTCATCCGTGTAACTATAATAAGGCTTATTGATTATAGAGGATGTAAGAATAGAAGTGATAGTAGATTTTTTGTAGCCGGTGACAACAATTGACCATAAGTCAAAATCTAGAGACTTCAAGTAGAAGCTCATCCGTGTCTTCTAATAGCTATAGTTTGTTCCATCAAATAGTGGGAGTCTATTTGAGGATTGCTCTTCAGTTGTGAAGTACATACATGCTATATGTGATACAGTGATCTATGTAACATCAGTTATATAATAACAATATTACCTCGCTATATCTGTATAACCCGCTTTGATAATGAGGATCTGCTCCAAGGATGTTAAGCCAAATAATAAAGTCCTTGCTAGGATACCAATTGAAGGAGCAATTGGTATAAGCAATAATATCTCTATAAGGAGCACCTGCAATAATATCTCTAGAAGGAGCACTTGCAATAATATCTATATACCAAGCACCCGCTCTGATACCAATTATAGGACCGATTGTAGGAACGAGTTGTAAAGCGCAATACTCTAGAGGGGGGTGAATAGAGTAGGCAGCGGAAATTAACTATTTAAAAATGTTAGTAACAAGATCACAGATAATATATCACAGATATGTAAATGAAAAGTAGAGAGTAGAGAGCAAACGCAAACACAAGGATGTATACTGGTTTTCCTCTGTTGAGGACTAGTCCAGTCGGAAGAACTCTAGCTTCCAGTTGAATCCACTATGGAAAATCACCATAAGTTTTCATCCGAAGATCTTGCAACTTCTACAACGCGAGCTTTGATCCAAAGTACTCGACCAACTTCAATTGTGAAGTATGTAACTTCAATCAAGCCTCTGATTACAACCACTCTGAAACTTCTAGACCGTACCGCACTGGCAAATCGACTAGAGGATTGTAACTGGCTTGGGATTTGAAAATAAAAGCTCAGAATACTTTGGAAGAAGTAGTAGGCTTATAGAGAAGAGATATGAAAGTGAATGAGTGAGTTGAAATGATCGAAATCCTTCTCTATTTATAGTTTTTCCAAAGGCAGAATTCTGACAGAATTCGGACAGAATTCGGGCAGAACTCGATGAGAAAATCTCGGTGGGATCCGTAACTGCAGGAAGACCAAGTTCAAAAAGCAACGTTCACTAACTGAACTCTGGCCGAACTCTGGCCGAATTCTGTCCGAGTTCTGTTGGAGTTGTTGGAGTTCTGTCAGGGTTTTTGCAAATTGGTTTTGGGCTTTTTGAAAAAGTCAAACAGTTAGGAAGACAATGGAACAATAAAACTTGAGTTCCTCCATGAAGCAAGTTGCACTTGCCTAAGCTCTCTGGTAGGTGGAGAGAGTTAATGGAGGAAGAAGAAGAAGTAAATGAAGAAGTGAATGAGGAGAGAGAGAGAGGGGTTGGTAGCTTGTAAAGAGGGGTTAGCATGTTGGGCCAAGTCCTAACAAACCGAACCCAACCAAAATTAAGCCAAGGCGACCGAACCAAACCCAGTACATGCCAAAGCCAGGATAAACCACATGAACCAGGAATGCTAACTAACCATGCCATAGCAAAACCCAAGACTAGCCAGTCAGGACAAGTCAAACCAGGATGAACCCAAAATAAACCAAGGTAAGATTAAAATAGGATCAAGGTAAGCAAGACAAGTCTAACTACGGGTCGGAATTCCGTACACGTATACTGGATATACGTATAAAGAAAAATGGAGGTGACAAGGCGACAGGTAGTCAGATGCAGGATCTGGCCTGCACATGGTACCAGACAGACCCGAGGGTCGATACAGAGGGACAGACTTGGACAGCCTTCAAGAAGCTGTTCAAGGAGAAGTTTTTCCCTGACACAGCTCTTGGCGCCCTGGACACGCAGTTTGAGAGCTTAGTTCAGGGCAATCAAACTGTCGAGGAGTACGCTGGGGAGTTCTGCCGTCTGGGCAGATTTGTTGAGGGACTCAGTGAGACGACGAAGGCCCGGAGATTGTGGAATGGGTTAGTCAAGGAGGTCAAGTCCTTGACCAAGAGTGACCGGAGTGCCACTTTTGAGGAGATTCTAGTGGGATTGACAGGCAGTTACGTCTCCATAAGAAGAACTACCCTACCCACGACTTGGAGTTGGCAGCAGTTATATTTGCTTTGAAGTTATGGAAACATTATTTATATGGAGAGCGGGTGGAGATCTTTACAGATCATAAGAGATTGAAGTATGTGTTTACACAGTAGGAGCTCAACATGAGGCAGCGCAGGTGCTTGGAGTTGATGAAGGACTTCGACATTTTACTGCAGTATCACCCAGGAAAGGCCAACGTGGTTGCCGATACCTTGAGTAGGTATCCGACAGTCATATCTTTGACGATGGATCATCACTTGCTAGCAGATTTGGATATGTTGGGGATCGAGGTGGTTGTACTAGGAGTTCAGATGCAGATGTGGGGCCTTCAGATTCAGTCGGACTTGATGGAGAGGATCAAGTCGACTCAGTTCGAGGATGTTGCTCTGCGGTGTATTCGAGAGCAGGTTCAAGCAGGATTGGTGGATGATGAGTTTACTCTTACAGAGGATGGCGCATTGAGGCACGGTTCCAGACTGTGTGTTCCCAGTAGAGAGATCCGAGAGCAGGTCATACAGGAGGCCCACCGATCTCAGTACTCTATACATCCAGGTGCCAACAAGATGTATAGGGATCTGAGAGAGCACGTTTGGTGGTATGGAATAAAGTGGGAGGTAGCTCGTTTCGTAGCCAGATGTTTTGTCTGTCAGCAGGTCAAGGCAGAGAGGCAGAGGCTAGGAGGTTTGTTGCAGTCATTGTCCATTCCAGAGTGGAAGTGGGAGCACATCACGATGGACTTTATTTCTGAATTGCTGCATACACCAGTAGAAAAAGATACGATTTGGGTCATCGTAGACAGGTTGACCAAATCGGCCCACTTTTTGCCATTTAAAATGGGTAAGTCTACTGAGAGGCTAGCAGAGATGTATATGCGGCAGATTGTCAGGATTCATGGAGTTTCGGTGAGCATTACTTCGGATCGGGATAGTCGCTTTACTTTCTATTTCTGGCTGAGTCTGCAGAATAGTTTAGGCACTCAGCTCAAGTTTAGTACTGCATACCACCCTCAGACGGACGGATAGTCAGAAAGGACTATTCAGACACTCGAGGACATGCTGCAGACTTGTGTTTTAGATTTTGGAGGATCCTGGGAGGATCACCTGTACTTAGTAGAGTTTGTATATAACAACAGTTTTCAGGCCAGCATTGAGATGTCACTATTCGAGGCACTATACGGGCACAGATGTCGTACACCCTTATCTTGGGATAACGTTGGATAGAAAGCTTTATTGGGACCTGAGATGGTTGTAGATGCAGCCGAGAAGGTGAAGCTCATCAAAGATCGAATTTGCGTGGCGCAGGACAGACATCGGCACTGGGCTGATAGACACCGCAGACCTTTAGAGTTTGAGGTATAGTTTAGGGATAGGATTAGAATTAGAAGTTATTTTGTTTGTGATTTTGTTTGATCATGTTTTAATATATTAGTAATTGAGACCTTGTTTGTGATTAGATTGGAGATCTGGTTTTCTTGAGGATATCTTCGACACGTGGTACGATACGTTTTGGTGGAGGTGGAAAGCTTAACCCGTGCTTCATCGGACCTTTCGTGATCAGCGGGAGAGTCGGTGACATGGCTTACAGGCTAGACTTGCCACCTGCACTAGTGGGAGTCCATAACATATTCCACGTGTCATAGCTGAAACGATATGTGACAGATCCTAGCCATGTACTCGATCACTCAGAGATTGAGGCGGGACCTACTATTACCTATCCAGAGTAGCCTGTAGAGATTCTGGATCGATGAGAGATGGTTCTGAGAAACTAGGTGATACCCTTGGTTCGCGTCGCATGGAGGCGTCATTCTCTAGGAGAGTCTACCTGGGAGCGGGAGGATGAGATGCGCGAGCGATACCCATATCTTTTTGGACCTTGAGGTATGATTGTCTATCCTTCTCATCAGTTCAATTTTGCCTTTCAATTTCGATGACAAATTTTTTTTAAGGAGGGTGGATTTGTCACTACCACCTTTTAGTCTTGAGGGTATTTTGATCATTTTGGTTTTTGTGAATTGTTTATTATTTATGGCATTGGTGTTGTGATTTTTGACTTTTGTTAGTTGTAACTTTAGATACTAGCCTAGAGTTTGACTTTGACTTTGGTGACTTAGTTAGCATGGTATGGGACCCTAATTTAACTTAAGTTGGTCTTAGTTGACTTGAGTGTGGCTAGGGTTCATGAGAGGATTGGGAGAGTTTTGTATTTGGACTTATGGCTAAGGGGTTAAGCTAGCTAGCTAATGATCTTGGCCTAAAACCCATTCATATGAAACCCTAACCCTAATTCCTAACATGACCGGCCACCACAGCCCAAGTATGGCCTAATTTTAGCCTATATAATATCTCTACATGACCACTTGTCTCTTTTAGAAAATTCTATTTAGGAAACCCTAATTTCTTCCCCATTTTATCATTCCCCCACCAAATTGATCCCAATATTTTGCATTTGATTCTAAATCTGGAGTAGAGGTTGGAGGAGGCTAGCTTGCAAGGAGCAGAGCTCATTTGGACATTGCTTGAGGAAGGAGACTTCACAATTTGGGACTTTTTTCTTGGAGATTGGCTCTCTATAGGTAATCCCTTCAAATTACCCCTAAATCCTGATTTTTTTTCCATCTATGCATCCATCAAGGTGTCCTCTAGCTGTAGGAAAGATTTGGTAAAAATTTGTATTGATTTGGTGTCCGTATCGGACACGTATCAGTGTGGGTTTATAGGTGTTTGATGAAATACCTCAATGGAGATTTTATTGTTATTTTTGAAATCTTTTTGAAAAAAATTGTAGAGCTACAAGTGCTCTTGGATTTCGTGCATGACTGAGTCGGTCATCGGCTTTGTGTCGTGTCGAATGAGGGGCTGGAGACGTCGCACAGACCATGCGAGCTATGCCCTGCTACCTGACATAGATTCTGGACACGCCACGTGGTGGCCTGACACTTGGCTAGTAGGTCAAGGAAGTGACTGACAGGTCACCCCCCAAGCCACGCATGGCCACATGTCGAATTGGACACGTTTTCACGCACGCACGCATTTTGTACTGACACTGTTCAGTCGACTTCCTTCGACTGATACATGAGTCGTGTCACGCACAGATACGTCTTAGACTCAAATCAGGGTGTCGACCCTCTAGTCCTACCCCTGGGGAACACGTGGACATGAGCACGAGGTGTCACGTGTCGTGTGTCGTGTGCACGAACCCGTATCCTCGCCGTACGATGCTGTGCTGTGCAGTTTGTACCTGTGTGTGTTTCAATTGTTCTGGACACTTTATGTCCACTTGTATGGACACAAAACCCCCTCTGACACACGAACACATATACCTGGCATCTGTGTACACATTGGTTTAAGTTTTATTTGATTTTCGTTTGGAATTGGATTCTTTGGTTTGACTGAACCTAGGAATTAGATTTTTGCATTCAATGTTCAAAACACTGATACTGTGCACATAGCTGGGTTTTGTTTCGGTTTTTAATGTTTAAATTGATAATTAAATTGCAATTGACATGTATACAATGTCTGGAATATAAGTCACATAACAGTGTTCATTGCATTAATGGTTTAAGTTTCGAACTTGCATTAAGGGTGGCTATTGAATTTACTGATACTTAAAGTATCAAGTTTTGATGTTCTGAATTCAGAATATGGTGTATGTTTAAGGTGATTTCACACACCATATCACCCTCTGTCTGAGCACACACACACACTCTATACTATTGTACACTATTGTTTAACCCACATGCCATTTCATAGGTAAACCTGAGAACACATGTAACCTGATAACACATGTAAACCTGAGAATTACACACATATCACTATATAACCTACTGCTGAAAACACACACACCCCCCTCACTATCACTCATAACCTGTACACACACACACACTATCTCTCATATCACTCACTGTCACCAAATAACTTACTATACACACACTCATTGATACACTATTACTCATTGTACACACACACACTCTCTCTAGCATGCTGTCACAAACACATACACACCCTAATCACACACACACACACACACACACACACACACACACACACACACACACACACTCTAATCACTGTCACACACATTACTCTTGTCCACACACACTCATATATGTGAGGCACCAACATACACATATTTATATATACCACTTGACACCATGTATCCTTAACCCCTTGTATGTAACCCCTAATACACACACCACAGTTATCACTTTGACACTAAACTGAACCCTATCTATGCAATTATGACACACACTACACATGTATGCCATGCACTTACACACACACACACACCCCTATACATATATGCAGTGTATATTATGACTAGTAGTATAGCTTGCACTTCTACACCTAAGTTATAAGTAATGATGATGATGAGGATGTGATAATATTTCCTTTTAGTGTAGCTTATATGTAATTCACTAGCCTTTGTATATATATTCATATATTGTATATGGATATATTATATACTTGTGTATGATACTTGACATTGTTTGTTTTGGTGTGGTTCTATTGGCTTGTGCATACGTTTGAGTGCTAGCCTAGGATTGGTTAGGCTTAGTGAGACTTGTTGGACTAGGCTTGGACCTAGTATAGCTTGGTTGACCTAGTTTGACTAGTGTAGTTGACTAGAGTTGACCAAGAGTTGACTTTAGTCTAGAATGACCTCGAATTCATATAGAATGCATTATAAAGTTCAATATTACCATTCTGGACATGTTGTGACCTGTGTTGCTCTAAATATGACTCATCTACTCTGTCTGGACATCTATACTCATCGGATACTCAGGATATCAGGCGAGTACATTCTCTGACCGTTTCATACTTGATAGAATTTATATTTATGCTCTAGATTACTTTACTTGATGCTGTTACGTTGTTAACACAGATTGGTACTATATGGATCCCTTCATGAGATGTTATCCCTCTCGGGAGCATCAGGATACGTCATGTCATGTGCTTTTCATGTGCATCATGTATTCATGTGCTTTCATCATTCATGTGCACTCTTGTGATTCATGTACTCTCATGTTCACAGAGCCCCTCATGTACACTTCATGTGTACCCATTTATGGGCCCCCATGTGAAATTATGTACAATAACATAATTTATCTGGTTCCTTGTGTATTGATTGGTGTACGGGGGAGTATAAATGGTCATGTGAACAATTCCAAAGTAGTGTAATCATGTGTAAACTCTTAGTATAATCATGTACAAATTCAAGCCGTTCACATGTTTATCTTGTACTCTACATCACTAGCCACTGTTAGTTCTTTACTTATAATAGATATTTCCTTACAGTCATCTCTTTTACTTCATGTATATTCTTCAACGTTTCATGTATCTTACTCTATAGCATGCTTACATATTATGAACTGCGTGAGATGTATTGTGCTCGTTTCTGTCATGACTGGACCTGTTGAAATGTTACAAATGATATTGAGGAGTTCTGTCCTACGTACTACGGAGCAGGCCTAGATGACACCTGCGAGCTGGACTCCCAGGAGGACCCAGTCCTTGCAGAGGACATTACCCCAGTAGTCTAGGCTAGATAGCTAGACTAGTTATCTTACTTTATTGTCTTGTATTATTTTGGATACATTATGTATTTATTTTGGGATATTTTTATTTTGGATGTTGTGGAGATTTTATCTTAGACACTTAGACTTCTTCTCCTGTTGTACTTCATTTGGCGACTTTTGTAACTCCTCTTCCCGGATTTTCAATATTTTATTTTATTTTATTATGTTTAAAAGGTAAATTTTTCTCGAGATTTTTTGAAAGATATTTTGTGATAATCAAATAAACTAGTTTAAATGAAAGTACTAATTCCTCTTAAACAAATATTTTATTAAATTTCATTATTATTTGTTTTGATAGTTTAAAAGATCATAAACACTTTTGGATAATAAAAAGGGGTTCAATTTGTAAAATATACGTTACAATATTTCATGACAACAAATATTATTTTTAGTTTATAATGACAAATCAATTTTATTTTGGATTTAAATTTATGTGCTATCAACGAATACTATCTTTAAATTGTTATGATGATAGCTTATTGCCTTGAATTTAAAATTCGTATGATGCAAACTTCTAGATAATAGAAAGGATTTTGTCCATTTGTTTTTTTTAAATAAAGATTGGTTTATAAAACTTTATATTATCTTGATAACGTAGAATATTATTTAAATACGCATTTAAATATTTGGGCTTATAGGTTTTAAATTATTTCGAATATTACTAATAGATTGCGATTAGATTTAATTTTGAGGGTCTTTGATTTGAATTTGAATTTACATGATTTAATTTATTTGATAATATAGCCTAATACTCAAAATTATTAGTTTCGATCATTATAGAAATTTGATTAGATTGGTTTTATCTAGAAGTTTATTTGATTTTAAACTAAAGGAAGATTTTATCTAGAAGGACTTTTCAGCCTTATCGGAACTAGGAATTCAACTCCTATTTAAGGAGGCCTGCTTCTCCAAATTTTCTGATCCGGCCACAAACATCAACTCCAATTATCGTGCATCGTGTCCGTGTTCGTCACCAACCCTTCCACTATTTTATTCATCCACATGTACATATTTTCCTCGGTGTCGGACACGCCCGACACTACATCCCCATCACAACCATCCCCCCAGATAACTCCGATCCCATCCCCGCTGCCAACACCGCCTCCACAATGGTGCCACCCGCAGCCTCATCCCTGCTTCTCATCGCCATCGAGCCACAGTACCGACCCCACAATTGACCAACCCCTCACCGGAGCCCGTATTTCTCCCCAAATCCGACTGCAACACCGAACCATCACCACCACCGCCCGGATCTCCACGTATTCCCATCCACCATCTTGAACACCACCGCTTCCACAACCGTTCCCGGCCGGCGAACTCGGACAGCGCTCGACTGCTGTGCCACCAATCACCCCACCGTTTCTTCCTTGTCACCGCAACCACCATGCCGCCCTTTCCCGTCCCGACCACAACCATCGTGGCACCATCAAGACCAACTCCACCACCAGTTTACTGCCACCACCGTCACCGCATCCGCCGTCCTCATCACCAACAATAACCCCTTCAACCCTGTGCCTGGACGGCCTCCGCCAGTGCGTACCCCGACACTTGTTGCCAGAACCACGCCACCCTCTCGCCGCACCCCACCTTCATCAACATCAGCATCATCACCTCCCTCGACTCCGACTTCCCACCGACAGTACAACCAAGACACCACCACCACCATCAGCATCCCCACTCGTCGAAAGCCCTAACCCCCAAATGCTCAATAAACTACAACCTGCTCACCTCGACCGACGGCGTCGCCCAACTTCCCCGCGCCTGGCGAATGCTAGATCTGACCCGCCGTCGAGGTGGCCAGTCACCGCTTCCTGGTTTCGTCAAAACCGGGAGCACGTCGCCGCACCATGGCTCGGCCGCACCAGAGCGGCGCTCCTCCGAGCGAGCTCCGCCACGCACGCAGAACCGCACACCAGATCTCGAGCGCCTCCAGCCCGACCTCCGGTTCTGCACTCTCGCGCCGCCCAGCTAGCGTAGCCGCGCCCGGTCGCGAGCGTCGAGCTCCGCCTCTCTTTCCCCTCGGTGAGTCTCCTCGAGCTCTTTCCCCTTTCATTTTCTCTTTCTGCTTCTTTCCATTAGTTCTACTAATAATTAAGGAAAATAGTGGGTGCTATCGTTAATAGTTACCAATTAGAGTATTAATTTCTTTATAATATAAGAGTAGTATAGTAAGTATAAAATCAGTTTCTTCATAAACATACTGTTAGTATATATATGAATCGAATAATTATTATATTATCTATAGTAACATATACAGACATATATGTAATGCTATGTTTATTAATGTCATTATTATTAAATCATTTGTATTAGTTTTATTAAATAATTATATACTAAATAGTTTCTAAAAGATTATCTTGTAACGAATGTATTAGTTGGGCTACTAAATAGTGATGAGTTAGGCCTCTTGGACTGGATGATTATTGTAAGTGGGCTTTGGGCATTACTACATATTTATATAAATTATTTTAGGTCTAAGTATTTATGGGACTTAACCTATATGTGCCTATGGGTTTTGGACTATGATAATTGTATGCTCATTGAATACAAATATATATGTATATATATTATACATATATAAAATATGTATAAATATATAGCAAGGACTTTAGTGTTTGAAAATAATTTGGGCCTATATATATTATGGGCTGCGTAGTATTTTAAATGGTGTATATATTATATATTTTAAGATTGCCTTTGGGGTTGTATATCTAAATTCGTAAATTGGAAAGAGTATAAGGCTTTCGTGCCTATAAGTATATATTTTCATATTAAGGCATATTTTGATAGAACAAATAATTTTGGATTTTATTTTATAAAATTATAGTTTGAGAAGGAAAAATTATATAGAAGGTTTTAAAAAGGTTTATAAATACTTTCTTAAAGACACAAATATAATTTTGATATAAAAGCTATATTGGATAAAATTAGTTTAACCTAAAATGATTTCTTAGGTTTTATCTAAGAAAGTATTTTGACTACTAGAAATATAAACCCTATATTATAAATAGATTTTCAAACATAGTACCTATACTATTTACGTAAATTTCTCTCGATTATACATTGATGACCGCAACTGATCATATTCCTACTTCTTTTGACAACTTCAGACTCTTTCACATCGACCCTAAACTAACTGGACTATGTTGGACCCAACAAGATGGTTGTTTCACCAGCAAAGGACCACAGGCAAGTGCACTTTCTGATTGCTTTCGATTCATAGTAGTTTCCATTTCATGTTTATACATATGCTCTCTTGCTTAATGACACATTGTCACACGGATTAGTATCATGGATTTGCTTATACTTCTTGACTGTCATTTACATGATTACCATGCTTGCGACTTGATTCCATGAGTACTAGCTAGACGGAGAAATATCATAGTAGATATGTGGACTACCCAGAAACATCCCCAAAATGTCTATTCTTGAATAATAGCAGTCGCACAATTCACGTGCGGGGTACCGAATTTACCCCTTGGCCGTTCACATGTCGAACAAGATATTTCAAAATACATGGATAGTTGCCTTTTACTTGTTTTCCTTGTTTGTTCGCCACTTGCCATGTCACCATGTTTACATGTTTTTCTCTAGTTGAAACATCATGTTGTTGAGTTATCTACTTTCTTTCTAGACATGCCATGACATCAGTTATTTTCTAAGTTTCATTTCACATATGTTATTTTCATGTCTTGTGAATTCTATTGTGCTTTCGCATTACCGTCGATTTGTGTGCTTGTTCCATTCCTGACGGAAAACCAATATTTTTTAGGTTAGCTGTGGCTTCACTTAGCATTGGGAGATACGGGTGCACTTGCACCAAAACCTAGAAAATAGATAGATGTGATATCATTTTCTTTACTTGTAAGAGCTTTGCACTTTTCTTTAAATGTAAATCTTGTAATAATTTGTATATTTGATTTAATAATGTGAATGAGCAATGTAACGCCCCAGTCCCAAAATACGTAGGACTAGAAATGTAGACATGCCAGCTGTATACATACGAAGTATACTCCAATATATGGAAACCTCGTATGCATACATAAGCTGTAATATGCAGTAGAAACCATAACGACTAATCTCATCCACAAAATAAAGGAAAATAAAGAATTCATATAATCATCTATGGAAATATATTTGTACAATATATTGGGCGGAGACAAATCCACTACCAACAAGCAAGGGACGAAATACATGAAAAATGAAATAAGTTTGGCGAGCGAAGCGAAGACGATCCAATTACAATCATCCTCGAAGAAATAGAGATGTCCGTGGCTAGAATACATGCGAAAGACGAAAGCACACACCTGGGGAGATAACCAGGTCCTCAGAGGGACGTAACAAGACACATAATATCATGCCAATAACTGAATAAATAAAGCTCAACAGAAAAGTATATGTGACTACACCAATAAAGGTCTTTAACCATTCTATGTAAAAATGCATTTTGAAGACAACGTTCCACACAAGGGCTTTTCGAGACTAGAAACACGGCACGTTAGTGTTTCAACCAAGGCACTAGTGGCATCTGGAGAAAAGTAAATGCACGACCCATTAGCACTCGAGTGAGAGCTAAGGGGCATGTAGAGGAAAATAAATGCACAGCCACTAGCTCTTGGGTGAGTCACTAACGACAGCTAGAGGAAAATAAATGCACGGCACATTAGTGTTTCAACCGAGGTACTAGTGGCATCTAGAGAAAAATAAATAAATGCACGGTCCATTAGAACTCGGAAGAACCACTAATGGCATCTAGAGGAAAGTAAATGAGTGGAAGCCCCTGCGCCTAATAACTGTCTTCCCCCTCCCCATGCACTACTCGTGCTGAATCCACACCACGATATTTCTAATAACCGCTAATTCTTCTAGGCAATTATATTAGCAGTTATATCCTAACGCTCGTCCTGTACGCACCGATGTACGGTCGGTACGTAAGTTCGAATCTATATGAGACACGTGACATCGTGGCACACAGGTGTCGGGCCAATGAATGCGGCACAAACAAAGGTGGTCCCTTAACTCTAGGCCAAATGCATAAAGAAAACTAAAGTATAGTAATTTGCAACTACATATGGTTTTGAAAGAACAACTTATAAGAAATAAAACATGCATGATATTGAGCAAGAAATTAAACAGTAAAGGCAAGGTGTCTTGCCTGGTAGGACGCCTGGTGTGCTGCGATCATCAAGGTGGCATGAACTGCGACTTCGGTATAACAACTATGCAAGGTGGCCTCTGATGGTGGCACGGACAGTTCCATTGGGTCCAGAAGGGTCAAATTAGTTAGGGTGGACATAAGGTAGTACAGAATCGGTAAAGGAATAGGAAAGATGGGCTGGGTCATGGACATGCGAATGATCGATAGAAATTTGGATAAATAATATCTATAAAATTGAATTTATTTTATGAAGCTTAAAAAAACTAGTTTTTCCATGAGTCAAAAAATATTCATACTTAAAGTAAAGAAAACTCCTAAGTTGTAAAAAATAGGATTCATAGGTAGAAACTATATCTTATTAGTAAAAATAATAATTAGATAATTATTTTAAAAGTATTTAAGAAATTATTTTAATATTAGAAACTATATTCTTATTGCCAAAAATAGTTCTATATAATTATCAATGATATATAAATTGGTTGAGGGTTTTAAAGCCATAGTTATGTAGGCTAAGTCAAAAATAATATTTATATATTTTACAAGAAATTTTTGATAGAATTGATTATTCATGATAAAATACCAAAATCTATTACTAATAATAATTACAAAAATCTCTAGAACTTACATTATAAAAATAATAATAATAGTAAAATCAAAAATATTAAATATGATGCTAGCAATAATAATACAATAAAACAAAAACAAAAATAGTAATAATAATCAATAATAATAATATTAAATATCCTAATAATAATATAAATATATACCAGATAACATTAAAAAGTAAAAAACAAAACACACAAAAAAATTGCAGCTGGCAGCTGCTGCCTACTGCCTTCCTTTATAAAGCTAATGAGGAAAAGAAAAAAAATGATTTGGAAAGATTAAGAGAGGGGAGAGAGAGTGAGAAGCCGAGAGAGAGTGAGAAGCCGGAGAAGAAGAGGGAAGAAGGAGAGCGAAAGATGGAGAAAAGGAGGGTCTCCAGGCAGTTGGTCGCGGCGTGCGCTCAGGCGAACGATATGGGGGCGGTCAAGGCTGAGACGAGGGTTTCTTGGCGCGGCAAAGTTCGTCGACCATGGAGGAGGCGGCGAGCGCGGGAGACTGGGCGGCAAGGGACATCTCGGCCGGGGCTCATCGACGGGCGGCAAGGGTTTACGGAGGGGAGAGGGTCTCGCGCGCGGAGGAACGGCAGGAGCAGGCGACGCCGAGATGGCCGGACAGTGGCAGAGCGGTGCGCGAGGGTGGTGCAGCTAGAGCTAGGCGATGGGGCGGCGTTCTTCTCGGCGGGTCAACGGCCGGAGCACCGGACTGGTCAGCTCAGATTTGGCAGACCAGATCTCGAGGATCCACCGCGGAAACCAGGTCGGCGGCGCTGGAGTTCGTCGACAGTTCGGAGGTGGGGCAGAGCTGTGCGGTGACGAGGGGGTGGACTCGGTGCTAGGCGGCGCCGACTCGGCGGAGGGCTCGGTGGATGGCAGAGGTAAGGGGGTGGTGGTGTTTGTTGGTTTTTCCTTTGCTGTTAATTTAAGGATTTTGGTGGCCGTGGTCGGTCGCGGTGTTGGTGATGCTGGTGTAGGCGGGGCTGCCGCGGCAGTGGCCGCGGTGGCGACTGGGTTGTGTGTTAATGGAGTTGGGGGTTCGGATCGGTGTTGGCAGCGATGGCGGTTTGGGTGGTTGGTGGTGACGGTGAAGGTGGTGGCTGTTGGAGTCGGGGCTGCGCTCGGGGTGAGCGGGGGATCGACCCGGGTGGTGTATAGGCAGTTGTAGTGAGGGCCGTGGTGGTGGCGGTTGCACAAGGGATGGTTGCGAAGGGGATGAATGGCGGTGCTAGAGTCTCGGTGATGGGGTGATGCCAAAGTCGGGTGGCCGGAAAGGAGTTGGACTTGGAGGGTGAAGGCGGTGGCTATTGTGGTGATGGTGCTGGATTGGAGGCAGGGTAGAGGACACCGGGGACGGGATTAGGTTAGAGAATTCTATCGTGTCGGGGGTGTGTCCGACATAAAATAATGTATGTGTACAGAGGATGGAATAAGAAATTCACCCGAGATTGGATCCGAGGCCGTCACGGCTGACACGGGGTCAGATGGAATACCGACACGAGGCACGCATATTTGTGGTAGAAATATTTTTGGAGGAATTTGTGAATGGTAGTAGTTTATGGATGAGTACCTGCCTTTTATAGGATGTGAAAATTCCCAGTTGGATAAGGATTGGACCCAAATTAATTATTTAAATTAAATTTGGGTTCAATCTCCATTAAATTTAAATTGTAGACAATATCCAAAATATCTAAATCCTTATTCAAAATTTAAATAAAATTTATTTAATAAATCTTCCAACCGATTTAAAAATAACTAGTTTAAAATTTTTAACATTTTTAAACATTCAAAAATATGCTATAATATAAATTTCAAAAATTACACTATTTATTTATAAATAAAGTATTAAATAATTACGAAATATGCACAAATAATTTTTACATAATTATGCTTTTCTAGTATACAAAAATATTATTTATTATTAATATCTTTTAGAAATGAAGTAAAAATAACAAACTTAGAAATAATAGCAAAATAATTATTATATCTATTATTTTGAAATAGAAAATATTTTTCTAAAAATATGTACGCTCGTACATATTCGCACTCGTCGAGCAATTATGAAAAACGATATTTTGCGCGCGACGTACAATACGACTAAGTGACGTATAGTTATAAAAATTTAAATCAGTACCAAATTTAATAATAATAAAAAAATAGTAGAAATTTAGGGATTTTACATCCTACCCAACTTAAAAGAATTTCGTCCACGAAATTAAGAATTAGTAGGGGGTGAGGAGGCACAAGGGGGTATCGATGGGGAACAAACATTGACAATGTTTCAACAAAATCATGCCGTAAGAAATCGTGATCTAAATCATGGAATTTAACACGGGTATGGTTATGAGGGTCACGATTTAAGGCACGAGTAGAAGATTAAGGGTTTAAAGTTTAAATCAAGAGTATCATGCAATAGAGAATGATATGGTATCAAGAGAAAATAAGTTAGAGACCTAGTAGATATGGGTTCTTGAGAGTAGGTTGAGGCACGAATAAGAGATCGATTAGGTTCATGCCTAAATTAAGTGATTTGAAAGGTTCATGATAGCGAATATAGGGCCAAGAAAAGGACGAGTAGTTTAAGATGAAGATATAGCAACATAGAGTGGTAATGGTCATAATTGATAGGACAGCTAGAGGAAATTCAAGTACAAGTACCTTCATCCTTCCAAAATCGGTGAAGGCGAAAGCGATATAAGGAGTTCAATGACAACATTATCAATTACGAATACGTGGTTAAAAGGCGGCCGTATAAATTTCAAAAGAATCGTCAAGGCAGTCATTGATGGGACTCTAAAGGCCATGTTTAATTATGTTCCATCCACGTAGAATAATAGACAAAAGCAAACCAATGCGCACTAGGTTGATCAGACCATCATGCACCGGTTCTGATTAGACAATATGTCAGTGAGCGGCCCCTCAATAGCATATGCCTTGATCAAGCTCGATAAAGAATTAGCTTGCAAATACTAGGCTATATTAGCATCATTAGTCTAGATAGTAAAACATAGGCACGAGGGTAGATGAAATATGAACCAATATGAATAGTCTAAGTGTCATAAAAATCTAAGTCTTGTTTATTCCTATACGATCATTCTACGGTTTATTGCCCAAGGCTTGGTTGACCAAATGGGTTAAATCCCTCTAGTCCCTATAGTCTAGATAATCCTATTTGTATTCTCCTTAATGGTCAAGGGTGTGTCAGGTCGTGGGGTATTCTACCCAACTTAAAAATTAAGCTAAGGATATTTGGGACATCTAACTAGTAGGGTCAATCTCTAGCAAGCACGAAGGGAAGATAAGAATAATAATAGAAGGAATCAAGCAAGATGCAATCGATGAGTCGGTCGAATATGGAATCGAGGAAAGAGGTCAAGTATGTGGATGAGATACTAGACTTCTATTCCTATTCGCAGGCTTGCTTGGTACGGTAAAGTAACCAAACAATTTATCTTGACCTGCATGGGCCACCACAAAAACATGTAATGCCCCGGTCCCAAAATACGTAGGACTAGGAACGTAGACATGCCAGCTGTATACATACGAAGTATACTCCAATATATGGAAACCTCGAATGCAAACATAAGCTGTAATATGCAGTAGAAACCATAACGACTAATCTTATCCACAAAATAAAGGAAAATAAAGAATTCATATAATCATCTATAGAAATGTATTTGTACAATATGTTAGGCGGAGACAAATCCACTACCAACAAGCAAGGGACGAAATACATGAAAAATGAAATAAGTTTGGCGAGCGAAGCGAAGACGATCCAATTGCAATCATCCTCGAAAAAATAGAGATGTCCATGGCTAGAATACCTGCAAAAGACGAGAGCACACACCTGGAAAGATAACCAGGTCCTCAGAGGGACGTAACAAGACACATAATATCATGCCAATAACTGAATAAATAAAGCTCAACAGAAAAGTATACGTGACTACACCAATAAAGGTCCTTAACAATTCTAAGTAAAAATGTATTTTGAAGACAACGTTCCACACAAGGGCTTTCCGAGACTAGAAACACGGCACGTTAGTGTTTCAACCACGGCACTAGTGGCATCTAGAGAAAAGTAAATGCACGGTCCATTAGCACTCGAGTGAGAGGTAAGGGGCATCTAGAGGAAAATAAATGCACAGCCACTAGCTCTTGGGTGAGTAACTAACGGCAGCTAGAGGAAAATAAATGCATGACACATTAGTGTTTCAACCGAGGTACTAGTGGCATCTAGAGGAAAATAAATAAATGCATGACACACTAGCACTCGGGAGAACCACTAATGGCATCTAGAGGAAAGTAAATGAGTGGAAGCCCCTGCGCCTAATAACTGTCTTCCCCCTCCTCATGCACTACTCGTGCTGAATCCACACTACGATATTTCTAATAACTGCTAAGTCTTCTAGGCAATTATATTAGCAGTTATATCCTAACGCTCGTCCTGTACGCACCGATGTACGATCGGTACGTAAGTCCGAATCTATATGAGACACGTGATATCGTGGCACACAGGTGTCGGGCCAATGAATGCGGCACAAACAAGGTGGTCCCTTAACTCTAGGCCAAATGCATAAAGAAAACTAAAGTATAGTAATTTGCAACTACATATGGTTTTGAAAGAACAACTTATAAAAAATAAAACATGCATGATATTGAGCAAGAAATTAAACAGTAAAGGCAAGGTGTCTTGCCTGGTAGGACGCCTGGTGTGCTGCGATGATCAAGGTGGCATGAACTGCGACTTCGGTGTAACAACTATGTAAGGTGGCCTCTGATGGTGGCACGGACAGTTCTATTGGGTCCAAAAGGGTCAAATTAGTTAGGGTGGACATAAGGTAGTACAGAATCGGTAAAGGAATAGAAAAGATGGGCTGGATCATGGACATGAGAATGATTGATAGAAATTTGGATAAATAATATCTAAAAAATTGAATTTATTTTATGAAGCTTAAAAAAACTAGTTTTTCCATGAGTCAAAAAATATTCATACTTAAAGTAAAGAAAACTCCTAAGTTGTAAAAAATAGGATTCATAGGTAGAAACTATATCTTATTAGTAAAAATAATAATTAGATAATTATTTTAAAAGTAATTAAGAAATTAGTTTAATATTAGGAACTATATTCTTATTGCCAAAAATAGTTCTATATAATTATCAATGATATAGAAATTGGTTGAGGGTTTTAAAGCCACAGTTATGTAGGCTAAGTCAAAAATAATATTTATATATTTTACAAGAAATTTTTGAAAGAATTGATTATTCATGATAAAATACCAAAATCTATTACTAATAATAATTACAAAAATCTCTAGAACTTACATTATAAAAATAATAATAATAATAGTAAAATCAAAAATATTAAATATGATGCTAGCAATAATAATACAATAAAACAAAAACAAAAATAGTAATAATAATCAATAATAATAATATTAAATATCCTAATAATAATAATATAAATATATACCAGTTAACATTAAAAAGTAAAAAACAAAACACACACAAAAATCGCAGCTGGCAGCTGCTGCCTACTGCCTTCCTTTATAAAGCTAATGAGAAAAAAAATGTTTTGGATAGATTAAGAGAGGGGAGAGAGAGTGAGAAGCCGAGAGAGAGTGAGAAGCTGGAGAAGAAGAGGGAAGAAAGGGAGCGAAATGAGCGGAATATGGGGAAAAGGAGGGTCTCCAGGCGGTTGGTCGCGGCGTACGCTCAGGCGAAAGATATGGGGGCGGTCAAGGCTGAGATGAGGGTTTCTTGGCGCGACAAAGTTCGTCGGCCATGGAGGAGGTAGCGAGCGCGGGAGACTGGGCGGCAAGGGGCGTCTCGGCCGGGGTTCATCGACGTGCGGCAAGGGTTTGCGGAAGAGAGAGGGTCTCGCGCACGGAGGAACAGCAGGAGCAGGCGGCGCCGAAATGGCTGGACAGCGGCGGAGTGGTGCACGAGGGAGGTGCGGCTAGAGCTAGGCGATGGGGCGGTGTTCTTCTCGGCGCGTCAACGGCCGGAGCACCGATCGTGTCAGCTCAGATCTGGTAGACCAGATCTCGAGGATCCACCGCGGGAACCAGGTCGGCGGCGCTGGAGTTCGTCTGCGATTCGTAGGTGGGGCAGAGCTGTGCGGTGATGAGGGGGTAGACTCGGTGCTGGGCGGCGACGACTCGGTGGAGGGCACGGCGGATGGCAGAGGTAAAGGGGTGGTGGTGTTTGTTAGTTTTTCTTTTACTGTTAATTTGAGGATTTTGGTGGCCGTGGTCCGTCGCGATATTGGTGATGGTGGTGTAGGTGTAGTGCCCTGCTCCGCGAAGGCACTAGATAGACAGAAAGATCGGATTGCTGGCTTTGCAACAGAAGACGATTGATCTGGGTGAGTGGACGAAGTCTCATTTGCTGATTCGCTTACGCCTTAAGAATTTGAGTTTTTGATTGAATACTATTGTTAGTAACAAGATGATAAATCATTGAGTATGCTTTAAGAGAATTCACACGTTACCTCGCTAAGAAATGAATGTTGCCTTGATAAAAAGAACCTTGTTATGCTAATAACAAGACGGTAACCTGTATGTATGCTTATAAGAGATTTCACATGTTGCCATGCTAAGAACAAGAAAAGAATAAATCTGCATGCTAATAAGAAGACTTGTTGCCTTGCTAATACAAGAAACAAGATAATCTGCATGAATAAGAAGTAGAACTGCTTGCTTGCAAATAAAAAACGCTATGATGCCTGCCATGCTAATGATAAATATTGTCCCGAATATGACTCCTTGTTATGCATGTAAAGTAGAGATGTGCCTTAATCAAATAACTGTTGCCTTGCTAAAAAGAAGAGATAAAACATCTAGTAGCTTCAGCTCTGAATCAAAGAAAAGAGAAGAATCACACAGAGGGCACCCATGTGAAAATGGATGTCACTATGTCTATCGCAGAGGGCATCCATGTGAAAATGGGTGTCGGTATGTTTATCACAGAGGGCATCCATGTGAAAATAGGTGTCGGTATGTCTATCGCAGAGGGCATCCATGTGAAAATGGGTGTCGGTATGTTTATCGCAGAGGGCCCCATGTGAAAATGGGTGCCGGTATGTTATCTGGGGGCTTCGGCTCTATTATCTGGAAGCTCGACTCTGTTATCTGGGGGCTTCGGCTCTGTTATCTGGAAGCTCGACTCTGTTATCTGACGGACTTAAATGATTAATTGCCAAAAGTTCAAATGTGCCTCAAGAGTTTGGATCATATAGAAAAATGTTGGTTTTATTATGTTTATGCTAATCCTTGTCTTGTGCAGGGATGGACGGTCGGCTATGGTAAGAATCACTTAAAAGTGATACATATGTACTGCTTAAGTCTTTGACATGAATTGCTTGCAGAGATTTATCTATGCCATGAAATGCTATGTTCCACTAAAGAAAAGATAATGTATCATGCTTGTCATTGACCCTAACAGTTGCTCGAACAAAAGAAATGATATGCTCATGAAACACGCTGCGCACCGCACAAATGAATAGTCATCGTGCTTGAAATGATTAGTCCCTTGTATGCTTAATATGGAAATGATATGTTGGCTTTCCAAAGATGTTTTCAAAAGAATGTAAACTGACTCTGTATGCATGGAATGAACATAGGTAAAAAGTTGTGAAACCCATTTCCTGTGAATAATTATAGTTAGTATTTCTAATATTATTATTATCAGTATTTCTATTATTATTATTATTGTTATTATGATTTTTGGGTGTTAAAATTATTTCAAAATTAATAATAGGGATTTTTGGATTCAAACCCAGACCCAAGTCCGAACCCAGACCCGAGCCTGAGCCCGAACCCAATTCTTTTTTTAAAATCCTAATTTGGTTTAATTATTAAAAAAAAAAAAAGTACTTTTGAGGAGCTGGTCCACGAGGGACCAGCATAACTCCCTACTTTTTCGTTCAACCCACTCCCCTCTTGCACGTTCAATCCCCCTCAAACTTCTCCACACCACATTTCCCCTCTCTCTCACGAGAAGGACCAGCACACTTCTCATTTATTCCTTCACTCTCTCTTTTCCTCCTCACAGATCTCTCTCTTTCTCACTCTCTGTGTTTTCTCCACCCTTGGAGAAAACTCCCACGCCATTCTCCTCCCGAACCCTAACCCCCAATTCCGAGCTCGCGACCACCTTCCTCGGCGAAGACTCCCGCCGACCGCGCTCACTGGTGGCCGACCCCCGCGCGGCTCCCTCGCCGTTCGTCGGCCAACAGCGCCCCGTCCCGCGCGGCTCCCCGCGCTCCGCCCCGTCGCGAGCCTCCCCCGCCGGCTGCCCTCCGCCGGCCCGCAACCCCGGCGCCAAGCCCCGCACCCCGGCGCCCTCGGTTTCCCGCCGAGCACCGCCCGCTCGCCGCGCCCTCGGCCTCCCCGCGGCTCCCCGCAAGCCGCCGCCAGCGCCCCGCGCTGTCCCGGCTGACGCCGCCCCGCCGACCTCCGGTGCGCTGCCCCTAGCAGCGTTTCCCCTCTCCGCGCCGCCGCCTCCCGCGCGCGACGCTGCCGGCGAGCTCCTGTCTGGCCAGATCCCGGCCATTCGTCGCTGTCCAGCGCTGTTCTGTGGACTTCTTGCTGTTCCCGTGGATTTTCCCGCGGATCGGGACTTCTACCTGCTGCCGACTTAGTTCGGATTCCTTTCTCGAGTTTTTCCCGCGGCTCCCCGCCAACGAAAATTGGTAATTTCTGTTAATCAGAGTAGTTCGTCCCTCCCGTGAGTCAATGATGATAGATCGGTCCCCCGGTTCCCTCCTGGGAATCCGGATAGCTGCGTTTTATATTTTATTTAGCTGCGTTAGTTTGATTGCCTGTGTTTTATTTGCTGGGTTGGCGGGAATTGGATGGATTTTTGGATTCCCGGATATTTCGGGAATTATTCGGTGGATTGGAATTAATTCTGTGGTGTTGGAATTATTTTGGCGGATATTTCTGTGGACTATTTTGGGTTGGAAATGGGTTTCCCTGGTTTGGGACATTTTGCAGGAGTTGTTGGCGCACTTCCCAGTTCTTGGGTTTGTCCCGGAATAGAGGAAGTGCTGCCCAATTTTTTTACAAAATTATATTTTTATTGATTTTAAAACCGGCTTTCGAAAATGATTTATAAAACCGATTTTCGGGCGACGACCGTACCGGTCTGTGGGCCCCGGCGAAATGCAAACGCACCGGTCCGACCGGACGTTGAGGCATAAACCGAATTTGAGGAATGGACCGAGTCTGAGACTCCTAGTTTTCTTTTATTTATTATTTTATTTTTAGGCTAAATATTATAGTCATTTAAATTCTGTATTTTATTTAATAATTCAGTCATTTTCTTATTTAATGTAAAAGAAAGATGTATCGGGCATAAGCCCACCCTAGGACCAGTAGTTGTGCCCATGTATTTGTGTAGCGTAGTTTGTTTTCTTTTCTTTTCTGGTGGATGTAAATTTGGGTGGTTTGGATTGATTTCATATTCGTAGTTAGGACGTAATTTACGGCTTAATTACGAGTTTAGCTAAAATAAATAAAATATTATTAATTCACTGTTTGTCACTAAAAGAAAACTGTATTTTATATACATATTATGAAAACACAAAGTTTTCCAAATTGTAATTGATTCTTGCGATTTTCCAAATTATATTTGATTCTCGGGATTTTCCAAATAATCCAATTAACCGGTTAATCAACGCACGTAGTTGCGACGTAATCGTTAGCTGTAAATAAATACAACTTAAAACCTGACTAGGACAGGTCTACTAGAGATTGCAACTAGCACATTTAGTTTGGTTATTCAGGATTCTAAATCGAGTTCTCAACTGTAGGAACTCGAAGTCGTGCCTGACGTCCTCCTCGGTACTGATTTGTCTTTTCCAGTCAACTTAATACAAGGCAAGTATAGTTTGTGTTAGTTTACAGTTATTTATTTAATCGTTTTACTGCATGTCTAAACCACGACTCAAACACGAAACTCTCTCCGAGAGTACTGTACTGTAACTACTGTAACTATTGGGGACTGGGGAATAGCGTAATGATTATGACCATACTGTAACAAAACCCCCATATCCATTACTGTAACAAACCCAAGCCGGTCATATGTCATTACCTATTCAAATTACTGTTTTCTACTGTAACAAACATGTTTTAAAACTGTTTAGAACTGCATGATTCTATTTCTTATTTAACTGTTTAATTAGCATGAATTGTACTTTGCTCCCTCCTGACTGGAGACAACATTTTAGGTAACACTGAGGATGACGAGCTATTCTTTAATAGCTACTATGATCCGGTCCTATACCCTGTGACCGTACCGGAGCCGTCTCCGGAGGACGCTGATCCTGAGGCGACAGAAACAGATATCTAGATAGATTTCCTTTCTAGCATTTTTGTTTTGGAGTTTGTATTTATTTCTGCATTTTCATTTCCAGATGTATTCTGAATATTTTATTTAACAAAATTTTAATTCCGAAATAATAGTTGTGACAAATGTATCTGTGTTGTTGTGTGGTTGCCTGCTACTGAACAGCTTACTGCCGCCGTCTCATCAACGGCGCAGGCTGGGCATGATCCGACTAGACCCAAATAGTTGGGATCGGGTCGTGACATGTTTTCAGTGGTGGCCCATGCAGGTTAACAACAACAACTTAGGAAAACCTATCTAGAAACAATTAGAACACTAGAACATTGATTTGTCACGACATAGGTCCGATTTATATATAAATAAATATTTTTGCTTGACTATAGACTGGTAGGCTACCTTGCTTATGAGTGTGTCCTAAACCTTCCAGAGAATGACCGTTGACCAAATTCTGCTAGCGATAAGGTGTCATCTCCGAATCCTACCCCATCTCCTCAACCAAGCCCAGGGTCTTTCCCTCGCGGCTGTTGACCGTCTGCATCCAGTGAAGTTTTTCCTACACTGGCGACTCCTACCTCATCTCCAATTGAGTTGCATTTTCCTGGTGGATTATTCATTTTGTTGCTCCACCAGTACCCAGCAATCATTTTCCAAATGGTTGTTTTATTTCGAGAAATCCTGGAGTTCCAGAAAGCTCAAGATGAAGCCCAGCAGGAACAGAAGAATATCACGAGAGATGACATGAAGAACGTCATGATGTAGCCTTAGTTATTCCCAACCAGTTAGAGCAGAACTTTTGTCCTAGGAAGGATACCCCTGAATCTAGAAGATATTGGGTCCCATCGAGTACTCTACTTGCAGTAAGAAGCTTTGAGCTTGTAACTATTGCAAGAGGCCTGGTCATCAGGCCGTTAGTTGCCGCAAGAGATTGGGACAATGTTTGGCATGTGGATCTGCTGAACATCGGGTAAAGGACTGCCCTTATCTGTCTATCAAACCAGAACTCATATTCCAGCAACACCTGTTAGGCCACAACCTAGGGACCCTCTTCCTATCCAGCAGACCCTGCCCTTACAATAAGGCATGATGCATACTTGAGGTTCATAGAAAAAGAAGCAGTTGGAGACTGCTCATGCAAGAGCCAGAATCATGAAGAATAGTACCTAGAACCGCTGAATAGCATCATCTTTTGAAAGTTGTAACAGGATGTCCTTAGATCAATCATAAGAGTTTTGTTGTAATTCTCCTCATGAATAGAAGTTTTAGTTACACCCTATGGCAGATGTTTTCCCTGATAGCCTCCCCGGATTATCCCGGATCTAGACATAGGATTCACCCTGATCTAGCCCCTGGCTCTTTCCCTAAATTCTAAAGGATGCTACAGAGTCAACCCGAAGGTGGCCAGGAAGATGAAGGACCAGATCAATGAAGGCACTAGGATTTATTCAGAGTGGAACTTTACCTTAGGGAGTATCTATCTTGTTTGTACCCCGAAAAGATGGAACAACGGATGTGCATCGATTACCAGACACTAAAGAACAAGTACTTTCTGCCCGGATCGAGGATCTGTTTGATCTGGTTATGTGGAGATTGGGTGTTTCGAAGTTTGATTTAAGATTTGACTACCATCAAATCAAAGTCAGGACATTTCCAAGACGGCGTTCAAACACCAAGTATGGGTAGTTTTCTGTGGTCAGGACGTTAGACTGGCAAATGCTTCTGCTGTGTTCATGAATCTCATGAACAGAGATTTTCATGAGTATTTGAATCGGTTTATCTTCTCCATAGATAACATCCTGATATATTTGAAGACTGAAGAAGAGCATGAAGAACACATGAAGAAGTTTTGGAAACTTTGAGGAAAAGAAGTTTTTGGTAACTTATCTGAACGTGGATTGTTGACAGGGTAGACTTTTGGCCATGTTGTCAAGAGAAGAATTTCGGTAGAAGGTAGCTGTTGTTGAAGAGTGATATACCCCAAGTTCAAATCGGAAGATTTTTGAATTTGGCCGGCTACTATCAGAAGTTCGTGAAGGATTTCGTCAAGATTGCTGAACCAATGACGAAGCTCACTTGGAAGAATGAAGAGTTTATCTGAACGAAAAGTTTGCCAGACGGCATTGAGGAGCTGAAGAAGAGACTTACCACTACACCAATCCTTGCGCTACCCGCAGGAACCGGTGGGTTCTCAATTTACAGTAATTTCTCTGGAAAAGGACTGGGTTGCGTTCTTCAACAACATGGGAAAGTAATTGCTTACACGTGTAGGCAACTACAGACTCATGAGAGGAATCATCCCACGCCTAATTTGAATTGCTGCAATTATCTTTACTTTGAAGCTTTGGAAGCATGACTTTTATGGAAAGGGAGTGAAAACATGTACGGACTACCCAAAGTCTGAAATATGACTTCACTCAGGAAGGGCTGAATGTTAGACTAAGAAGATGGTTGAAGCAGATGAAGGATTTCGAAATCAACCTGCAGTACCATTCAGGTAAGGCTAATGTGGTCGCTGATGCACTTGGTCGATACTGATGGCGAAGTTCTTAACCAAGGACTAGCACCTGCTAGAAGACATCGAGAAGTTTGGACTGGGGGTTATACTACTGGAGATGGAAGGACGGAGCTGGATGATGATTCAATATTGATGAAGTTCGAGGCTGAGGGATAAAAGTCAAGAGAACGTAGTTTCAAAACGAGGCACTTTGCAGGCTTAGAAATCAAGTGTTGGCAGGAACACTTGAGGGTTTCTAAATTAATCAGCATTGGAACTCTGAAGAATGGTGCGAGATTTTGCGTATCGGCTGACAAACGGAGGAACGAGTTGATGAAAAAAAATGCACCGGTCGCAATACTCCATAAATTCAAGAGATAATAAGATGTAACGGATATGCCCCTATTAATTGGTGTTAGGGAATAAAGAAGGACAATTCCAGGTATGGGATTGGATGTGAATTTGTCAACATGAGAAATTTAGCAAAAGGACCACAAGCTTGTTGGAGCCGCTGGACAATTCGGAGTGGAAGTAGAAGCATATAACAATGAACTTTGAGTAAGGATTGCCTTGTTCCCAAGGAGGAAAGGGCACCAATTGGATTATAATAAACCGACTGACTAAGTCAGCACACTTTAATTTCCTTCAAGTTGGTTATCCACTAAGAAATGGGCAGCATTGTACGGGAAGCACATCTACCGGATTCATGGAGTACCGCGGGACAAGCAATCAGATAGGTCAATCCAGACGCTTGAAGACGTTTGAGATGTTGCGTCTCGAAATTTGGTAGGTCTTGGGAAGACCAAATTGCATTTGGTGAAGTTTCTCCTACCAGAGGAACAATCAGTTTCGACGAAGCAGGAAATTGAGGCCAGGTACATCAGGCCATCTGAAGTTTAAGACGCATTGGAAGTAGCGTGACAGTTAGCTCTACCAGCTAATCTTGAGAGTGTGCAACGTCTCCTACGTCACAGCTCAGACGATACACTTTGGATCCGAGTCACAGTTTGGATAATTCAGAGCTGAAGATTGGAATCAACCTTTCAGTACCAGAGAAACCAGTTGCAAGCCTAGTCAGTGGTAAGAAGAAGATCAGAATTCGAGCCATCACTTATTTTCTCATCTTTTTGTTCTAAACTTGACTGATGCTGACGAAGTTAGCCTAGTTTTGCAAGCTATCTCTTTATCAAGCTTGATCATGACGATATCTTATTGGGTGCACCCACTAATATATTGTCTAATCAGGACCGGTGCATGATGGTCTGATCAACCTCGTGTACTTTGGTTCGCTTTCGTATTTTTTTTTTCTGCATGGATGATATCATAAATGAAACTAGTCCCTAAATCGTTTTCATCCATGACTGCATTGAAAATTCTTATTGTTGGACCTGAGTTACGGACATAGTACCCGTACCTGCTTGATTTGAGTTTATCCTACCCCTAACCCTACCTTTAATTTCGAGGACGAAATTTTCTAAAGGAGGGAAGATTGTGAAACCCATTTCCTGTGAATAATTATAGTTAGTATTTCTAATATTATTATTATCAGTATTTCTATTATTATTATTATTGTTATTATGATTTTTGGGTGTTAAAATTATTTCAAAATTAATAATAGGGATTTTTGGATTCAAACCCAGACCCAAGTCCGAACCCAGACCCGAGCCTGAGCCCGAACCCAATTCTTTTTTTAAAATCCTAATTTGGTTTAATTATTAAAAAAAAAAAAGTACTTTTGAGGAGCTGGTCCACGAGGGACCAGCATAACTCCCTACTTTTTCGTTCAACCCACTCCCCTCTTGCACGTTCAATCCCCCTCAAACTTCTCCACACCACATTTCCCCTCTCTCTCACGAGAAGGACCAGCACACTTCTCATTTATTCCTTCACTCTCTCTTTTCCTCCTCACAGATCTCTCTCTTTCTCACTCTCTGTGTTTTCTCCACCCTTGGAGAAAACTCCCACGCCATTCTCCTCCCGAACCCTAACCCCCAATTCCGAGCTCGCGACCACCTTCCTCGGCGAAGACTCCCGCCGACCGCGCTCACTGGTGGCCGACCCCCGCGCGGCTCCCTCGCCGTTCGTCGGCCAACAGCGCCCCGTCCCGCGCGGCTCCCCGCGCTCCGCCCCGTCGCGAGCCTCCCCCGCCGGCTGCCCTCCGCCGGCCCGCAACCCCGGCGCCAAGCCCCGCACCCCGGCGCCCTCGGTTTCCCGCCGAGCACCGCCCGCTCGCCGCGCCCTCGGCCTCCCCGCGGCTCCCCGCAAGCCGCCGCCAGCGCCCCGCGCTGTCCCGGCTGACGCCGCCCCGCCGACCTCCGGTGCGCTGCCCCTAGCAGCGTTTCCCCTCTCCGCGCCGCCGCCTCCCGCGCGCGACGCTGCCGGCGAGCTCCTGTCCGGCCAGATCCCGGCCATTCGTCGCTGTCCAGCGCTGTTCTGTGGACTTCTTGCTGTTCCCGTGGATTTTCCCGCGGATCGGGACTTCTACCTGCTGCCGACTTAGTTCGGATTCCTTTCTCGAGTTTTTCCCGCGGCTTCCCGCCAACGAAAATTGGTAATTTCTGTTAATCAGAGTAGTTCGTCCCTCCCGTGAGTCAATGATGATAGATCGGTCCCCCGGTTCCCTCCTGGGAATCCGGATAGCTGCGTTTTATATTTCATTTAGCTGCGTTAGTTTGATTGCCTGTGTTTTATTTGCTGGGTTGGCGGGAATTGGATGGATTTTTGGATTCCCGGATATTTCGGGAATTATTCGGTGGATTGGAATTAATTCTGTGGTGTTGGAATTATTTTGGCGGATATTTCTGTGGACTATTTTGGGTTGGAAATGGGTTTCCCTGGTTTGGGACATTTTGCAGGAGTTGTTGGCGCACTTCCCAGTTCTTGGGTTTGTCCCGGAATAGAGGAAGTGCTGCCCAATTTTTTTACAAAATTATATTTTTATTGATTTTAAAACCGGCTTTCGAAAATGATTTATAAAACCGATTTTCGGGCGACGACCGTACCGGTCTGTGGGCCCCGGCGAAATGCAAACGCACCGGTCCGACCGGACGTTGAGGCATAAACCGAATTTGAGGAATGGACCGAGTCTGAGACTCCTAGTTTTCTTTTATTTATTATTTTATTTTTAGGCTAAATATTATAGTCATTTAAATTCTGTATTTTATTTAATAATTCAGTCATTTTCTTATTTAATGTAAAAGAAAGATGTATCGGGCATAAGCCCACCCTAGGACCAGTAGTTGTGCCCATGTATTTGTGTAGCGTAGTTTGTTTTCTTTTCTTTTCTGGTGGATGTAAATTTGGGTGGTTTGGATTGATTTCATATTCGTAGTTAGGACGTAATTTACGGCTTAATTACGAGTTTAGCTAAAATAAATAAAATATTATTAATTCACTGTTTGTCACTAAAAGAAAACTGTATTTTATATACATATTATGAAAACACAAAGTTTTCCAAATTGTAATTGATTCTTGCGATTTTCCAAATTATATTTGATTCTCGGGATTTTCCAAATAATCCAATTAACCGGTTAATCAACGCACGTAGTTGCGACGTAATCGTTAGCTGTAAATAAATACAACTTAAAACCTGACTAGGACAGGTCTACTAGAGATTGCAACTAGCACATTTAGTTTGGTTATTCAGGATTCTAAATCGAGTTCTCAACTGTAGGAACTCGAAGTCGTGCCTGACGTCCTCCTCGGTACTGATTTGTCTTTTCCAGTCAACTTAATACAAGGCAAGTATAGTTTGTGTTAGTTTACAGTTATTTATTTAATCGTTTTACTGCATGTCTAAACCACGACTCAAACACGAAACTCTCTCCGAGAGTACTGTACTGTAACTACTGTAACTATTGGGGACTGGGGAATAGCGTAATGATTATGACCATACTGTAACAAAACCCCCATATCCATTACTGTAACAAACCCAAGCCGGTCATATGTCATTACCTATTCAAATCACTGTTTTCTACTGTAACAAACATGTTTTAAAACTGTTTAGAACTGCATGATTCTATTTCTTATTTAACTGTTTAATTAGCATGAATTGTACTTTGCTCCCTCCTGACTGGAGACAACATTTTAGGTAACACTGAGGATGACGAGCTATTCTTTAATAGCTACTATGATCCGGTCCTATACCCTGTGACCGTACCGGAGCCGTCTCCGGAGGACGCTGATCCTGAGGCGACAGAAACAGATATCTAGATAGATTTCCTTTCTAGCATTTTTGTTTTGGAGTTTGTATTTATTTCTGCATTTTCATTTCCAGATGTATTCTGAATATTTTATTTAACAAAATTTTAATTCCGAAATAATAGTTGTGACAAATGTATCTGTGTTGTTGTGTGGTTGCCTGCTACTGAACAGCTTACTGCCGCCGTCTCATCAACGGCACAGGCTGGGCATGATCCGACTAGACCCAAATAGTTGGGATCGGGTCGTGACAAAAGTAGCAAAATCATATCACAAGAAAATATTTTCTCACTAAATGAACAGTGATCGTTTCAGAAGAATGCAGCCCCTTTGTTCACAATCACCAGTATGCTGATATACTGACCCACCATCAGTCTGTATGCAGGTGCACTATGCATCGAGAAGGATAGTCCGAAGCGATAGCCCGAGCCTCATCCTCAGGAGCCAGAAATCGGAAGAGATGCCAAGAGATGACATCTGTTGCAAGAGTTGGTTTTGTATATAAAGGGATGTAATATATGGGAACGAGATCATTGTAATCTGTAAAGTTTCGAGAGAATGTAACTTATATCAGAGAGAATCGAGAGCTTGTAATCTGTTCAAATGAAATCAATAAAGAGAATTGTTTCTTGTTACCATTGTGTTCAATACATGTTTTCTGAAATATGTCCGCTGCTGCTTCAATTATCTGCGCTACGTTTCGCTGCGTATTATCAATCTTGTCTTGCTTCAGGTCTTGGCCTTGTGCAAGCGTAACTTAGGCTTGCACGGCATCACGCCTTAGCGAGGACGAACGGTCCCAAAGAGCCCGAAGCGAGGACGAAAGGACTCTGCGGGATCGGGGCGTGACAGTAGGCGGGGCTGCCGTGGCAGTGGCCGCGGTGGCGGCTGGGTTGTGTGTTAATAGAGTTGGGGGTTCGGGTCAGTGTTGGCAGCGATGGCGGTTTGGGTGGTCGGTGGTGACGGTAAAGGTGGTGGCTGTTGGAGTCGGGGCTGCGCTCGGGGTGAGCGGGGGATCAGCCCGGGTGGTGTATAGGCAGTGGTAGTGAGGGCCGTGGTGGTGGCGGTTGCACAAGGGATGGTTGCGATGGAGATGAATGGCGGTGCTAGAGTCTCGGTGATGGGGTGATGCCAAAGTCGGGTGGCCGGGGAGGAGTTGGACTTGAAGGGTGAAGGCGGTGGCTGTTGTGGTGATGGTACTGGATTGGAGGCAGGGAGGAGGACACCGGGAACAGGATTAGGTTAGAGAATTCTATCATGTCGGGGGTGTGTCCGACTCAAAAATAATGTATGTGTACAGAGGATGGAATAAGAAATTCACCCGGGGTCGGATCCGAGGCCATCACGGTTGACACGGGGTCGGATGGAACACCGACACGAGGCACGCATATTTGTGGTAGAAATATTTGTAGATAAATTTGTGAATGGTAGTAGTTTATGGATGAGTACCTGCCTTTGATTGGATGTAGAAATTCTCAGTTGGATAAGGATTGGACCCAAATTAATTATTTAAATTAAATTTGGGTTCAATCTCCAATTAATTTAAATTGTAGACAATATCCAAAATATCTAAATCCTTATTCAAAATTTAAATAAAATTTATTTAATAAATCTTCCAACCGATTTAAAAATAACTAGTTTAAAAATTTAACATTTTTAAACATTCAAAAATATGCTATAATATAAATTTCAAAAATTACACTATTTATTTATAAATAAACTATTAAATAATTAAGAAATATGCACAAATAATTTTTACATAATTATGCTTTTCTAGTATACAAAAATATTATTTATTATTAATAACTTTTAGAAATGAAGTAAAAATAACAAACTTAGAAATAATAGCAAAATAATTATTATATCTATTATTTTGAAATATCTATTATTTTGAAATAGAAAATATTTTTCTAAAAATATGTACGCTCGCACATATTCGCACTCGTCGAGCAATTACGAAAAATGATATTTCGTGCGCGACGTACAATATGACTACGTGACGTATAATTATAAAAATTTAAATCAGTACCAAATTTAATAATAATAAAAAAATAGTAGAAATTTAGGGATTTTACAAGCAATAAATGTTATATTTTGTGATTTTGAGCATCTTGGCCGTGACAGCGTTCTATCGCCGACTCTGCGGCGTAGGCTGGCTTGGACACGTCTCGTATCCGAAAAGCGGGTGGGGTCGTGACAACTTTCATATCTATCTATCTTATCGTATTTCTATCTTACCTGTGATTGAGTTGTACATTTCTATATTATCCTCTGTTCGAAGTGTATATATCATACATGTACCTTATAATTGTTAGATGTATGTGACCTAGGATAGCGTTCTACCGCCGACACTACAGCGTAGGCTGGACGTACCTACTTCTCGTACCCCTACACTGGGTGCGGGTCGTGACACCACGAACAGATAATCTACTATCTGAGTAGGACCATGATTGGTGCCGAACATCGGTATAATTCTGTTTAGAAGGAGTGGCTGGATAGACAATTTACGTCATCTCCAGAGTCAATCCCCTCAGAGTCCTTATGACCAAGCCGGGGCGCTAAACTCACGATTTACCATATGGGCAATCCTTTTGACGCCTTGCGACATGGTGTTTGTCCCACAAAAGGTGGTTAAGGGTCAAGCATTGGCCGACTTCTTGGCGGCACTTTCTGTACCGAAAATGTCAAAGCTTTACGATGGCATTCTTGGTAAAGTCCTAGAGTCGAACGATGTCTCAAATAATCCCGTCTGGCAAATATTCTTCGACGACGCTTCAAGAACAGGCCCTAAGGGCGAAATCATTGCAAGGGTCGGAGTAGTCCTTGTTACTCCTAATGGTCTAGTCATCCACTGTGCATATTCTCTTATGGAATCATGCTCCAATAATATTGTTGAGTACAACGCCCTCATCATCGGACTCCAACTCGCCAAACAGTTGGGAGTTGACTACCTCGAGGCCTATGGCGACTAGAAACTGATATGAATCAGGTTAGAGGACAATATGAGGTTCGACGTGAGGATTTGGTCTCATATAATCAGGCAGCAATTGATATCATCTCTACCTTTACAGGGTTCTTTATAGAGTATGTACCTCGGTTGCAAAACCTGGAGGCCGATGGCCTCGTTAGTCTCGTCGCTTCTCTGGAAGCTCTGATCGGAACCCAAATACTCCGACACAGTGATAGGTCGTGAGCTGGTTTGCCTGAAGAATAATCTATACACATGTCTGAGTTACTCTGTACAGACGGACACTAACATTGAAGTTCGGGATTGGCGATTCCCGTTCATAGACTACACGGTCTGCGGGATCCTACCAGAAGACCCGAAAGAAGCTACTTCTATCAAGAGATGCTTGCCTAGTTCTTCTATGACACAGCTACCAAAATGTTGTATTGTCGTTCATACGACGGACTTCTCCTTCGGTGTTTGTCTAATGCTGAAGAAAAAGAAGTACTTTTAGAGGCACACGATGGTATCTATGGAGCTCACCAGCCTGGTCCTAAGTTACAAGACCGACTACGTCGTATTGACTACTACTGGCCCACCATGATAGCAGATGCCATTAATTATACAAAGAAGTGTCGGGTATGTCAATTGCATTCTGCTTCATCCACCAGCCTTCGGAATGCCTACACCCTACTGCGCCCTCCTGGCCATTTGAAGCATGGGAAATAGATATCGTCGGACCGATCAGCCCTCTATCTTCTAAAGGACACCGGTTCATCCTCGCCATCACCCACTACTTTTCTATGTGGGCGAAAGCAGTGCCACTGGCTGAGGTAAAAATCTCGAACGTGATCAACTTTGTTAAGCATTACATCATCTACCGCTTCTGAGTTCCTCGAAGGATTATCCATAACAATAGCCCTCAGTTTATGAGCCACACATTTCATAGGTTTTGTGATAAAAATTGGATACAGAATGTATCGGTGACGACCTACAATCCTGCAGTGAATGGGCTAGCCAAAGCATTCAACAAGACAATTGTCAAGCTCTTCAAGAAGGTCGTATCTTCCAATAAGTGCACCTAGAATGAAAAACTTAGCAAATGCCTATGGGCTTATTGTACAACCGTTCGGACACCCACTGACAATACGTCATTCTCACTTATCTACGGGAGTGAGGCGGTGCTTTCCTTGGAGATCCAGATCACGTCTATATGGGTAGTAGTAGTAACTAATCGTCTGACAAATAAAATAACCAACACCGTCGACTGCAGGAGTTAGAAGTGTTGGACGAGAAGCGTTTGCTAGCTCAATAGCATACTGAAATCTATCAAGCTTGAATTTTCGGAGCCTTTAATAAAAGTTCAAGGAAAGAACATTCCAAGTGGGTGACATTATTTTATTAGTTCGAAGACCGATGGTGATGACTCACAAGACTGCTGAAAAGTTTAAACCCAAATGGGAAGGACCGTTTGTCATAGAGACTGTCTATTCAAATGGTGCTTACCGACTGGCTAAACCTAACGTCAATTTGCTAATGATGCCGATCAATGTCAAGTTTCTAAAGAAATACTATGTCTGAGGTCTAAATCAACATGTATTTCCATATCCCTCACAGGTGCTTATGGATTTTATTAACGAATTCATCCCTTCCTCGTTTCCCCAATAGAAAATATTTCACGTCCATATTACCTCTGAGTTATTTTTTTTTTCTATATCCCAATGAAGTTTATGCCTACCATGTCCATATTACCTCTGAGTAGACATTTCTTCCAAGACAAACCCCGTGTTATTATAATCATCTATAGAACATGCCACGTCCATATTACCTCTGAGTCGTTCTATACATCCATATAATTTATTCTTACCATGTCCACATGACCTCTGAGTAAGAAAAATTCTACCACAAAAATTTCGTGTTTACCATGTCCATATTATCTCTGAGTAAACACCCCATCCCCAGCGGAGTTACCTTCATCCTATCATGATAAGACTACCTCTGAGGGAATTCCCATTACTATAAAAAGTTTATAATAAATGAACAAGTAAAGAAGCAAAACTAAGATTTTTATTCATAAAAAAGAAAAGTTTTTCTTCCTTTACAATAAAAAGCTTCCCAAAAGAGAGGAACAAGAAGATGAAGGACATTAATATTATGATCTAAAACGACCGGCACATAAGTTCGTCAAGCCGGCTTCTCAAAAAGGCAATCTTTGGCCCAACCAAGTCTTTGGCTCGGCGCTCTGCCTCTTGTCGTCTAGCGATCTCATCCTCGAGATGGGACATGCTTTGGCATGCGATGTCTAGCTCTGCTTGACAAGCACCGATACTCTTCTTCTTCCGAGCTAAGGTCTCGGATCGCTGGCGAAGGAACCTCTGCTGGTCTTTTGACTTTTCTAGCTTATTCTCGACAAAGGCCAACATCTCTTCCAACTGTCGAATCTGTTCCTGGAGGGTTTCACACTATTCTTCTAAGGTTGTTTGATGGTAGACTTGGACTTCTTTCGCATTGATCACCTCTTCAATCTCCACTTCAATCTTAGCAATCCTGTGAGCCTCTCGTCTCTGTTCGTGATGAAAAATTTTAGCGGCTATTTTTCTAGTTTCGTGTCTGCAAGGGACGAAAGGCCACGCTCAACGCCTTGAAGCTCCAAGACTACGGCTTCTAATTCTACCAGAGAAGCCTCTATCGTATCCCTTTTCGCCTCATATCCCTGATACTCACGTAATGCCACTAACTGGGCTCTTACTACAGATTGAGCCCACCTAAATGTTTGGTTATGCTGTAAGACGACCTCTATACCATGCTTTAAAGCATAGTGAATAGAGTCCAGAATGAGGTCGGCATAATAATTATTGTCAGCTATGGCCATCGGGGTCATCGGAGATGCCACGATGGAAGGTCCCAAAATAGCGACCGCCGCTACTACATGACTAGGGAGTATGGTCGAGGTAGATGGTACCATGAACGAGATGGAAGCCATCAATGGAGCAATGATAGTAGTTCTCGACGTTGTCTGATTTTGCATTGCTGGTTCAGGAGTAGCCCCGTAGATGACCGGTTCTTCAACAACAATCTCCGCGACTAACTTCTGTGCAGCCTCATTGGTTGGCTCTTGAACGGTTGCCATGACTAGCTCATCAGCAGTCTCTATGACCGACTTTTCAACAGTCACCTCAACCGACTCCTCAGTAGTCTCTTCAACCGGATCTTCAGCAGCCGACTTGTGAGTAGTCCTCTCAACCAACACTTTAGCAGTTGGTTCGTCAACAGTCTCTTTGATTAGTTCTGTAGTAACTGCATCGACAAATTCCTTAACAACCAGTTCTTCTACAGTCTTCTTGACCAGGCTATCAATGGTCTCTTCAACGGGCTCATCAGCAGCCTCCTCGACCTCCATCTCAGTGGCTATATTGACCAGCACCAGAGTGACCAACTCATTAGCAGTTCCCTCGACCTGCTCTTCCATTGTCTCCGCGTTTGCCACTTCTATGACTATATTGGCTAGCTCTTCAATAGCCTCCTTGACCGAATTTATAATGGCCTCTTCGACCAGCTGTTCAATGGTTGCCTTGAACGGCTCCTCAATGGCTTTGTTGGCTAACTCTTTAATAGCCTCCGCTGTCAACCTTTCAGCGGTCTCTTCGACCGATCCTTGGTATGGATCTCGGATGTCCTCTATGGGTAATTCGTTGGCTTCTTGATCTGCCTCACTTCCCGGAATGTCTGAGTTCTTTTCAGTTGCTTCCTTAATATGAGGATGAGGTTCAGTAAAGGAATCTCGGGCAGTGCCTTTAATATCCTCAATTGTTTGGCTTATTGCGAACACGGGTTTTGGAGTCATGCCTTTTGCTACCGCAAAATCGATCCCGAGTATCATGATGGGCTCATCCAAAGTCGGCTGCATGAAAGTTTCTCGATGATGTGAAGCCATTAGCTCCGAGAAGACCTGAGTCTCATACTCGAAAGGAGCATGAGGAGAAACATCTTCTGAGTTAGCAGCCTTAGTAGCTGCAGTCGCCAGGTTCTCCTTTGGAATACTAGCCTTTTCAGTCCTCGCGATCGTAGGTGCCTCGGCATTCGAACGACCCACGACAGAGGCAATTTTTTCTTCTCTTCTAAAAGAAGGACCTTCGGTAGGAAAAGGGATGGTAGCTCTAACCATCGGACATAATGGCTCCCGAAGGGGCACCCCAGGGGCGGGCTCCTCAGGAAGTTCCTTGAGTATCTATGACCACCCAAACTTCCTCTTTGCCTGTACAAATGAAACAGTAATAAACAGAAAGCCTAGGATAAAAAAAACTTGAATAAAAAAGACCGAGGTATACCCGTAAAGAAGATTCAACGTGCGGAGTATTCTGTCAGGGCAAAGACCATTGCGTGGGTCCGTACTGCTTGGGTACAGCCTACTTAGTTCTTTTGGTAGGAGGAGAACTCACCTCCGAAGGAGCCCGACATTTCGACAAGGTATTCAAGGGTGCTGCATCCTCTCTCCTTTCCCGAGAAGTACTAAAACCATACAAGGATCTACCACATGATAACATAAGCTATCAGAGATGCTCAAGGGCCAATTGAGGTTCCTCCAACTTTGTCCCCTCAATCAGACTCCGTTCTCGATCATAGCTCGACGAGAAGTTATTCACCATGCTAGAAAACTTTACGGCGAAATATAAGATATGGGTCTCTCCGTGCATTACAGGGATCGTAAATTTTGCTCCAGTGCACCAAGCATTGTAATAATACCACACACGGGTGCCGTCCAGCAGACTTCCCTCATAATCGAGGCAAGAGCTTGGATTGTTTACTATCGTCTGGCTATAGCCAAACTGTCGTACAAACCAACTCGGCAGATAGGGCTCCAAATACACCCGATTTTGATCCTGATACACTAAGTATGAGGGACGAATAGACTGCAGCTAATTGAAAGCACCGAGAGTCAGATCGCTCTCCTCTCCGCCTCGGTCTACTAGCTCCCTATCTACAAAATAATCCATGTAAGAGGGTGAAACCATGTTGAAATCATAGCCATCCAAGCGGCCTAACATCCACCTACAGTCTGGGATGCCTTGGTGGAGCCATTTTATCCGGTGATAGTTGTGCAGCATCGCACCCTGTGAAACCCTGTTTCAAAAGTTTTCTAATAATTAATGTTTAGAAATTTTTGATTAATAAAAATGTTTTCATGAAATTAGTTAATTTTTAGAAATTTTGTTTAAAATTGATTTTTGTCTAAAAAGAGAATAATTTATTGGTTAAAATTTTTTTTTTTTAAAATTAAATAAAGGATTTTTTATAACAATGGGTTAATACTAATATTTGGGCTAAAAATTTTAGTTGGGTTTTTTTTAGTTGGGCTTAAAAACCCATAATTGGAGATTAATATAGAAATGGACATTATTTTGGTATCATCTGTAAGTGTAGGTGCACCATTTATTTGGTATTTAATGTATTCTTCTCTTTCTTGTCCTAACCATGAGTTGGTTTCATTTAACCAACGATGGAGTCTCTTCTTCTCTCCAACGTATGCGACCGAGCATTCCGTAACCGTCGACATGGCCCTTCGAGTTCTCACTCCGGTAACCCCCATTTCTCCTTTCCTATATAAACTACCCTCATCCATCCTTCTCCATCACAAATTACTCCAAGTCTGTGCCCTAATTCCCAAATTCCGGCGAACCCGAGCCGAGCACCCCTACCGGAGCCCGCCGCTGTACAGGGCTGATCGACCCCAGGCCGGCGCCCCCTTTTCCGTCGCCGCTCCCTGGCCGGCGCCCGACCCTCCGGCGACCCGCTGACCGCCGGTGTTTGCCCCGGTGGCCGCCCCTGTCCGACTCGAGCGCTTCGGTCCGCTGCTGGACGCGTGCACAGCGTTTCCCGGGTTCCGTTTCCGCGTTTCCGCTATTCCGAGTCCGAGGCATCACTTCAGATTCCGTCGGTTTGGGTAATCTCTGGATCCCATATTTTATTTGTCTGTGATGAGATGGTCCAACCGATTCCTTCGGAATTCGGGTCTACGGTTACGGATTCGTTCCGTTTTTATTTTTGGATTTTCCGACAGTTTTCGGAAAATGTTCTGTGGATTCGTTTCCTTGGAAAATGGTTCTGTGACGGTTTTCTGATATTTTGCGGAAACATTTTTTGGAGATTAAAATTAAATTCCTGATTTGGTTTTGTTGGTTCATATTGGGCTCTTTGAGTTCTGTTGGAATTTTTGGTTATATGACAATGCTGGAGATGTTTCTCTTGGGAAATTTTGATTCGGAATGGTTTCGAGTTTTAGGGAATTCCGTTATTATATCAGAAATGTTGTGTTGGCTTTGGAAAAAAATATATTCTATGGATATATATATATTTCGGGTTTTGGGAGTTATTTTACAGGAAAATCGGAGCGTTTTCCAGTTCTTAGGTTGACCGAAAACAGAGGGAATGCTGCCGAAATTTTCGGGAAAATTAATAAAATGGTTTTAAAATGATTTTGGTATTTTTGGACGACAACCATAAATGGTTACTGGGCCCCAACGAAATGCAAACGCACCGGTTCGACCGGACGTTGAGGCAGAATAGTTGAAAATGAAGTTTGGACCAAAGTCTGAGACTTATAATTTTCTTAAAATAATATTTTAGAAATTTATTAGTTTTTTGTTAAATTGTAGATAATTTTCGGACTAACCAGTTTCTTTTCTTATTTCAATTTATTGTAATTGTAAGGGCATAAGCCCAGGCCTGTAATAAGTAGGAAGTAATTTTCATTTTATGTTCTGGGTTTGTGGAAAGCGTAGGAAAAATCAAAGATATTATAAACTCATGATTTTCTCATTTTTAAGGAAAAGAAAATTTATTCTTTATATTTTTAAGTCAGAGTTTTCAAATGAATATATACCAAGTTTTTTACGTAATTTGATAAAAGCAAGTTTTACCCAAAAACCAAAGTAAATTGAATTTTTTAACTTCAACAAACTAGTAAACGCTGTGATGTTGTGTTTGTTAACTAACAACTAAAATTGACTAGGAAAGACAAATAGAGATTGTAACTAGATATTTTTAGAGTTTGTTTCTGAGACAAATTCCCGAAATGTAGGATTTCGAGGAAGCTCTTGATCGTCAACTTGAAGTACAAATCTCGTCCAGTTGGAATTTAAGGCAAGTACAGTTATGTCTATTTGGTAATTTATCTAGTAATTGTTTTATTGCAATTTTAAACCACATTGCTACACGGAACTCTCTCCTAGAGTTCGAATATTGACTCATTGATTGAATCTGATTGACTCAGGATATTGGGGGAGTAGTGTAGCGTCTATGACCAATACCCCTATATTGCATCATTGATTGTGCGAGCTGATTCCTCCTATACACGAGGATAGGCCGGACCGTATCATTAGGATATAATTGAATCATCCCAAGCCGGTCATAGTTCGTTACCTACTCAAATCACATTGTTTTCAATTGTAGAATTGTGAAAAATATTGTTAAAGTATTTTAAATTGTTTAACATTGCAAATTTTAAATTATTATTTGAATTATTGGATATTCGTAGTTGTACTTTGCTCCCTCCTGACTGGAGACAACATTTTAGGTATCACTGAGGATGAAGAGCTATACTATAATAGCTATTATGACCCGGTCCTCTACCCTGCGAAGGTACCAGAGCCGTCTCTGGAGGACGCTGATCCTGAGACTACAGAACCAGATGATTAGATAGTTTTTCTTTTCTGCATTTTCTCCTTTATTTGGAGTTTGTAGTTTATTTCAGCATTTCATTTCCAGTTGTACTTCTGAATATTTTATTAAACAAAGTTTCATTTCCGAATAGAACAGTTGTGACAAATGTAATTGTGTTGTTGTGAATACCTGCAATGGAACAGCTTACTGTCGCAGTCTCAACAACGGTGCAGGCTGGACATGATCCGGTTCGACCCAATTAGTTGGGATCGGGTCGTGACATATTTTTAGTGGTGGCCCATGCAGGTCTGAAATCAACAACTTAGGAAAACTTACCTAGAGACAAATAAGACACTAGAATATCAAATTGTCACAATATAGGACCGGAATCATCTATTTATATATGTACCTATTTTTGCTTGCTTATAGTTGGTAGGTTATCTTGCTTATGTTTGATCCTAAAACTTTCTAGAGGATGGTTGATACTAGTTGATGTCATGTGATTGATTTAATTTTTTTTTTCATTACATATTTAATTTTGTTTCCTAGATTAGTTAATTTAATTTCTCATTTATTCCTTCGATTGTTAGTTAGCCTTATTCAATCTTAGTTCCTAATGCTTTAGTTCCTATTAGTTTTAATCTTCTTATTAATTGTAGTTTCCCATTAGTGCTAGTTTATTAAATTGTAGTTCCTATTGATTTTGCTCTTACGACCTTTATTTGAGTTAATACTTATTAATTTTGTTTCCTATCGATCTTGTTTTCTTTGATTCTTATTGATTTTACTCCTAGTGAATTTATATTCCTTTTGGTAGTAATTTCCTGTTGACTTTTATTTTCCTTGATTTTTGCCTTCTTTCTTTCGCTTTTAGTTCCTTGATGCTTGAATCTCGAGTACCATAATATTTCAACATGATTCCTTGATGGTAAATTTTAAATTTATGTAATTTATAGAAAGAGTTCTAGTAGCAAGACTGAATCTTTGATACTATACAATGAGAATTTTCTTGATGCATTGAAATTTAAAATTTTATATATATAAAAAAAAAATTGATTTCTCAGTTTGGTAATTTTGACTCGAGAGATAATAGAAATAGAGAACAAGAGATTTACTTTGAAGGGATTAAAGTATCTGGAATTTGAATTATGGTTGTAAAGATTTTAAATTTTCTCGAGGATTGTGAAACTATGGTCATCACGTAAACATTAAAGATTTTATTGGAAGATTTAACTTTAAAGATTACGAGGAGATTAAGGGGTATTAAAAATTGAAACACTTAAAATTTGAGGATTGAGATACTAGGCTTGCACATAAAATTTTGAAAGTTTTGTTTGGAAAAGTTTGAACCTTGATATTCTGTTAAGGAAAATGTTTAAAATTTTATATGAAGTTAAACATTTGAACTTGATGGAATAGAGAAATTGAGTATCTAGAGGATTATTTCTCATAATGATAAAGATAAAGAGTAAAGATTATGATTTTCGAGAGTGATGTAGTAAAATAAAGTTGAAGATTATTACCTATAAGATTTCTATAAGGGATATGAATCTAAAAGTTGAGTGATTAATTTTATGATGTAAAATTTTTTTTTGAGGATATTAAAAAAAAAAATTTAAGAAGATTGCACCCGATAATATGAACTTGAGTTTAGTGAAAATTAATAAAGGAAAAGATCTTATTTGAGTAATAATATCATATGCATCTTAGAATTAAATTTTATATTGACTTTGAAGAGTTGACACTTTTGATTTTAAGGAGAACAATTTTTGTAATGATAGGCCACAAGAAGTTTTGATTAAATATTTTCGAAGATGTAATTGATTGAATATAAAATCTACCAATTGAGGGAAGAATATCATTAGAGGATTTAAATTTGGTAGATTAACACAAATAAATTTTGGTGATGTGGCTTGGAGTTTTAAATTAGTTGTCTCTATATATGAGATATATATGAAACGTTATGATTTCAGTTTTGAAAGTAAAATTTTGATTTAAGAATCCCATTTAAAGGTTATCAAAGTTTTTGAAGTATAATTTTTTTTTATTTTACAATTTTTCTCATTTATTTTATGTAGGAATTTGATTTGTGAAATGACAGTAAGTTTTTTTTTGTGATATATTTGTTTGTCGAATTATTTAAAACTTATGGTATGTTATTTTTAAAAAACTATTTTATAGATCCTCACGGCAGGATAATTATATTGAGATGATCATCTTGCGCTTTATTAAAGGAGAGAGAGTAGCCATGATTAAATTTAAATCTTTGAGAAGGTTGTGTTTGAATCTTTTGATGTTTGAATTTGAATTTTGAAATTGAGATGGATGAACTTTAGGTTAAAGAGGAAATCAAATCTGTGAAGTTCTATAAATTCTTGGAGACAAGCATTACGTGACCAAGATTGAATTTTGACTTTTGAGAAAATTATTTTATTTGAATGAGGAGAAAAACTTATTTATCGAATTAACATTAGTAAAAAAAAAAAAGATTAGCAATAAAGATTTTGATCTTATGATTTGATTTCTTACTGGAATTGGAATTGATGGGTAAAATTTTAAATTTGATATTTTCTAAGGTGGAAAGTGGAAGCTTTGTAGAATTAAAATTTAAGGATAGAATTTATTTAAATAAAAGAGTTGAAGAATTGATATGGCACATTGACGATTTTGTAAAATCACAAGTTTTGAGGGATGTAGTATGATTGAATTTGAGTTTTAAGAATATCATTATATTACAAGATATAAATTTAAAGGTTGTATTTGAAGATTGAAAATTAAAGTTTGTTTGGAGCATTGAATTTAAATTTAACGTTTAAGGATTGGATTTGATTCAAAATTTTAAAATTTTGCGGAAAACCAAATTTCGAGGAGTTGAGGATATTGGAGATTTTGAGATTTGGCATAAATAGTTATTATTTATTACTTGAGTTGAAAAAAAAATGATGAAGAATAGGATCGGTGGATTATTGTTCAAATTCAAATTTCGAGGATGAGCTTTGAAATGTTAATCAAGAAATATAAATTGGTTGGGTTTGATACGATATGTGATTGAACTAAAATTTTATTGATGTGACACATTAAATTTTAGAATTTACTAGCAGAGGTTAAAAGCTTAAATTTCGAGGACGAAATTTTCTAAGGAGGGAAGGTTGTGAAACCCTGTTTCAAAAGTTTTCTAATAATTAATGTTTAGAAATTTTTGATTAATAAAAATGTTTTCATGAAATTAGTTAATTTTTAGAAATTTTGTTTAAAATTGATTTTTGTCTAAAAAGAGAATAATTTATTGGTTAAAAAAAATGTTTTTTTTAAAAAATTAAATAAAGGATTTTTTATAACAATGGGTTAATACTAATATTTGGGCTAAAAGTTTTAGTTGGGTTTTTTTTAGTTGGGCTTAAAACCCCATAATTGGAGATTAATATAGAAATGGACATTATTTTGGTATCATCAGTAAGTGTAGGTGCACCATTTATTTGGTATTTAATGTATTCTTCTCTTTCTTGTCCTAACCATGAGTTGGTTTCATTTAACCAACGATGGAGTCTCTTCTTCTCTCCAACGTATGCGACCGAGCATTCCGTAACCGTCGACATGGCCCTTCGAGTTCTCACTCCGGTAACCCCCATTTCTCCTTTCCTATATAAACTACCCTCATCCATCCTTCTCCATCACAAATTACTCCAAGTCTGTGCCCTAATTCCCAAATTCCCGGCGAACCCGAGCCGAGCACCCCTACCGGAGCCCGCCGCTGTACAGGGCTGATCGACCCCAGGCCGGCGCCCCCTTTTCTGCCGCCGCTCCCTGGCCGGCGCCCGACCCTCCGGCGACCCGCTGACCGCCGGTGTTTGCCCCGGTGGCCGCCCCTGTCCGACTCGAGCGCTTCGGTCCGCTGCTGGACGCGTGCACAGCGTTTCCCGGGTTCCGTTTCCGCGTTTCCGCTATTCCGAGTCCGAGGCATCACTTCGGATTCCGTCGGTTTGGGTAATCTCTGGATCCCGTATTTTATTTGTCTGTGATGAGATGGTCCAACCGATTCCTTCGGAATTCGGGTCTACGGTTACGGATTCGTTCCGTTTTTATTTTTGGATTTTCCGACAGTTTTCGGAAAATGTTCTGTGGATTCGTTTCCTTGGAAAATGGTTCTGTGACGGTTTTCTGATATTTTTCGGAAACATTTTTTGGAGATTAAAATTAAATTCCTGATTTGGTTTTGTTGGTTCATATTGGGCTCTTTGAGTTCTGTTGGAATTTTTGGTTATATGACAATGCTGGAGATGTTTCTCTTGGGAAATTTTGATTCGGAATGGTTTCGAGTTTTAGGGAATTCCGTTATTATATCAGAAATGTTGTGTTGGCTTTGGAAAAAAATATATTCTATGGATATATATATATATTTCGGGTTTTGGGAGTTATTTTACAGGAAAATCGGAGCGTTTCCCAGTTCTTGGGTTGACCGAAAACAGAGGGAATGCTGCCGAAATTTTCGAGAAAATTAATAAAATGGTTTTAAAATGATTTTGGTATTTTTGGGCGACAACCATAAATGGTTACTGGGCCCCAACGAAATGCAAACGCACCGGTTCGACCGGACGTTGAGGCAGAATAGTTGAAAATGAAGTTTGGACCAGAGTCTGAGACTTATAATTTTCTTAAAATAATATTTTAGAAATTTATTAGTTTTTGTTAAATTGTAGATAATTTTCGGACTAACCAGTTTCTTTTCTTATTTCAATTTATTGTAATTGTAAGGGCATAAGCCCAGGCCTGTAATAAGTAGGAAGTAATTTTCATTTTATGTTCTGGGTTTGTGGAAAGCGTAGGAAAAATCAAAGATATTATAAACTCATGATTTTCTCATTTTTAAGGAAAAGAAAATTTATTCTTTATATTTTTAAGTCAGAGTTTTCAAATGAATATATACCAAGTTTTTTACGTAATTTGATAAAAGCAAGTTTTACCCAAAAACCAAAGTAAATTGAATTTCTTAACTTCAACAAACTAGTAAACGCTGTGATGTTGTGTTTGTTAACTAACAACTAAAATTGACTAGGAAAGACAAATAGAGATTGTAACTAGATATTTTTAGAGTTTGTTTCTGAGACAAATTCCCGAAATGTAGGATTTCGAGGAAGCTCTTGATCGTCAACTTGAAGTACAAATCTCGTCCAATTGGAATTTAAGACAAGTACAGTTATGTCTATTTGGTAATTTATCTAGTAATTGTTTTATTGCAATTTTAAACCACATTGCTACACGAAACTCTCTCCTAGAGTTCGAATATTGACTCATTGATTGAATCTGATTGACTCGGGATATTGGGGGAGTAGTGTAGCGTCTATGACCAATACCCCTATATTGCATCATTGATTGTGCGAGCTGATTCCTCCTATACACGAGGATAGGCCGGACCGTATCATTAGGATATAATTGAATCATCCCAAGCCGGTCATAGTTCGTTACCTACTCAAATCACATTGTTTTCAATTGTAGAATTGTGAAAAATATTGTTAAAGTATTTTCAAATTGTTTAACATTGCAAATTTCAAATTATTATTTGAATTATTGGATATTCGTAGTTGTACTTTGCTCCCTCCTGACTGGAGACAACATTTTAGGTATCACTGAGGATGAAGAGCTATACTATAATAGCTATTATGACCCGGTCCTCTACCCTGCGAAGGTACCAGAGCCGTCTCTGGAGGACGCTGATCCTGGGACTACAGAACCAGATGATTAGATAGTTTTTCTTTTCTGCATTTTCTCCTTTATTTGGAGTTTGTAGTTTATTTCAGCATTTCATTTCCAGTTGTACTTCTGAATATTTTATTAAACAAAGTTTCATTTCCGAATAGAACAGTTGTGGCAAATGTAATTGTGTTGTTGTGAATACCTGCAATGGAACAGCTTACTGCCGCCGTCTCAATAACGGTGCAGGCTGGGCATGATCCGGTTCGACCCAATTAGTTGGGATCGGGTCGTGACACACCCCCCTCCTCAAAACCATCAATGGTGTAGGGGCTATCAAACCTGGACGGTGTAACACCAACCAAGCCATCAAATAGTGGTAAGGGAGTTCAGCCTGAGGGAATTCACTGTCTTCCCCACGATGCTCTATTATTTTCCTCGAAAGCTCCCGCTGGCCTCGAAGGATATTACAGACCATGGCCAGGAGAAAAGCCAGCGGATGTCCAAAGACCAGCTTCACAGCCAGCATAATGAGTTCCCGATCGATCTACCCTATGGATCTAGAGCCTCCAGGAACTACGACTTTCTACAGCCATATCATCAGAAAAGCAGCCAGCACCGCTTTTGGGCTCAAAACGTCGTCACTACCAAAATAAGTCATATTGGCGCGAATTTAGCGACTCCAGTTATATACGTCGGGTAATTTTGATGTATTTAGCAACGTTATATAAGACGTTGCTGAATGTCACTATCAGCGCGTTTAGCGACAACATTATGGTTTGGAAAGCAGATGTCGCGGTCTAGTCGCAGAACATCGCTATTTGTTTAACTTAGCGACGTTTTGCGACTCTATAGGTACGTCGCCAGTTTATTATTGAATAGCGATGTCTTTAAGGACACGCTAAAATTTTCATATAGGGTTCCAGCGATCGATTTTTCTTTCACCCAAAATTTTCAATCTCCCGTTCCCAAATTTTCTCCCCCTTTCCCTCTCCTCTCTGGCGAACCCCTCCTCCGCTACCCCCTCTCCTCGACGACCCCTCCTCGGCAAACCCCCT